>JAYRBT010000038.1:10059213-10073840 GCA_036023395.1 Myiotriccus ornatus
AGCGCGGCCGGGCGGGGCCGCCGCCCCCGCGGCAGGTGCGGGCACAGCATGGCCCGGCGGGGCGGCCCGGAGCGGCTGCGGGTGAGTGGCGGGACCCGGCCCGACCCGACCCCGACTCTGATCCCGGCGCGGGGCTCGCCGGCGGCTGAGGGGAGCCCGGGGCCGGGAGAGGGGCCGCGTGTGGGACTGGGGGGTTCCGGCGGGGCGTGAGGGTTCCTGAGGGGGGAGTGGGAGTCCCTGGGAGGTTATGGGGGTCCCGGACGGGCTGTGGGTCCGTGAGAGAGTGGGGGGTCCCTGGGGGGAGTGGGGCCGCAGGGATCCCTGCAGGGGTGTGGGGTCCTGGGGATCTCCGGGGGGCGTGGGGATCCTGGGCGGGGTGTGGGCCCGTGGGGGAGTGTGGTGGTCCCTGGAGGGAGTGGGACCCTGCGGGTCCTTGGTGAGCCGTGGGAGTCCTCGGGCAGGGTTTGGGGCCCTGGCGGGGTGTGGGGCTGCGGGAACCCCTGATGGAGTGTGGGGGTCCCAGACGGGACTGGTGGGATGTGGGACCCTGGGGGGTCCTTGGCGGGGTGTGAGTGCCTGGGCTCCCTGGTGGAGTGTTGGATCCCAGGCAGGGTATGGGGTTCCTGGGGGTCCTTGGGCAGGTGCGGGACTCTGCGGGTCCTTGGTGGAGTGTGGGGGACCCTGATGGGATGTGAGGGGAGGGGTCTCCTGTGGGGAGGGGAAGGCTCTCTGTGGGGCTGTGTAGGGGGTCCCCTGTGGGGAAGGGGCTCACTGTGGGGTGGTGCAGAAGGACCCTGACAGCTGTGGGGCTGGGTGGGGTCAGGCTGATGGGGGGCTCAGGGTGCTGTGGCCCTGTCCAGGCCCGTGTCCATCACCTGCTGTTCCGTGTCCCAGGACAAGCTCGTGGACCGGTGTGAGCGGATCCAGCTGCAGAGCGCGGCCATCGCCCGGCACGTGGACGAGGTGCTGCCTGCCAAGGACCAGGCTGTCCTGGTGAGTCCCTGCCCCTGCCAAGGACCAGGCTGTCCTGGTGAGTCCCTGTCCCTCTCCCGGCACAGCTGGCCCCGTGTGCTCCCTGCTCACTATTCGCATTGGAGATGGGGCTCATCAGTGTGCAGGGATTGTTCTCTCCTACTCCACAGCTGTGGAAGTGGAGTTCTA
Source organism: Myiotriccus ornatus (assembly GCA_036023395.1). NCBI lineage: Eukaryota > Metazoa > Chordata > Aves > Passeriformes > Tyrannidae > Myiotriccus > Myiotriccus ornatus. The sequence goes on from JAYRBT010000038.1 coordinate 10,060,375, forward strand.
GGGTGTGCCTGTGATTGCTGCCTCACCTGCCTAAAAAATGTACAGGGACAGTACATTTCTTGGTGTCAGTGTAGCAGTCAAATATCCCACTAGGACCAGTGTCTTAGCAATTCCTGGTTTTATTTGTTCCTTGCTGTCACTGAGGATGAGGGCAAAGGACAGTTATAGAATCATAAAATCACAGAGTGGTTTGGGTTGGAAAGGCCTTAAAGATCATCTTGTTCCCACCCCCTGCCGTGGGCAGGGACACCTTCCACTAGCCCAGGTTGCTCCAAGCCCTGTCCAACCTGGCCTTGGACATTTCCAGGGATGGGGCAGCCACAGCTTCTCTGGGCAACCTGTGCCAGGGCCTCACCACCCTCACAGAGGAGAACTCCTTCCCAATATCCCATCTATTCCTGTCCTCTGGCAGTGGGAAGCCATTCCCCCTTGCCTTGTCCCTCCAGGCCCTTGTTCAAAACCTCTCTCCAGCTCTCTTGGAGCCCCTTTAGGCACTGGAAGGGGCTCTAAGGTTTTCCCAGAGCCTTCTCTTCTCCAGGCTGTTATCATGTGTCTCACCAGTAGTGAATCCATGGAGATCTGCTGAGGGACAGAACTCTGGTCCTTCACAGGTTGTCACAGTTAGGCCAGGAGGCTGTAGGTGGGTTTGGGACTGGTTCATTTGAGGACTGAGCCCACAGAGAGCTGGCAGCAGCAGCTGGGGCTGCAGCCGGGCTGATGTTGCTCCTGTCCCCGCTCTGGCAGAACGCGGCCAACGCGGCGCGGGAGCTGGTGATCCAGAGGCTGCTCTTCGTGGGCAAGGCCTGCGAGAACGAGGAGCAGCGGCTGCTGGAGAGGGTGCACGCCGAGGAGGAGAGGGCACACCAGAGCATCCTGACCCAGCAGGTGCACTGGACAGAGGCACTGCACAAGCTGGGAGCCCTCCGGACCTACCTGGTGGACATGATCACCAACCTGGATGACCAGGGCCTGCTGGTCAGTACTGCTGCATGCTCTGAGGGGTGGGCCGGTCAGCCCAGAGGTCACCTGGACCTCTTACCATGGGACTTAAATATGGTGTTCAGCAACTGCTGTGCTGACAGCAAGGAGACAGAGCTGGACAGGACCTACATCTGCAGGTCTAGCTCAGGGAACCTCCTTGGCCTGGACCTGATAAGCCCCCGTGGTTTCTCAGTGGTTCCCAGAGCATCTGCTCTGCCTGATCCTGCTCTGGCTTGCAGTGAGGTCCAGAACCACCCAGGGTCAGGTGTCCAAGCTCTTGGCTTGCAGCTGCCCTTAGGCCAGACAGCCAGGACAGCTGTGGGCTGAGAGCTGCTCTTACAGCACCAGTTTTGTGCCACCAGTTTTCTACTGTTGTGTGTAGTTTGAATCAAAACCGATTTAGGAGCACCTGCATCTCTTCTGGAAAGTCCCCTCTGTTGTCTGGCACAGCTTTTTTTGGGATATTTGCTGTGAAGAACAGCCTGTGCTTCCCCTCCCTCAGTTCCTTCTCTGGTTATTGAATTGTCTGGGTTTACCCGAGTGATTCTTCTCATTTTGGAAGGGAGCAGGATGGCCTCCCACCACCATGCTCAGACTCTGCTTCCCACATGGGAGTCTGTGAGAAAGAGGGAAGCAGCTCTGCTTGGAAAACAGACCTGATCCCATAGGGAGAGGGCAGATGTTCCTTTGGTAAGAAAAGCAGTGTCTGTCCTGCCCCAGCAGCTCAGCTGGGCTGTGGCTGCACCAGGAGAGTAGAGGCTGGAGAGCAGGATCCATCAGCTGCCTGTGCCAGAGAACAGCCAGACCCTTTTGCCACATGGTGGAGGGGAATTAGGGACCTTGGATTGCTGGTGTTGGTACTTGTGTCGATCAGGAATCAGCAGGTGCCATGCCACAGGCCTGCATCTTGCCCTGCAGCTCGGATTTGAGCAGGGATCAGATATTTTCCTACCACTTTACTGTATCTGGAGAATGCCTCGTGACCAGCAGGAACAGAAACAAGTGGGACCAACTATGAGGTTACCTGACTCTTGGCTTAGTTCCTCTGTCACCACCCCCCTTGCTAAAAGCCCTGGGGTTGTTTGCTGGAAGTACAGGCTGTTCCTGCAGCATTCCCTAGTGGAGTGGGAGCAGAGGGAGGGCAGCAGACAGTGCCCCAGCTGGATGTAGAGGATGTATTGCCCTCAGCCATTCCCACTCATTTTCTGAGCTGGGGAGTGGGAAGTGCTGCAGCTGAGGAAAATGGCTGTTGGATGCTCCCCAGGGTTGGTGTTGGGGTGAGGGGTGGTTTCTCTGGCTCAGGAAGGAGAACACTGCTCCTGGGTTTGCTGTGCCTCAGCCTGTGTTTGGGATTTCACCTGTGGGCATTTCAGCTCTGGTGACTCTTTCTTTCCTTGTCCGCAGCGCGCAGAACGAGAGATCTTCGAGAGGTCAGTGCGTGGCTGCTCCTGCTCCTGCTCCTTTCCCCGGCCCTGCTGCAGGCTCACCTGCCTCCCTGCAGCTCCTGTGCAGTGCCGTGGCTCAGGGACCCTGGACACCTCTGTCCTCCCTCGCGCTGCTTCTGCTGGGGACGAGGACGCAGCGCAGAGATGCCGCTCTTGTCTCTGCTCCGGAGCAGCCTGGCCCCTGGAGATGCTCCGTGTGCAGTGCCAGATCAGCAGCCCTTGTTTACAGGAGAACATCTCCAGCTCCTTAGAACATCCCCAGGGCTCACTGGGGGTTGGAGCAGGCCTGTCCCGGCTGTTGGCAGGAGATGGGATGCTCCTGGTGGGAAGCTGGTATGCTCTGTGCTGGGGTGGCTGGCAGTGTCCCGACAGTGTCCCCAAGAGCCCCATGGGTGACACTGGGCTGCCCTTCCCTGAAGAGGCACCTCGGGGGCTGTGTTTTCACATCCCTTTGTCTCTGTGGCTCCTGTGGGGGCGCTGGCCCCGTGCTGCCCAGAGGGCTGGTAAGGTATTTGTGCCTGTAGAGAGTACAGAATGTGCCACAGCATGTCACCCCCAGCCTGTGCCACAGCCTTTCCTCACAACCACGAGTTGTGGGGGTGCTGCAGGCCGCAGGAACCAGCAAACCCTCCTGCCTTGCTGTGCTGGGTGAAACCTGGCTCCTGCCACACCCCCTGGGCTCCAACTGTTACAAAGAGGGAAATCTGAGTCTCCCGCTGTTTACTGGGCTCCCTTTGTAACTTGATGGCCGCTCTCAGACACATTTATTTACCCTCTGTCTGCTGAGTGAGGAGCTGTGGATTCAGGCTGCTGGGATGTGTTTTGCAACACTGCAGTCCTTTCACAAGGGACTGTAAGCAAAGCCAACTGAAAGTATCATTAAAGTATCACTCAAGGCGAGAGCTGGCTCAGAAACCCCCGCTGTGGTCACTCTGCAGCCAGAGCTCCTCTTTAACCTCAGCCATACCTCCTACGTGATCTTTATAAACACCTCCCAGCACAACAAAGCTTTGTGTTTTGAAATTACTCGTTTTGCTTTGCTAGGACAGAGGTGGCGGAGGGAATCTTGGAGCCACAGGAGTCCCTGAAGTTAAACTTTAATCAGACGTGTGTTCAGAGTCCACTCCTGCACCGACTGTGGGCCTCTGCTGTGCTCTGCTGCCTCACAGGTCAGTGTCTCACGTGCTCTGGGGATTCCTGCACCCTCATTCACGTTGTGCCCAGAGAAACAAAACACCCTCATGTTGTGTCAAAACCTCCTGGTGCCCTGTCCTGCCCCTCTGCTCTCCCAGCCCCTGCTGGTTTCCTGGAACCCCCCAGCCAGGGGAGCAGCAGCAGCAGCTGGGGCGGGGGAGGGAGGGTTGGGGGTACAGTGGGGGCTCCAAGCAGGTTGTGGCTCAGAGCAGAGGTGGAGTTTGAAAAGACTCTGTGTTTTATCAGCTCTGTGGCTTAAACTCATGTGGTTTCTTTTGCCATTTCCTGGGTGGCTTGGTGACTGCAGTGAAGCTGATTCTTCTGGGGAATCTCTGTCACAGAAATCCCTCTTCACCATGTTCAGCACTGGGTTGCTGGGCATTTTAAAAGAGGGTGAGTTCACCTGTGGGGTGTCTGTGAGATGCTCTGAGCACTGGAGTGAGCAGTGAGGAGATGCAGCAGCTTTCTCCTCACAGGCTGAGATTGTGGCTGTGCACGAGCTGGTGGTTTTTAGAAGTGTTTGTGCTCTGGCTCAGCTCTTTCTGTATAGCTGGGGCTGCACTGGAGGCGTTTGCCAGGCCAGTGACAGGCTCTGGGTACGGGTTTAGCAGATTGGTGTTGGCTGTGTTGAGCAGGGAGAGCCGGTTTTGTCCTGGCTATGATGTGCTTGGGGGTCTGGTTGTGAAATGTTTGCTTTTACCCTGACTTTCAGGCCATCACTGGAGCATTTCAAATGTGAGTTTTTGCTTCTCAGAGGTGGCAACATCCTGTACAGGTTGCCTTGTGAACAATCCCTGGGGTGATTTTCCCAAAGTTTTTGTATTAACTTTGCTGATGAGCTGTTTCCAGTTTTTCTGTGTTTCCAGGCCCCTCTCCAAGGTCTGTGCTTTGGCCTTTTTTTGCTCCTGTAGTTTTGACTTCTGCTTGAGAATCTGTGCTACCAAGCACCACATCATCTGTTTCTTCTACTGCAAACTCTGATGTCGTTCCCCCTTTCTGATTAATTTCCCTGTTTCCAGTCTTTGGCTGCTGGCAGTCATGAAAGGTGTCCCTGCCCATGGCAGGGGGTTGGGACTGGGTGATCTTTAAGGTCCCTTTCAACCCAATCCAGTCTGGGATTCTATGCCAGTTGGGCATTGACAGTGTCCCAGTCACCAGAATCACTGAGGTTGGAAAAGCCCTCCAAGATCATCGAGTCCAGCCTTTGATCAATCCCCACCGTGTCCCCCAGCCCAGAGCGTTGAGTGTCACATCCAGTCCTTCCTTAGACACCTCCCTGGGCAGCCCCTTCCAGTGCCTGACTGCTCTTTCCATGAAGAAATTCTTCCAGAAAGAATCAGTTGAGCAAGTTCTTGGCTGATGTTCTGAGCCATAAAATCAAGGAAGAAACCTTTCCCTAATTCTCTTTGTTGTGACATGTTGGTTTTTTTAAGGCTTCCTCTCCCAGTACCATCCTTGTGAAATGTAATCGCTCTAAGGCATTCAGTTGTTGTAGTGGGTGTGTTGGTGCACTTTTTACACAGCAATTTCATTCTGTTTGGGGTTTTTTTGGAGTGTGTGGTTACATTTAACGCGTCACTGTTGCATGCTGAGGATTCCTGCTGCATCCTTGTGGTTCTCCTCAGTCCACGGTCCACCCAGGACCAAACCTTAGAGATTTAATATTAACTGCAGTGGTCTGAGCTTGTTGAGACACAGTAATGTTACATGTCACTTTGTGATCCCTTCTCCCAAAGGTAGTTGAGCAGTTGGCTGTCTTGTTTATTTGCTTGAAAACACAAAATTCCCAGCCTTGACAGCTTGCTCCAAACCTCTCAGAAACTTGGAAAGCAGCAGGAAAAAGAGCCTGCATTTCCCTCTCAGAAATGAACACGATTCCTTTGATGTCTTCACTTGGCATCCAGGCTTCTGTGTCACTTACATGTGAGGTTGGCAGCTTTTTCCTAACACCAAGAGATGATGTAAATCTCCTGGCACAGTTCTGGGAGGAATCTGGGTTCGTGGGAACTTGGATTTTTAAAAGCAGTCAAATGTGCTGCAGCCAACATGTGTGTGCTTACCAGAGCTGTTAACCATGTCAACCTGCCATCCCTCATCTCCCAAGGCCACCCTGATGGGCACAGCACACAGAGAAAACAGATTTGGGGTGAGATGAGTTCATGATCTAGCCATTAATCAGAATATGTGGGAGAATCTGGAGGGCAGATTTAATCACGGCAGAACACTTGAGCGTGTGGGAAAATGTGCTGATCTGAATTACTCTGCTGTCACCTTGCCAGTGCTCCCCCTCCCTCTGATGCTTCCCTGGAATTCCACCACTGGGGTATCTCTGGGGTGGTGTTTTCCTGCATGGATGATCCCTGTCCTGGAGCACTGGAATGCAGCCCTAGGTTAGGTGTGTGTGCACAATACGAGGTTTAGTGCCCTCCTTCTGTCAGAGGAAGATAAATTCTGGGACTGCTCCCTTTTCTATGAAGTCAGAGCAGCTTTTGGCTTCCTGGAAAGCCACCCTGCACAGGGGCAGCGTGGGCTGCCACAGCCACCGAGTGACAGAGGGCACAGCTGGGGTTTGGCTGCTGCTCAGGGAAATAAATCAAGGGGATGAGGCTGGCAGCTCCAGCTGCAAGGGATGTGGCTTAAGCTCCTCCTTGGGCTCACTCCTGCCTGCAATAACTCCCACCCAACATGGAAATGTGTGTGGTATTTCCCTGCAAAGGGATAATTCAGCCTCGGTGCATCTGTCAGGGAGCACCTGGGCAGGTGCAGCCTGAGCTGCTGCTGGGCCTGTTCCCTGTCAGAGGGTTGCTGACCTGGGCCCTGGAGCAGGCTGGGCTCTGGGATGACCCTGCTCGGGGGCAGGTTTGGTTCCTTAGGACCTCATCTTGCCCTGTGCTGGGTGCTGAGCAGAGCATGGTTGGGCATTCCAGGGTAGAGCTGGTGGCAGGGCTGGGACAGTGACTGACTCACCTGCTCTAGCCTTGCTTCCCTGGCAGTTTAAGACCTAAAGTGAATGAAGTGAGGGTGGGGGAAGGCAGGGCAAGGAGGGGCACCCCCTGGCAAGAACTGGGAGCAAGTGAGTCAGCTGGACATCAGCCTTATCTCTGCTTCACAAATTTAGGGATCGAGGGACCCACTCGTGCAGTTACTCAGTGCTCACACAGGGTCTGCAGAGACACACTGAGTGGTCTCAGGGAGGGCTGTGCAGCCAGGGCAGGGCACCACGATCTTAGAGGTCTTTTCCAGCATTAATGATCTCATGATTCTGTGGTCCTGAAGTGGTGCAGGATCCTCCAGACAGCCTGGCTCACCCCGGGCTGGGTTTGTGCAGCTGAGCAGCCCCAGACTTCACAGCACAACCAGACTGAGCCAGGGCCTTGCTCATCTCTGAGCCTGGTGCCACCTCCCCCCACTGCTCCCAGCACCTCAGGGTGGGTTGATTAACAACTGGGGCTTTGTAGCAGGAAAGAGATTTCCCTGCCCAGCCCTCTCCATCTCTCCCTTTTCCTGTTTTACTGGCTTTGCAGGTTTTCTGCTCACAGCCCTGTCCTTGCCAGGCTCTTGGCTCACTCTGGCTGGGGGAGGAGCAGCCAGGCCCTGCTCACCCACCATGGGGGTGGGAAGGGACAGGAACAGAGGTTTGAGTCTCTCCCAAAAGCAGGGTGAGCTGAACCTGCTGAGTTCTGTTTTGTGGGAAGTCAGGCCAGGGGCAGAGTAAGATGAGCAGCATCTTTGACTCTGCAGGGCTTCAAGTGCAAAGGTGGAGAGATGTGTGGGGAGTCTGGGCTTAGGTGAGTCTCTGCCTTGTCCTGGCCCTGGCTGAGAGAAGAAGCTGTGGGAAGGGCTGTGCTGGCACCCCTGGGAGCAGATGTGTCCCCAGCAGTGATGTGTGAGCAGAGGGTGGTTGTGGTTGTGTTTCTGATGGCTATAACTGCTTCATGTGTTTCAGGTGAGGGCTACCAACTCTGTGCTCACAGTGTGGCTTCTCTTGCAGGCTCACAGGAGATTCACATCGATGAGAGAACGCTCAGCCCCCACCTCAGCCTGTCAGAGGACAAGAGAACGCTGACCTTCAGCCCCAAGAAAGCCAAGGCGGACTTGGACTGCCCCGAGCGGTTTGACCACTGGCCGAACGCCTTGGGCACTGCAGCTTTCCACTCTGGGCTGTGTGCCTGGAAGGTGGGCGTGGAGCAGAGCTGTGCCTACAAGCTGGGGGTTTGCTACAGCTCCGTGCCCAGGAAGGGCTCTGCCAACGAGGGCCGCCTGGGATTCAACGCTGTCTCCTGGGTGTTCTCGCGCTACGACCGGGAATTCCGGTTCCTGCACGCGGGACAGCCCCAGCCCGTGGAGCTCATCAAGGCCCCGGCCCAGATCGGGGTGCTGGTTGACTTTGGGGCAGGGGAGGTGCTTTTCTACGACCCCGACTCCTGCACCATCCTCTTCTCCCACAGGGAGACCTTCACTGAGCCCGTCTACCCCGTGTTTGCCGTGGCGCACCAGAGCATCTCACTGGTCCAGTGAGCAGGGCCTGAGCGTGACTGTGTGTGCTCTGCACTGTGCCCTGGGGGGAATGGAGCCCAGGCAGGGCTATGGGCTGTGTCCAGTGTTCAGACAACACCTGCCTTCACACTACAGCTGTTCTTCATGTGTTTTACAGCAGCTCTGCTCTCCTCCTGTGTCTGCTGTGCTGGGGTGAGGGGTCAGGGAATGCCTGGCTGGGCCAACTGCTCTTAGGTGGATTGTTTAATATCTGCTCGACCAAGGGGAGCTTTTCCAGCCTGGTGGGAGGCTGGAAAAATGGGACAAATAGTAAGTGGTGTGTAGGAGAAATGGCAGGGAGAAGGCACACCAAAGGAAAGGGAAATAACAGCTCTGCAACTCCCTGACAGGAGGGTGGAGCCAGGTGGGGGTTGGTCTCTTCGCCCAGGTAACAAGTGACAGGACAAGAGCAAACAGCATCAAAATACTCTCAGAAGGTTCAGGCTGGGTATTAAGGGAAAATTTCTTCACTGAAAGCATGGTCAGGCATTGGCACAGCTGCCCAGGGCAGTGGTGGGGACATGAGTAAGTGGTGGCCTGGGCAGTGCTGGAGGAATGGTTGGACTTGATCCTGAAGGTCTTTTCCAACCTAAATTATTTTGTGATTCTCTGATTGGGACACAGCTGGACACACACTTTTGGGGGGAGCTGTCCCTCTGCAGAGCTGGGCAGTGCAGGGAGTTGTCCCCTGCTGAGGGCTTTGGCTCCTGTTCAAGCAGGGGAGCAAGCAAAGAGCAGCAGAAAGAAACCAAACCTGAGTGTCACCAAAGGGAGTGGGGGTTCAGTGTAACATGGTGCAAACACAAGGAGCTGATGGAGGGCAGGGAGGAAGGAGAGGTGTTGGCCTGGAGTTGAGCCAGGGAGCAAGGGCAGGAAAGGGGTTTAAAATGGTTATCTTTATTTCTCTCTACCCAGATCAGTGAAGTTAATTGGCAATTTGTTAAGTGAAGTTGCCCAACTCCAGGCTGTTCAGTCTACAGAGGGAGACCTGGAGCCACCTCCTGGCCACTGCTGTTGGGAAGAGGGGGATGCAAAGCTGGGGTACACAGAGGCATGCAGGGCCTGTGCAGGGGTGTCCCGAGTGCTCCCTTTGGGCAGACCTTCCCCGGGATGGGCAGCCTGAGCATCCTCTTTGAGGAGACCTTCCTGGGGATGGGAAGACTTTCCCTGGGACTGAACCAGCACTTGCACTGGGGGATTCTCGATCCTCTCCCGAGGGTGACTGAGAAGGTTAAAACCTCAGTGTCTGCCTCCCTCTCACCTGCCAGACCGAGCCTCTGGAGCGTGAGCCATTCCCAGCCGCGTTAGGGGAAGACAGCACTGCTGACACCCCCCCTTCTGGAGGTTTTTAGAGCCGTGAAACAAAGCAGCAGCACCACTGGCTGTCAGATATGTTTTATTGCAGGAACACCCCTCCTTCTCCGGAGGCAGCGCTGCTCCCTGTGCTCGATCCGCTCGCTGCTGTTCCCCGCCCCCCTGGCAGCAGGGAAACCCCATCAGGACCGGTTCAGCACCCGGCGGCAGCGCTGGGCTCCTCCAAACCGCAGCTACCCCTTCTCGATCCGGGCCAGGAGGTGGCTGAGGGTGGGCAGGACGTGCTCGGGGGGCACCTCGGGCTCCGGGCCCTGGCCGGCCGTGCGGAGCAGGAAGCTGTGCATGCCCACGGCCCGGGCTGCCCGGTAATCCCGCGTGTAATCATCCCCGACGTGAGCCGCCTGCTCCGGGGGGACGCCCCCGAGCCGCAGGGCCTCCTCGAAGATCCTCCCGTCGGGCTTGGCGACCCCCGCGGCCTCGGAGGTGAGCACGAACTCGAAGTGGTGCCGCAGGCCGCACTGCGAGAGGATGTTTTCCAGCCGGTTGTCGAAGTTGGACACGACGCCCATGCGGAAGCCGCGCTGGCGGCACCGGCTCAGGGTGTCCTCGGCCCCCGGCAGCACCTCCCAGTTGTGGGAGCTGCAGTAGTCGCGGTAGAGCTTCTCCGCCAGCGCCGTCAGGGCTGCGCCGTCCTGCACCCCCGAGAGCACGAAGGCCTGTCTGACCACGTCCACCCACCACTGCCGGGAGCTGAGCCCCTGCCCCCGGCCGTAGTTGGGGAAGCGGCGGCTCTGGGCCCCGTAGGCCTCCCGGAATGCCCGTCCCAGAGCCTCGGGCTGCACCCGCAGCCCCTGCGCCCGCGCCTCGGCCGCGTAGCTCTGCCCCACGGGCCGCCGCAGCCGCAGCAGGGTGTCCTTCACATCCCAGGTCAGCAGGCGCAGCCTGAGCATGGCCTCGGGCACAAGGGCAGCCAGGGACACAGGTGAGAGCCAGGCGCTCCGAGAGCGAGTCAGTGCCGGTCACATCGGAGGGGTGCGGGCACCCGGCCCTCCGTTCGCCTCAGTCCCGGGGTCAGTGTCCCTCGAGGGGGGCTCAGGGCCCCGCTGGAGTCCGCACGGACACGGCAGGAAGGCAAAAGCCCGCTGCGAGCGCCAGGGGCAAAGTCCGCCAGGCCGGGCAGCGACGCTCCCCCCGCGGGCGCTGCAGCCGGGGCGGGCGGGGGCACCGGGGCTGGACCGCGCTGGGGGGACGGGGCACAGCGGGCACCGCACCGGGGGTGTCCGGGTGGGCGTGCGGGGCACACCCGGCGCACGGCGCGGGGTCGGTGAACGGGGTGTCCCCGTGGAGGGCGGGTGCGGGGTCCTGGGGTTCCCCCGGGGAATGCGGGGCGGGCCGGGGGCTCACCGGGCTCCGGGAGTACTCGCGGTGCCAGGGCCCACCTGCACCGCCCCCCGGAAATCCCGCCCCATCCCGCGATTCCCGCCCATCCCGGCGCTCCTGCCCAGCCCCGCGCTCAGGCCCGCCCCGCCGCCTCCTCCCGCAGCCAGCGCAGCAGCTGCGGCGCGAAGTAGGTGATGATGATGTCGGCACCTGCGGAGAGACCAGAGGCTGCAGCCGGCCCGGGCACACGCGGGGAACGCGCGGGGGGCACGGGGGTCGCAGCCTCACCTGCCCGCCTGAAGGCCGTCATCGCCTCCCGCACCGCCGCCTCCAGCCCGAAGGCTCCCGCCTGCGCCCCGTGCCACAGCATAGCGAACTCCCCCGAGACGTGGTACACGGCCAGCGGGTGCGTGGGGTGCTGCGGGGACACGGTCAGCCCCGGGTGTGCCGTGCCGGCCCCGCACAGCCCCGCACATCAAACACACAGCCACAGCCCCCCAGTGCCCTCCCTGCCAGGCAGGAGCTCACCCGAGCCTTGACATCCCGCACGAGGTCCAGGTAGGGCATCCCCGGCTTCACCATCAGCATGTCCGCTCCCTCCCGCACGTCCCGGTCCTGCCACGGGAACACGGCACACGGGGGACAAGGAAAGAGTTTCCAGCGAGGCCCGGGTTGGTTTTTCAGGATGGTCTGCTGAGCCCCTCCCAGCCACAGGAGCCCAACTGTGGGCTGACACTCCCCTCACACACACAACGCCTGGGGAATGCTGGTGGCTGCGTGTCCCTGGACCTGATGTCCCAGTACAGGGGCACCAACTCCACAGCTCCCACTGCCCAGTCCTCGAGCACACACTGGCACCACCCCTGGCAGGCTGATGGACCTCATGTTTCGTTATCTCATGGAAAGGGAAGACCCTTGACCCTTTTGGCCGGTTTGCCTCCCACTCCCTTTTGACTCTCGCTCTCCCCAAGCCCTGGGGTGATCACCCGGGTCCCATGGAGGATGTCCAGCCCCACAGCCATAACCCCACATGTGCCCCACTGAAGGTCTCCAGCCCCACAGCCACAACCCCACATGTGCCCCACTGAGGGTGTCCAGCCCCACGTGCCCCCCGCACTCACCACGGCGCGCTCGGCCAGGCCCCGGGCGCCGGGGGGCAGCTGGTAACACCTCCGGTCACCGAAGGCAGGTTTGGAGAGTGCGGCGTCCCTGGAGAGGGGCAGGGCAGGGGGCAGGGGGTGAGGACCCCTGTGCCTCCCACCTCATACAGCTTTAGGAACAGGAGGCCAGATGAGTCAGGAAAACGGGGCACTGCCAAGCCACCTCAGCACCCCAGGATGGCTTCTGGGAGGTCCTACAGGCCCAGGCTGGCCCTGAGAGCTGTTTCAACACCCACTGCCCTCCCCATGGCCAGAGTCTGGGTAAAATCATGTCAGATTCTTTTCCAAGGCAGGTTCCTCAGGGATACCCTGCCAGGGTCAGGCTGTTCTTGGGAGAAGGTCCAACAGCTGACTAAGCTGAAGCTTGTCCCTGTAGCCACCCTTCGGGACAACACTGGCTCCTGTGACTCCCTCCCTGTTCTTGGACGTGTCAGGCAGCTCCCTCTCAGCCTGCCTTGCCAGCAGCACTGAAGAGGAGCAGGTGAAGAGGTAAAGGATGGAAGATCACTTGTGCAAAGTACAATTGTCTCCTTTTTGCACGGAGGAGTAGGAGGAAGGTGCTGCTAAGTGACCAGTGTGGCCCTACTTGCAGCCCAGGCTCTGGCCGAGCTCCCTTCCCAAATAACTACCTGGGAACACCCTCCCAGCCATCCTGGCACGGGCTGGGCACACCTGGCTGAGGGACAGACCCACCTGAAGGGTCCATAGAAGCAGGAAGCGAACTTGGCACTGTAGCTCATCACTGAGACCTGTGGAGCAGAGCGGGGCCGTGAGCTCGGAGCCACATCCACAGACATCCCCTCCCACAGCTGTTTTATCCTCCCCTCCCAGGGGCCTGGCACCTGCTGTTCCCATGGACACTCCTGTGGTGCTGCAGCTCCCCTGGCTGTGGCTCCTGCCCCAGGCACACACAGGTGCCCAGCTCACCTTGTTGCCCAGGTCATTGGAGATCAGCGCCTGCTTTATGGCCCCGATGCGCCCGTCCATCATGTCTGAGGGGGCCACGATGTGGCAGCCTGCAGGGAAGGACAGGGATGCAGGGAAGGACAGGGATGCAGGGAAGGACAGGGATGCAGGGAAGAAACCGAGGCTTTGGCTCTGCCAAAAGGTTCCGGTGCCGGCAGCGCTGCTGGGACCAGCATGGGGAGGGCAGGGGAGCAGTCCCAGTTAGAGCCAGGCCCAGTCTGCTTTTAAGTCTGCTCAGAGCAAGACCAGGGCAGTGATTTTGCCCCTGTGCTGGGCACTGGGGAGGCCACACCTCGAGTGCTGTGCCCAGTTCTGGCCCCTCAGCTCAGGAAGGACATGGAGGGGCTGCAGCAGGTCCAGAGAAGGGCAACGAGGCTGGGGAAGGGTCTGGAGCACAAGTGCTGGGAGGAGCAGCTGAGGGAGCTGGGGGGGCTCAGCCTGGACAGGAGGAGGCTCAGGGGAGACCTTCTCACTCTCTGCAACCCCCTGA
>JAYRBT010000038.1:10076739-10092223 GCA_036023395.1 Myiotriccus ornatus
GTCCAAGGCCAGGTTGGATGGGGCTTGGAGCAACCTGGGCTAGTGGAAGGTGTCCCTGCCCGTGGCAGGGGGTGGAATGAGATGAGCTTTAAGGTCCTTCCCAACCCAAACCCATCTGGGATTCTGTGATTTATGGCATTTGATCTCTCTTTCCCCCCATCATAAGCCCTGGCTGAATCTCTTTGCTGTGCCAGTGCCAGGAATAGTTAATTTTCTGTGAAATTAGTGAGCTAAAGTGGCTCAGTGGGAGTGCCAGAGCCTGGGTGGAGCCCTGGGAAGCAGGATCCAGGTAGATGGTCTCAGTTCCCTGATCCAGCAGCTCAGCTCTGCTGCAGCTCCAGACTGAGCACAGAGTTCAGCTCAGGTGACAGTCAATAACTTCTTAAGCTGTTTTAACTTAATTACCTTGATCCATTTGAGCATTCTAAGGCCAAAGCATCATTCCCCAGAGACCTTTTGCTGTATTGAAACCTATCTCTTTAATGAGAAGTGTCACTAAAGACCCAGCTTGATTATTATATTATTTTTATTGCATTAAAATAAATCAGCAATGGATTAATACTTAGCATTTGTCAAAATGCTGCAGCAGGACTGGATGCTCAGATCAGACACCCTCTAAGAGACCTGGAATGTCTCACAGGGCTGCTCTTCACCAGTGTCATCAGGGGTTCAGAGCACAGGGAGAAGAGTGGTGCCATGAATTTATGTACTGCTGTAATTAGCTGTGCTTTTAATCAGGTCTTTAAAAAAGTGTAAGACACTTATGTGTTAAATGGCCTGAAAAGTCCCCCTGCCTTAAGGAAAAGCAAAACCAAGGGCAAAGCCTTGAGCTGGGGGGATTTTGGGGTGTTTGGAGACTGTTCTCAAGTGAGGTGTGTGCCCAGCCCACTGTTAGCCTGCAGGCTAGACAAGGCAAAAGGAGAAAGGGAGGACAAAAAAGAAATAAAAAGTAGTTTATGGTGCCCCATTAATGCTCTGGGCTCAGTGTCTCCTCTCAGCCTTCTGAGGGTGAATTAGCCTGTGCTGTGCTCCCCAGAATCAGAGAATCACAGTCACAGAATGGTTTGGGTTGGAAGGGACCTTAAAACTCATCCATTCCCACCCCCTGCCATGGGCAGGATACCTTCCACTAGCCCAGGTTGCTCCAAGCCCATCCAACCTGGCCTTGGACCCTTCCAGGGATGGGGAGTCCACAGTCCATGGATGGATAACCCATGATTGCTCTGCCAGAATCCCCTGCAGCTGCTGCTTCCTCACTGAGGGGGGTGACAGTGGGAGGCTCTGCCAGGCCCTGCAGGAGCTGTTCTGTACAGGATGTTTCTGGAGTGACCAGGAAGCATCACTGGGCTTCTGAGGGATCCCTCTTCCAAATTAACCCCTGGTGTGTCCCTTGCCAGGCACAGGGCAGGCAAGGGAAGCAGCCAGGCAGTTTCTGCAGCTTTAGGGTGTTCAAGACAGGTGAAAATCTGCATGGAAATAAAACAAGAGCTTCTCACTCTCCCACCTTCTCTGCTGCTCTCATGGAGAGGAGCTGGTTTAGGGAGTAGCTCTAACACAAACCACACCGTTGTTGTAGCTGCTCTGGTTTCAGCCACAGTTTAGCCTTAGAATAGAAAGGGTGAGGGACAAGGTGAACTGTTTTCAGAGTTCAGCAAGCTTGGCCCTGCCAAAGGATGGGCACAGGAACAATTCCTTGGGCACTCAGGCTGGTCTGTGCTCTGCATTCCTGGGGAGCAGCCCAGGTCTGTCCCAGCCCCTGCTCTCACAGGGTTTGTCCTAGAGCCTCTGCCTGCCCTGGGAGCACTCACTGTGCTTCAGGCCATCCTGAGTTCTGACAGCACTGCCTCACCAGTGCAGAGCCCAAGAATCATTGTGGTTTGGCCCCTTTGCACGTTCAGACTGTTAATTTTGTGGGGCAGGGGCAGAGAGAGAGATTTGGAAAAGGGAACACCCAAAGAGGTTTGTTACCTAAAAATAAGGGGTGCAAAGTGTCAAGTCCTTTGGAGATGCAAAGTTCTTGTAAGACTCTGGACATGGCTCAGGCTCTGATGTCTCACCAAAGCAGCTGTGCTGCCCTGAGGGCCCTGCTGGGATCCTGTGCTGGCTGTGGGGACACTGTGGAAGGGGGTGGGTGGCTTTGGGCAGAGGGCAGAGGGCAGGAGCAGCCCACGAGGTGTTTGTTAATGTTGGGTCAGTACTCGTTTAGCCCCCAGTGCAACGTTCTCTCCGGGCTGGGAGAGGGGCAATTTTCCAGGAATGTGGAGTCCCAAGTGCATCTGCCTCGATAGCAGGTGCCAACAGAGCTGCAGGTTGGCAAAGGCAGCAGCAAAGACCACGCTGAGGGTGCTGCTGGGGCTGCCAGGGCTGTCTGGCAGATTTGGGCTCCAGCAGGATGCTCAGACTGTGGGATGAGAGCAGAGAAGGTGTGGTGTTTCTAAAGATACCCTGTCAGGAGGAGAAACCTTCCTTGGGTCCCAGATTGGAAAAGGATTTGGTTATCAGCCAGTCTGCAGTTTTGTTGGGTTCCTCACTGATGTTTTCCAGGGAAAAGTTCAGCTGAGCTTGAGGTGCTGTCAGAGACAGGAGCACCTCAGCTGGACCCTGGGGAAGAGGGGGCTGCAGCCATCCCGCTGCTGGGGGAGTGCTGTGGTTTGTGTGCCTGCCCTATATGGCAGACTGTGCTAATCCCAGAAATCTGCCCTCAGGATTGCCCAGAAATAGCCCAAACCCTCTTTCTTCCAATCCTCTTACCATTTGGAAAGCCAGATAATTTTTCCCAGTCTGATTTAGTTTCTTTAGTTTCTAAGGCAGCTTCAACCTCGTGTGTTTTCTGTGTGTGTTTGTTGCCCTTTTGCCTGGAATAACTGTCCAGGCACGTGCTTGGATTTGAATATCCAGCCAAAGGCAGATCCCAGTGCTGGCATACTGAAATCTGTGATGGAGAACTGTGTTAAATTTTAAAAGAAAGTCATTAATTCCCAGGCCAACCAGCTGAATGGGCAGTTTGCTGGAGACTTGAACAAAACTGCAGGTTAAGGTCAGTCCCAGGGGTTGGAATGTGAGGAGGGAAGTTAGAAGGAGTTGATTCTTTGCTGTTGGGAGCCAGGGGAGGACGGGGCCACCATCTCTTCCCAGCTTACAATTTAATTCGTGACTTCCCACACTGGATCTCTGCTCCCTTGGGACGTTTATACACTGGTTTTGTTTTATTTTTTCCCGCCCTCCTTTACAGTGGTGCCACAGTCAAAGGCTCGTGGCAGCTAAATCACAGCTTGGGCACAGGAGGCTGGTGCTTGGAGAGGATCCTGACCCTGCCTGGAGCCATGGAGCAGCTGGGAGAGCCAGGGCTCACATGTGAGTGCTCCGATGGTTTCTCCACTCAGTTCGCAGCACTGCTCGGTCTCCCGGGGGAGGGGAGGGTGGAGGATGACTCTGCAGGTGCCTGGTTATCACCAGGGAGCCAGATCCTGGCACCTGGAGGAGATGGGGGTCTGTATCTCCCCCATGCCTCTTGTGGGGGGTTGGAGATGCCTGGATCCATGCGGGATCACGTTTATCCCGGGTCTCTCTTGCGGTGCCTTGTGCTGCAGGGTGGAGTAGCTTGAGTCTGCTGGTTTGAGTGTTAGGAGTGATTTCTGCAGCCAGCGAGCCTCAAACCTTCTGGGAGATGGTTGTGGGGGGAGACTCCCATGGCCTGGGAGTCCCACAGAGACTCTTTGCTATAATTTATGTATTATTATTTTGAAAGCCCTGTCCCCGAGGACTCTTTCCCCCACAGCTGTGAGTCTGCCTGCTCTAGGGAGGGGGACAGAGCATCGATTACCGTCCTGCCTGTCTCTTAAAAGCCTTTTACAATAAAGACATGGAGAGGAGAGGCTTTGTGTGAGCCTGGGGAGCTCCTTGGAGACAGGAGGGCGTGTAAACACCTCTGGGCACTCTGTGTGCGCTGGGGAGAGCTGCGGGTTTGGCAGGGCCGGAGGGGAACAACACAAACCACGGTCGTGGTGCTGTCGAGGTGCTGTGTGGGACAGGAGAGCAGGACATGGCAGGGCTGGGCAGGTACGCGCTCTGCTCACATTCCAGAGGTTCAGGATAGCTGGGATTGCAGAGGGGATCATTTGCTGTTCCCTCAGCAGGGCTGGTCCATGTGCCTGTCCTGTGGGCTGAGCTGTGCTGGTCCCTGAAACAGGCAATCCCAGACTGGGGGTTTTTTTTTAGGGTCAAGTAAATTTGCTGGGGAAAAGCTTTACTTTTGATGGGGATCACTGGGAATGTCAGCAAATGGATTCAGCTCTTCAAATGAAGGGGAGTTTTTGATCATCCCGAAAGGAGGAACATTTTGAAGTGCCTGAGGAGTGACCCTGTGTCCCTGAGCAGGGCCAGCCCACCTGTCTGCTGGTTGCTGCTTGTCCAGGTCAGTGCTCTGACATGATTTACCTGTGTCTGTGGAGCTCAGGCATCGACAGTGGCAAGGGACAGATGGATGCTGAGGACAGTGGCAGGGCCCCTCTTCAACCCTACTGTCCAGGAGGTGACAGCAGCACAGACTGTCACCCCAGGCAGTCCAGGGCCTCTCTTCTGGGGATCTCCATCTGCAATACAAACACAGCCATGAGGGAGGGGGTCTGAGCTGCTGTGAGAGGTCCCCAGACCCTCCCTGTGGGCAGAATATTCCCTCTTGGAATATTGTGTAACATAAATACATGTGACTCAGTTCCTCTCCCAGGTTCTTACACCTGTTGAAGTTGCTGCCTCATCCTGACGAGGATGGGATGAGGGGGTTCATCCCCACCCCAGCTCTGCGTTCAGGGCTCTCTTGCCTGTCAGCAGATGTGGCAGAGGATGTGGCAGCTCCAGTTTCAGCTCAGTTTGGATGAGCTCGGGGGTTGCAGAGCTGTGCTGGAGCTGAAGGCTTCGCTGCTGGGCAGAGCCAGACCTGCCCCCTGGCTGTGCCCGTGTCCACAGGGAGAGCACAGAGCAGGCCACGGGGGGGGGTTTCTAAAGGCCAGGGTGCAAATAACTCCTTGGGACAGGGAGCTGTGGAATGCTGTGGCATAGGCTGTGTGCTTGGGCAGGTCATCTCCTGGCTGGAGAGCCTGAGTGTGGTGCAGGGATGTGCTCCCGGCTGCTGGCAAAGGACCTGTTCCTTCTCTGGGGCTCTGTGTTCCCCTCCTTGTGCTTCTGGGTTTTGTTGCCTGCATTAACCCCCACCTCAAGGACCTACAAAGCAGCTGTGCCAGATGTAGGAAGCCAAATACTTGTGTGGACAGAGATACTGGAGCAGCCTTTGCCCTCCTGTGTGCACCACATTCCACCAGACCTCACTCTGAGCTTGCTGCTTCAAGTCCCTGCTGGGAGAGGCAGGAGCCAACAGCACTGGCATTCCCATGGATTACTGATCCTGAAGGATTCCAGAGCCTGAAGGGCAGCACTGGGATGTGGGGGGCCACCAGGCAGACAGAAGAGTTTAGGTGGTGGCTCCAGCTTGCAGGGTTTGGACCAGTGTCACCAGGCTGCATCTTCTGCTCACCTCCCACAGCTCTGACACTGTCAGCCTGGCTGGGAAAGGGGGATCCAGCCTCCCCTGGACTCCAATCCAGCAGTGGTGTGAGAAAAGGCAGATGAGCTGCATCTGCTGGGAAAGCAGAGGCTGGGGGAGCTGCTGGTGCTGTGGCTCTGCTGTCTCACAGATGTTTCTGCTTGTTGACATGCCCTGCACTGCTGGTGCATCCTCTGCATTTTGGTTAGGGCAGCAAAGGCCACTGCAGTGCTGAGCAAACAAGCAGCAATTATTAAAGGATAAATCACATCTTTGTTAGGGGCCCCCTCCCTACCCCAGCTCTGCATCCCTGTGGCTGGAGAGAGTGCTGAGGAGCTCTGGGCATTGCTGCCAGAGGGCTGAGCAGCAGGAGGGCAGCTCAGCTGTGCCCACAGCCCTCACCCTGGTGCCTCTTCCCTTGGGCTACAGCACAGCATCCATGGGGGTGGATCTGGGTGCTCCCTGGAGCACAGGGGTGACTCTCACAGCCTGAGTGGACTCAGCTCTGGGACTTTTCTGCCCCCCTGCACATTGTCCAGCTCACAGCCCAGCTGGTGCCTGGCTGCTGTGACATGGGAAGGAGGGATAAGGAGGCACCTGGCCCCTTGCCACCGTGGGGCAGGAGCTTTGTGTGGGGGCTGGCAGCAGAAAGCCCTGCCAGGCCTTCCCTGGCTCCAAACATCTCCAGAGGCACCAAACAGTGAGTGGTTTTGGCTGCCTGCTTGGCTGGGTGCCTTCCCAAGGCCTCTGCAGGGTGTCAAGGTTAGGGCTGAGCACTGCCAGGGCAGACAGCCCAAACAGGGCTGTGCTCTTTGTCTGGAGCCCCTTGGAGGCTGCTGGGTCGTTATTTGTCTCCCCTGGTGCCCAGAGGGGCTGGGATTTATGGCAGTGGTACAATAGGTGTCTGTGGCAGTGATGGATTGGGCTGTCCAGTGGACATTCCTCCTTCCCTCACTCCCTTGCTCACTCTGTCCCTCCCGTTGCTTTTCCTGCGGTTTCAGGCAGTTTTGCCAGTGTAAATCCAGCTGAACATCCAGTGCCCCTGCCAGAGTCAGCCAGACTTTGGGGGAAAGGGCAGCTTTTCCAGGGAGCAAACAGCCTTTCCAAGTTGCTGCCTCTGTGCCAGGCCCCTCTGGCTGGGGGCTGTGAAGGTGGAGCTGGGGGTGTTTTGGGGGTACCTGGGGGCACTGGGCAGGGTGTGGGAGGTGCTGTCCATCTGTCCATCCTGGTACACTCTGCCATGGCACAGGGCTGAGGGGCACATGGAGTGCTCAGGCTGGCACCAAAATCCCAGGTCAGGCTCTTTTGCTTTTACAGCTTCTTTGTGTGTGGTGTGGGTCCATCGTGGGGTGGGGGACACTGCTCTGCCCCTCTGCCCTTCAGGGGAGTTAATCTGTCACTCCAGAGCTGGGTCTGTGTAAGGGCAATGTAAGACACTTGTGCTGCACTAATCCTGACCCGCCCATCTCTCTGGAACAAACCTGGGCAGATGTTTCTGACCCTGGAGAGTTACTGGGCAGTGCTGGTTCCTCTGCTCTGTGCTGCTGCTGGGAGATCTCTCCATCAAGGCTCCCAGTTCTGGATCTGTGCCCTTTTGTCTCTGTCAGCATCAGATCCTGTGGCAGGTTTCTGGGTGGTGGTTTGCTGGCTGTGAGTGAGGAGGGACAAGCTGGGGCTGGTGTGCCTTCACAGGGAGCTGGACATGAGGAAACCATCCAGTTCCTCCTTGTGTGGAGCCTCCCTGTTGCTCTGAGCCTCAGGGTGTGGGCTGGGAGCTGGGTCTCAGCCAGAGTCTTGCAAGACTGTGCCCAGCTTTGGGGCCACCAGCAGAAGGATGTGGAGCTGGAGAGAGTCCAGAGGAGACCACGGAGATGCTCCCAGGGCTGGAGCCCCTCTGCTCTGGAGCCAGGCTGGGAGAGCTGGGGGGGCTCACCTGGAGAAGAGAAGGATCCAGGGAGAACTTAGAGCCCCTTCCAGTGTCTAAAGAGGCTCCAAGAGAGCTGGAAAGGGACTTTGGACAAGGGCTTTGAGGGACAGGACAAGGGGGAATGGCTTCCCACACAGGGTGAGATGGGATGTTGGGAAGGAATTCCTCCCTGTGAGGGTGGGGAGGCCCTGGCACAGGTTGCCCAGAGAGGCTGTGGCTGCTCCTGGATCCCTGCAAGTGTCCAAGGCCAGGCTGGACAGGGCTTGGAGCAACCTGGGCTAATGGAAGTGGGGATGGAACTAAGATGACCTTTAGGTCTCTTCCACCCCAGACCCTTCTGTCATTCTAAGACTGTCCTGAACATCCCGAGGTGGCAGGGCAGTGTCTCAAGTGTCCTGAGAGCTGCTTACAGATTACTGAAGCCCTGATGGGACTGTGCATCTGTTTCCAATATAATAAAGCAGTGCTGAGTGGAGCCTTGGGGCTGTTCTTGGCATGTGGGATGTGAAGGTCCGTGGCCAAGGCTGCAGCTGGGACATGTGCCAGGGGTGACTCCCTCTGAACATGGATCTGTGTTCTGCTGTGCTGCTGGACTGAGGGATCAGCATCACCCCTCTCCTTTCTGCCCCCAGGCAGGGCTGGGCAGTGGGGTGATGGCCTGGGACAGACGTGTCACTGCCAGCACGTGCCACGTGCGTGCAGAGCTGGCCAGGGGAGGGTCGGTGCAGGAGCCCTGGCAGTGTGGTGTGTTCTGGGGGAGGCTGGGGCAAGGTGCAGGCATTCCCTTGTGGCAGGTAAACCCGAGGGTCCTGCAGAGCCTGTGATGTCCCCTGTGTCCCAGCTCCCTGTCCTGCCATGCCCTGCTCTCATCTCCTCTTTTCTCTGGCAGGGATAAGGCAGAGGCCCCCATTGCTGGAGCTGGAGGCTCTGCCAGCCGTGGGGAAGGGGCCATGTGGGGCCGGACAACCCTCCCTGCGGGCCCCGAGGGCACCATCAGGGGGCAGGAGGAGGATCAGCCATGCGAGAGTGAAAGGCAAAGGTAAGTGCTGGGGTGTGAGAGGGGCTGTGGGCCAGGCAGGGCTCAGCCCTGGCCAGGAGGGTGTGGAGTGTGAGGGGGGTGTGTCCACCATCCCGGGTTCTGTGGGAAATCTCATCCTTTTTCATCCCAGAAAGTTCTGGGACAGCCCAGCCTTTGGGGAATTGTTTTTTTTTTTTTCCCCCAAGAAACCATCACCATCATTCCACAACACCCTC
Source organism: Myiotriccus ornatus (assembly GCA_036023395.1). Classification (NCBI taxonomy): domain Eukaryota; kingdom Metazoa; phylum Chordata; class Aves; order Passeriformes; family Tyrannidae; genus Myiotriccus; species Myiotriccus ornatus. The sequence continues at coordinate 10,085,460 of JAYRBT010000038.1, forward strand.
CAGGGCTGATACTCAGCTGTGGGTGCCTCCTGTAAGCTGTGGTGCAGCCCCCAGAGCTGGTGGGTGCATTGCCAGCTCCTGCGTGATGGAACAAGCTGCTCTGGGGTCTTGCAGAGTGACCGGGGGGGGCTACATGACTCTTCCCTTGTTTGGGTCATACTCTCAGGGACAGGGTGTGACTCTGGGGGGTGGTCCTGTGCAGGGCTAGATGATCCTTGTGGGTCCTTCCAACTCAGCATATTCTGTGATATGAGAGCCAAGCAGGTCACCCACGCCCTGCCAGCCCTCCCTTTCCCGGCTCACCCCCGGTTCTCCTGCACTCTTTCTCTGCCTGCAGTAATTTCCCCAGTTTCCCCGAACGCTCCTGTCCCGCGTTGCTCCAGTGGGATCGTTCCCTGAGCAGCTGAGTGTGCCAGCAAACCCGGTGGCACGAACAGTCCCGGGGATCGCCCATAGCCTGGCGGGAGGGAAGCTGCAGGTTTTTCCCTTCTCCCAGGAGCTCATCCCCGGGGCATCAGCAGGGTCCCGGCTCCGGCCGCATCCCCGCGCGTGTCCGGGACCAGCCCCGCGTGTCCCCGCAGGTGCGCTCCCGGTTCAAATCCGCGGGGCCAATGGGAGCCGTGCCGTTCCAACGGCTGGACGCGTGTCCCATGGAAACCCGGCCCTGCCCCGCTGGAATCGCCGCCCGGCGTCCCCGGGCCGGGCAGGGAGGGCTCCGATTGCCGGCTAATTACCCAGCCATGGAGCCCGGCAGTGTCCGCAGGGTCTCGCTCTGCTCCCGCCGGGATGACCCCCGGGGAAGCTCCTTCTTCCTCAGCACGTTCGGTGAGTGCGGAGCCCCTGGATTTGGGAGCAGCGGGCACGCGGTGCCCGGGGACGGGGCTGCGGCCGCGGCTGGTGCAGCGCAGGGAGCTGGGACAGGGCATGGCCAAAGCCCGGAGCTGTGGCTGCAGCCCCGGCCCCCTTTCCCCTGGGAAGGGGCTGGGGAGCCGCTCCCCGAAGGTGTTTTCGGCGCTCAGCAGCAGCTTGGTCGCTTCTGCCTCACTGAGCTGCAATAACACGCGGCTCCACCGAGCTGGCAAACCGGGGAGCGCCCTCGGCCACCGTGCGGCCACTGGGCATCCCGTAGGTGCCCAATGCCCAGGTCGTTCTGCCCCTGGATGGGCAGAGCCCCACTTTCCTTCTTTGCTCCCTGGGGGTCTTTCCGTGGCTGTCTCAGGGTTGCAGGATGGGCTTGAAGAAGCCCCGTGGGCAGAGGTGGCTGAGCTCTGCTGGCCTGGTGAGGGTTTGGGTCTGAGCCCGTCACTCCCCCCTCACGCAGGTGAATCTGGCAGCAGGGGTTTGGGCCGTTTGTGGGGTGGGATGGCTGGGCCTCACTCAGAGTGGCCCTTTCTGGGTGCTACCTTTTAAGCAAGAGTTTTACTTCAAAGCTGCTTCTTGTGAGCAGAGCAGGCAGCCATGCAGTGAGCCCCTTTCCAGGGCTGCTGCCCCTTCCCAGGGCTGCTGCCCCTTCCCAGGGCTGCTGCCCCTTCCCAGGGCTGCTGTCCCTTTCCCGTTTTGTCTTGGAAGTGTCAAACTGCTGAGGACTGCCTGGAAGCTGAAATCGTCATAGGACTTATGCCAAATAATGTGGGTTCTCTGATGCCTCTTGGCTCTGTAACCAAGTCCAGGCCAAGCATCAGCAGCCACAGTTCCCTTCGTGGGCTGAGCAGCACTGGTGACAGGAGCAGCGTGTGCTCTGAGCAGCAGAGCCACGGCAGGACAAGGCCAGCTCTGCTTTCCCCATGTGGTGACCAGGAGAGGGTCTTCCAGAGTGCTGGTGCCAGAGCCTGAGGTTGTAGATGGTGATCTCAGGGTGCTCTGCCGTGTGCCTCTGCCCAGGCAGGACCTGGAACTGCTGTCCTCTGGTGGGAATTCCCAACAATGGTCCTTGGCTGTCCCAGCCAGGGCCAACCCTGCATTTTTCCTACAATAAAGCAGAAAAGCATTTCAAGAGCGGCTACCCAAGTTTTCCCTTTGTCAGAGACCATCAGTAAGGAACAGGTTTTCCTGCCTGTGAGGTCTGCTCCCAAAGAACATTCATGTGTCTCCTCCCTCAGCCTGGCAAACTTCTCTCATGGGTGGGAACCTGTTTGATTACCATCTTGTGCTTGTTCATACCCACTTTTTTCCCTCTTTTCCTTGTGCCAGCTTTGTTCCTCAGCTAGAATTGCCTCTCCTGGCCCTGTGGGGTGCAGATGGATGGGGCCTGGGTGCTCTCTGTGCTGCAGACCAGCTGAGCCCTGCTCTCTGTGATGGGATGTCCACCCAGGAGCTGCCTGTGGGTTCTCCCTCTGCTCTTCTCTGCACTATTTTAATTTATATTGGCCTTCATTGAACATGGGGGACCTGGACAAGCTGTGTCAGGGCCTCTCTGCTGAAGCTATTTCCCTTAGTTCACGTTAGGGATGTATCAAAACAGAAAAACCCTGGGAAAAAGGTTTCTCGAGGTGGGAATGCAGCCCAAGAACTTGCTGTGGCAGAGGTCATGTTCCTGCCCACCCAGCTCTGGAGGGATGTTACTGCTCTGAACAGCTGAGAAAATACAACAGGTCTGTCCAAGCACAGACCTTGGCACAGCAAATCCCTTCCACCAGCTCAGGCTGGGTCGGCTCCTCCAACAGCAGCTTCCCCGTGATCCCAGCCCTGGAATCCCAGCACTGGAATTGCTGCAAAGCCTGTGAGTGTTTCCCTGGCCAGGGCAGGCTGGAGCCCTTTGGTGTCTGACAGGCTGGCTGGGGCCTGCTGGGGTGTGTGGTTTGTCCCTCCATGTTTGGAGGCACTTGGGAGCAAAGGCATTAAGAGGGAAATGTCCTCAGTTCCTCACATGCAGGAGAGACCTTTCCCACTGACACTCCCAAACCCTTCTGATAGGGCCAGTTTGGCCTGAAAAGGGCAGAACTGCCCCTTTTCTCCCTGTCTCCTCTCTTTGGTGCTGGTGCAGCCTGTGACACAGCCCTGGGCACTGTCCCCGGGGCAGAAGCAGCAGTGACACACACGGTGTGCCCGGGGCCAGGGTCTGGTGTGACCCCACCCCTCGTTGTGCAAAGCTTGGCCCCACACGCTCCCCCAGGAGCTGAGCAGCCCCAGCCATCCCCAGGCCAGGATGGAAGACCTTCCTTCCCAACCCCGAATCACCCAGCACAAAAGCTTCCCTTCTCCTCCCAGGGCCCATTCATTCCTGGCTCAGTCCTCGTCACACTTGGCTGCACGGGGGCACTTTGCTCTCGTGTTGCAAAGGCTGTTCCTGCTCACGGTGGGGCTGGGAGAGGGTTCCCACAGCCCCAGAGATCTGGAGATAGCAGAGGGGTTCCAGCCTCGTGCCCAAAGGCTGGGGTGGCAGCATGAAACTGGGGCACAGCATTCTCACTGCTGTAAACCAGCAGCTGTCCTGGCTCACCCCACCTGGCTCTTGTCTCCCCTTTCTCACCCTGCACATGTATAATTGCACACAGACACACATTTCCACGTGTTCCTGCACACACAGACACACGTGAGCTTTGAGAGGTTTGACATCTTTTTTTTTTTTTTTTTTTTTTTTGTGAAAAATGAGTCCTCTGGATTGTTTCAGGTTAAACAATCCCATCAGATATCTCCCCCTCCCCCCCCCCCCAGTGAGCCTGAGCCTTTTGGGTACATCTTTGGCAAGATGAGATGTTGGGTTTTAACTTGAAAGATGTTTAAATGTCTGTAAATTATGTTTAGACACTTGTTTTGGTTGTAGTGTTTTGTAAACTGGAACAGAAATAAAAATGGAATATTTTGCTTTGGACTAAATGGAGCTTTGGACTGTTCTGGGGTATTTTGCTCTACATGACATGTGCTATTGATGCTTTCAGTGTCTGGATTCTCCAGGGGCATTTCTGGGCTGATGCAGAGTTGCCAGTGCCTGGGAGAGTGAGGGTATGAGTGTAAGCAGGCTGGCAGAGCAGCAGTGCCATGCTGGGACCTGTGCCCTGCTCAGCAGGGGTTCACACCTCGGCTCTCCTGGCACTGACCTCCTGCCCAGGGGCTGGGACCCGCTGGGTTTTCCATGCTGGGAATCAGTTGCTGGCACACAGGCCCATGCAGTGCTGGAAATCACCAACTGCAGCTCCAGATAAGAGGTGGGAGCTCAGTGATCTGGCATAGGCATTTCCAAAGGCAGTGGGAACTGCACACTGGATCTGGAGCTGTGGAAGAGCTGGATTTTATTCTCAGCTCTGCGTCAGAGGGGGTTGTGAGCAGTGTGTGTGTCCCCCTGTGGGGTGTGTGAGCAGTCTGTGTGTCCCCCTGTGGGGTCTGTGAGCAGTGTGTGTGTCCCTCTGTGGGGTCTGTGAGTAGTGTGTGTGTCCCCCTGTGGGGTCTGTGAGCAGTGTCTGTGTCCCTCTGTGGGGTCTGTGAGCAGTGTCTGTGTCCCTCTGTGGGGTCTGTGAGCAGTGTCTGTGTCCCCCTGTGGGGTCTGTGAGCAGTGTGTGTGTCCCTCTCTGGGGTCTGTGAGCAGTGTGTGTGTCCCCCTGTGGTTGTGGACAGTCTGTTTGCAGGTGTGACACTGCAAAGACATATTTGGGCTGCTCCTTCCTTTGCTCTTTCATTAGAAATAATCCTCCCATCTTGCCCTGGCACCCTGCAGAGGGGATTTTGGGTTCAGAGGCCTGCCTGGCCTTTTGGATTTCAGCTGACCCTGTCCCAGGTGGACAAGCTCAGGAGCAGAGGTTGGATCTGTCTGCAGAGTCCACACCAAGAGCAGTTCCCTGGGAGGATGCTTGGGCTGAGCTGGGTTACTCTGGTCTGCTCCCTGTGGAACTTCCCTGGCTCCATCCCTCCCATGTCCTCTCTCTTCTCCAAGGCCTCCCTTTCTCTCTCCCCTCAGGCAGTTTAAAAGGCACTGATGGGTAGCACTGGTGGCTGCTGGGCTGCTGTCTCATGCCGTGGGCTCTGCAGCACCCACGAGGGTCTGCCCAGTGCCGTGGTGAGCTCTGGCTGCTGTGCTGTGCCAGCCCATGTGGGCAGAAGGATCCAGACAGCCCAGGCAGGCACATCCTGCTCCCTGGTTTGGGGGATGGCTGTGGGGGAGCCAGTGCACCGGGAGCAAGGGGGAGCTCCATCCAGACCTGCTCCAAAGCCACGTTTATTCACGGGGCTCCTCGAGGCTGTCCCTTAGCACCGCCTCCTCCATCAAAAGCTCTCAGTGCAATTGTTCAGGGGCCAGGCACTTCCAGGAGGTGCTGCACCCCTGGGAGTCAGGGTGTGCTCAGTCCCAGCCCCGGTGGGTGTGCACAGAGGGCCTGCAGGGTGCTGGGGCATCGCCCTTCCCTGGGGGTTGGCAGCTCCGGCCCCGCTGGCCACCTGACAGTTATTCAGTGTCAAAACACATGACTGAAACCATTCTTGTTTAATCCCAGATTAGAGCAAGTATTGACCCCTGGTTTTAGGAGATTACCTGTCTGCTCAGCAGCCCCTGCTGTCTGGGTTGCCCAGGACATGAGGAGGCTGCAGTGTGGGAGCTCTTGCCGTGCTGTGATTCCTGGGGCTGTGCCTGTGCTGCCAGTGGTCCTTGTCACTGCATCTTCTCCTCTCCATAGTCCAGGGATAACGAGCTGCTGCTGGATGTGACAGTCAGTGAAGGGGTGTTCAAGGCTTTCCCATTCCCCCCAATATCCCTTGGGGATAGGAAACAGGGCAGGGAGGGGATGTGCACAGGGCAAGGTCTTGCAACAGCAGATGGATGAATCCCAGTTAGTGCCATGGCCCAGGCTGACCCTGTGCCAGTGTGTTCCTGCCTCCAAAGGCACCAGTTCACAGAATCACAGAGTAGTTTGGGTTGGAAAGGACCTCTGGAGATCATCCAGTCCAACCCCCCTGCCAAGGCAGGGTCACCCACAGCGGGTGACACAGGAACGTGTCCAGGTGAGTTTGGGATGTCTCCAGAGAGGGAGACTCCACATTCTCCCTGGGCAACTGTTCCAGTGCTCTGCCACCATCTGTGGTAAGAAGTTCTTCCTCATATTTAGGTGTAACTTGTGTTTTGGTTTATGACCATTACTCCTTGTCCTGTCACTGGGCACCACTGAACAGTCTGGCACCACCCTCCTGACACCCCCTTTGAGATACTCATGTATTAGTGAGATACTTATATGCATTATAAGTATATATACTTATATACTTGTATGATTTGATATACTTAATATGCATTAATGAGGTCCCCTCTCAGCCTTCTCTTCTTCAGACTAACCAGGCCCAGCTCCCCCAGTCTTTCCTCATAAGGGAGATGCTCCAGACCCCTCATCATTTTTGTGGCCTCCACTATCTTTGTCCTTTGTCCAGGCCATTTACATCTTGACCCACTGTCACCTTCTAGAGGGGTGACAGCCCCCCTGCCTGCACAGAAGCTCAGGGAGAGGCAAAGGGGGAGCTGGATCTGAGCTTGGGGCAGGATTTGATCTGCATCCCTTTGTTAAACCAGGTCCAACTCATCCCACAGCCCCTGTGCCATCTTGGTGCTCCCATTTCCCTCTGCCATGGGCTTGTGCCTCCTGCCATCCTAGCTTACTGTGCAAGTATTCCTGAGAAATATTCCTGAGAAAATATTCCTTGGAACGGTTTTGCATCTGGAGCCATAGATCACAGAATCACAGAATACTCTGAGCTGGAAGGGACCCACAGGGGTCATCCAGTCCAACCCCTGGCCCTGCACAGACACCCCAACAATCCCACCCTGTCCCTCAGAGCGTTGTCCAAACCCT
>JAYRBT010000038.1:10106352-10118736 GCA_036023395.1 Myiotriccus ornatus
AGCCCCAAGGCTGCCAGAGCTCCAGGAGGGTTTGGACAACGCTCTGGGGAACAGGGTGGGATTGTTGGGGTGTCTGTACAGGGACAGGAGTTGGACTGGATGGTCTTTGTGGGTCCCTTCCAGCTCAGGATACTCTGTGATTCCCTGATCTTCTGAGGTTTCTGTGTGCCCCCAGCTCCTGCTGGAGGGCAAGGACAGGCTGTCACCTTGGCTGTGGCCCAGTGAATGCACCCAGCTGCTCACCCCTGGGAGGCTCCTGGGTCAAGGATCTCCAGTACAGTGCAGAAGCTTGTTCTGATTTTAAAGATCACATTAATCTGTACTGATTGAACTGGGGACCTCAGGCAAGAGCCAGAGCAGAACTAAATTCACCTTTCCCACTGTTCTGGAGCAGCTCCCAGCTCCTGAGACACTGCTGGAGCACAGCACTGGGCAGACACTTGGGTCAGTGTTTCCCTTCCACCCACACGTGGTTCAGAGGTGTCAGGTTTGTTCCCTGCAGCTGCTCTCGTGGCTCCCGCTGTTGTAAAAGCCAAACTATATTTTCTCACAGAGGACAGCGAGGAGCTCCCTCGTGAGTGTGCTCAGAGCGACCAGATCTGCTTTTAGGCTGCAACTTCTCCAATGTGCTGGGATCACTCAGCAACAATTCCCTCCTCCTGCTCTGATTTATAACTTATGCAAATGGGAAGTGACACGAGGGAGCAGAGAGGGTGTGTTTGTGTGGAGTTAAACTGTCGGGCAGGTTTATCCCTCCTGTCACAGGACTCCACAAGCCCCAGTAAGTGGAGAGGAGCCTCATCTGGAGCTGTCTGGGAGCACCCCAAGGGGTGCAGCAGAGATCAGCCCCTCAGGAAGGGGTGCCTGGGCTGCCTGCTGTGGCTGGTGCGTCTCCCCAGGGTGGAGGACACTTCCAGGACGCTGTCTCAGTGCCAAGAGATGGATTCCTTACAGCTGCTTCCTTGCTGCTCCTGTGCTTCCAGGTGACCCTCTTTGTCTACTCGGACCTGCTGCTCTTCACCAAGGAGGACGAGCCTGGGCGCTGCAACGTGCTGAGGAACCCTCTGTACCTGCAGAGTGTCAAGCTCCAGGAGGGTGAGTGCCTGCAGCAGCAACTGGAGACAGCTGGGAAATGTTCTGGCTGCTAGCTATAAGGGTTTCTGGCCAGCAGCAGGATAGCACCCCACTGTCCCACTGCTCCCAGTGTGTGCCACCCAACTGGTGCTTCCCCATCCTTGCAGGGGTGCAGGGACAACATCACCCTTCCCATCCCTGCATCCCTGGGAGCTCCATCTCCTGGGACACCTCAGGGGCACTCAGGGAGCCCCCCTTTCCAGGGCTTTCTGGGTGCATGTCTCAGGATTTGGGGCTGGGGGTCTGGCTGTGGGGCTGTTCCCCTTGCTGGTGTCACACTGTCTGCAGCGGGGACTGGCCGAGGCTGGGAAAGGGAAGTGAAGGTTTGAGGTTTCCCCCGTGGTGCCTCGAGGAAGTTCAGAGATTGGCTCCAAGGGTGACTGGCCAAGCTCTGCTGACCTTTATTTTGCTACTTCTCGCTTCAGCCACCCACAGTTTCCCCTCTGCATCCATCCCTCTGCAACCCCACTGGGGTGGAAAGAGCAAACCCTGCCCTCAGGCTGGGGCTGGGGATCTTGCCCTGGCTCTCTCCACCTTGGCTGACCTTTCCTAGCCCTATCAAGACCTTGGAGAGGGCTTCTAGGGCAGGGAGTGCCTCAAAATGGGTTATTTCAAGTTCAAGTGTGCAAGAGATGCCCTTTAGCTACTCAGGGTCGAAAGAGGAAGAGTGAATTGCTCTACCACATCCTATTTGCTACAGTGGAGACACTTCTTGGGCCTGGGCCCATTCTCACCTTGTTCCTTTTCTGGTGTGGTTGCTTTTTGGGTATGGGCTTGTTTTGTGTACAGTTCCCTGGTGCCCCAGCTCCTCCTCCAGCCCTGGCAGTGGGTGTTCCTGGTCTGGGACCCCACGTGGGAAATTGGGATTTGATATAAGGAGAGTTTCCTGTGATGAGGTTGGTCAGATATTGAGCTGCCCAGAGAGGCTGTGGGATCTCCATCCCTGGAGATGTTCAGGATTCAACTGGACACAGCCCTGAGTGCCCTGATCTGGGGGCTTTGAGCAGGGGGTTGGACTCCAGAGCCCACCAGAGGCCCCTTCCAATCTGAATTACTCTGGAACTAATGAGCCAATGTCTTTGTGCAGTCCTGTGGCCCTGACCAGAAAGGATTAACCCAGATCTGGGTTGCTTCTCCAGAGAGATCATTTTGTGGATGAATTTTCCCGCTTCCCAAGCCTTTTCCCATCCGAACCATGAGCTCTGTGGATGAGCTGCGTCTCTCCACGTGCCCCATGTTGCTCTGAGCCTCAGTGCTGGGATCTGCAGAGCTGTGCTGGACACCACAGGCCGCCTCTCGCTTGTTATTTCCCATTTCCAACAATGCTTCTGCTTTCAGATGAATTCCCTGACCTACTTGGTGGGAGCAGAAACACAGTGAGGGAGATGGGGCACCACGGTGGGAGCCATTGAGAAAAGCCATTGAGGCTCCCCTGGGGTTTGCTGAGTGTGTTCTCAGCGCTGCTGAACGCTAAGAAAGGGACAAAAGAAATTGTTCCTTGTTGAAGTGCTTGTGGTCAGTGCCTGCTCCCTGTGTGTGCTGGGCCTGGCTGCTCCCACAGGCTGGGGAATAACTCTGCTCTTCTTCACCTGCTTGGAGAAATCGGCTTTCCCTGGTGCTGCTCCTGGCTCTGCACACCACGGTCTGTTTGCAGCTCACCTCAGGCACACTGGATTCTGTGAGCAGTTTTGTGCCACTGGTTTCCTTGTTGCCATAACTTGGCTGGATCACATCTGGAACAGCCTCACAAGCCTCTCTGAAGGGGATGGAGGTCCCTACAACACCAAATGGCCCCCTGTACACCAGGAATCCAGCACAGCTGGTGTTCAGGCAGCTCAAGCCCTCCTGCTTTGGGCAGGGCTGCTTCAAAGAGCAAGAAGATGTGTGTCCCTTTTGGCAGGGCTTTGCTCTGCCCTGCTGACGGAGGGAACGGCGCAGGAATAGGAACAGGCTGTTGCTGCACACAACAATCGGGACATCTCCGGTACACTCAGGACCATTGTGCTGTTTCCTGTCCCTGCGCTGGGTGAGAGCAAATCAGCCTGATCTGCTTTACAATGCACTGTCTTCCTGCTTTAGAAGCCCAGCGCTGCTGATGAGCCCTGCTGCAGCCAAGGTTCCCAGTGAGACAGGCCTGGCTTCCTCACTAGATACTGTGGGAATTTCCACGCTGGGATCCTGCTCCCCCTGGGTGGGTGTGCCCAGCTTTGGGACAGAGAGGAGTGTTCCTGTTTGCAGCTGGCTGAGCACCCCCATCTCCACCCAGGATCCTGCAAACAAGGACTTCTCATGTGCTGCTTCGCTGCCCTTGGCATCCCAGCCTGAAGTGTCTTGCAGCTCCAAGACAGGCCAAGAGAGTGGTTTATGGGCCTTCTGTCCTGCCACGGTTTCTCCTGGCTGGCCCAGGGGGGCTGGGAAGCACCCATGGCTTGCACCCTGCCACACTTCCCCGGGGACCTGTGTCACAGTGGGTGACAAGCTGGTCCCCTCTTGGCAGCCAGGTGTGTGTGCTCCCTCTGTGCCCTCCCAGCACCCTGCCCTGAGCAGATGTGAGGATCTGGGGGTCAGCGTGTCTGGCCTCACCGTGGGCATTGCCACAGGTCCCTGGGCCCTGCACAGAGGCTGTGCAAAGGAGCAGCACCACCACCTTCCCTCTGCTCCCTTCCTTTTGACCTGGCACCAGACATGCACCACCCGAATCCTGGGTGTTTTCCATGGGCTGCACAGGGAAGTGGCAGAGCCAGGGCGGTGCTGGGAGCTGCTGCTGTGCTGGGAGCTGTGTAAGTCAGCGTGGGTGTGCAGGATGAGGCTTAGCTGAGAGGGGGACGTGTCCCCACAGAGCTCACACCCTCCTCTGGGTGCTGAGCACGCCCTGGCACAGGGACAGTTCACATTGCTCTGGAAGCCAAGCCAGTCCCCAGCACAGCACCGCAGGAAGAGAAGGAAATATCTTCAAGTGAGTTTTTTAAATCCTGCTTATTTCCTTTTAGTTTTCTCCTGAATTTGGCTGACAGTATGTGCTGTGCTGCTGTCACAAAGAAATGGGGAGCAGAGCCCTGGATCAGCCTGGGCATCTGGTGGCTCCGTGGTGTGAGAAGTTGTGCCTCTTGCCATGTTTTTCACGGTCTCTGTGCTCATCCCATGGCTCCAGGGCACATCAGGCTCTGGTGCTCCAGCCTGACCCTCTTGGAGGCTTGAAAACATGGAAGGAATTCCTTCCTGTGGAAGGAATCCTGGCAAACCTGGTTTGTGGTGGAATCTGCCCCTGGGTCTGCCCTTCCTGGCTCTGCCATCGCCCTCCAGCCTCCCCTCGTGCCTCTCCAGCGCTCAGTCCTGGTTCCAGCCCAGCTGCTGGGCTGGGCAGTCTCTGACCTCCCTTTGTGCTGCCTAAAGGCAGCTACTGGGAGAAAATGGGTATTAAGGCATTCCTTGGCCTAGAGTGGCTCCCTGCTGTGTGTGTCCTGTAGGCACTGGGCTGCTTGGCCTCGTGCAGCAGCGAGTCCTGGAGGGACAGGGAACAGCAGCTGCTGGCTGTGGAGGTTGTGCCAAGATTCATAGCTCAGTGGAGGGGAATTTGGAAGGGAACTTAATTCTGATGGGTTTGGACCTTGTCAGAACTAGAAGGAATCAACAGAAGCCCAAGGGTCGTTCTCTGGGCTGTTACACCCCACTGTCACCTTTCTTCACTGAGGATGACTGTTCCTCACATCACCCAGAAAGACACGGCTCAAGCTTCCAAGGGAACATGGCTGGGATGTGCTGGTCTTCTGTAATCTGCCTTGCAAGGCAACCTGAAGAGCTTTGGTCCTGGTGCAGGGAGGAGCAGAGCCTGGCTGAGGAGCTGGGAAGGAGGAGCAGCAGAAGGGGATGATGGACTCATGGTGTGCCAGCACCTCGTTGAATCCTGCCTCCCATGGCTCCCATCAGAGAGTTGGGCTTAGCAAGGAAAATGTTCCCTGATGGTCCTGCTGGGATTTATGGAAGAGGGGAACAGTGAATGGTGTTCTGTGGTGCAGAGGTGAGCCATGGGATCCCAGCTGGGCCTGTTCACAACGTGCTCTCAAGGGTCCAGCACTACTCTCCTTCTGGAAGTGGTGATTTGGAGGGGCAGCCCTGGGGCCAGGCTGCTTCCCTGACCCTCAGCTTGTCCAGGGGAGCACAGGAAAGGTTTTGGGAACACACAGGGGTTCCTCACGGTGCTGGGCTGCAGCAGCTGCTGTGACACAGTGTCCTGGTGTCTCCTTAGTGATTTTCCAGCCCATATCCTGCACTGTGCTTTAAAAGTGAAGCTGGCAGTGGAGGCAAACCTGCAGCCCTCCAAAGGGCAGATGGAAGAGACACCCAGCAAAGGGCTCCAGACCACTTCTTCATGGGTTTCTCATTGCCCATGGGGTGACTCAAGAGGCATCTGAGTCCCTCAGTGGGTCACAGCTCTTATCTTGCCCTTTGGCTGCTGCCTGCAGCAGCAGAATTGCTCTCCTCTGGGGAGCAGGGTGTTTCCAGCACTGTGCAGAGCCTCTTCCCACTGAGCACAGCTCAGGCATTTGAAATGAAGCAGAGCTTGTGCTGACACTGCTTTCAGTGGGATCTGCAGCCGTGCCCAGGCTGCAGCTCTGATCTCATGGCACAGATAATGAGCTCATTAAGGGCATTAGGAAAGCTGCAGGCCTGTGGTGCTGCCCGCTGCCAAGGGCAGAGCTGGTGCAGGGCAGAGTGGTGTGAAGGAGCAAACCAGCTCCTGGAGATGGGCTGTCCTGGTTTGGAGCAGAGGAGCCTGTCCTGGTGCAGCTTCGTGTCCTCCTGTGAGGCTGATGTGTGCCAGGAGCTGCTTCCCTCAGGGCTGGGCACACACAGAGGCCGGGGCAAATCTTCAGGGATGACTTTTTGTTGGGTACAGGGAAGGTTAGACCTGCAGGAGCCAGCCTGGTGGAGCAGCTGCAGTATAACCCGTCCCCTGGGACAGCTGGCAGCAAGTGAGGAGCTGTACTGGGCTGCTCCATGACTTAGCAAGATGTGGGTCAGTGCTGGTCATTGCATTGTCTGCAGCACCATCTCCTTTCCCAAAACTGGAAGGGCAGGCTCCTTGGTGAGGTCTCCCACTCTGGTGGGAGCCTGGGGGCTTTGCCCTCAGCCCAGTGGAGCAGGATGAGTTCTTCCCTCTGCCCCATGTCAGCCACTTCCCATTGCCCTGGGATTCGGCTCCATCTCCTTGGAGAGTCACTGTCCCCAGCCATTGGTATGATGGAGGCTGGGACAGACAGGAGGACAACCAGGGCCACCCAAGGGTGTGGGGCAAGAAGCTGGGAATGAGCAAGGATGTGGGGAGAGGAGCTTCCCTATCAGTCCTCCTGGAGCAAAGTGGCCACAGAGGTAAGGTGAGAAAGACCCATCCTTGGTGCCCAGGGTGGTACCTGCAGTGAAGGTGCCACAGGCTGCATGTGCCAGGGCAGGTTGGGCAGGAGAGCCAGCACTTGGCCTCTGAAGGAAACAACCCCTTTTCCAAAGGGATGATCCCAAAGGAGAATCCATGACAGCACAGTGAGCCCATGCAGGATTCCATGCCCGGGCCCGCCCCGGCAGATGCCACATACATCACCCAGCTCACAGCCTGGTACTGGAGGGGCACAACAACAAATATCCATTCAGTGCTGTCCCTCAGCCAGTTCCTCTGCCAGTGGCTCCACTGGCAGAAATGCAGCTGCAGCTTCGTTCTGATCCTGTTTTTCCTTCGTTCCAGGTTCAGAAGATCGGAAATTCTGCCTCCTTTACCTTGCAGAGGTGAGTGGTGCTGTTTTCCACCTGTAGTTGGAAGCTGAACATGTAAGGCCAGCTCTGCTCCCTTCTGCTGGGGCAAGGAGCACTGAACAGGCTGATTTTAACTTCCTTTTTAATTAATTTGCCAGAGTTCTGGGAAAGAAATGTAATGGCTGTAGCCAGAATATATGAGTAAGAAGCTGCTGAAAGGAGTGTGTGAATGAGGAGGCTGGGCAGCACTGGGACAGGCTTCTTTTCTCCTTCTCCCTGTGGATCTTCCTTGGGGCATCTCACTTTTGTTTTGGGATTCTTTCACCTAGGGGCAAGTTTTCCTTGTCTCTATTTTTGAAGGCATCTTGCTTTTCTTGTCTTTAAGCACCCAGGTTTGAAGACCTCAAATACAATAAGGAAGCTCAGTCTAAAAGACATAGAATCATAGCTCTAAACCCACGTGTGGCTAAATGCTCTAACCTGAGGTGAGCTCAGCTGGTCAGGGCACGGTTCTAAGAACACCAAGGTTGTGGGTTTGGTGCCCATAGGGCCACTCACTTAAGAGTTGGACTTGATCCTTGTGGGTCTCTTCCAACTCAGAATATTCTGTGATTCTGTGAACCAGGTTTGGGGTCACTCAGACATTGGCACAGTCCTGTTTGTGTCGTGAGGCAGCCAAGGGAACCGCAAAATTGGTTCACACTGGCTGGACCTCCCTAATCATTGAAGACTATGAGGTTTTTTTCCTTTTCAAGTGACTTTACCGTGTTCCTGCTTTCAAGGCCTTGTATTTTCAGAGGGGGAAACGTGGATCTGGGAAAGATTCCCCAGGGCTCAGAGGAGAAAGGCAAACATTGCTCAGCAGCACCACAGAATAATGAGCTATTGTGAAAGCTGGGTGCAAATGCTGCGAATGGAAGTTGTTCACCTTGAGTGGCTGGAGCGGGGCCAGGCACGACTGGCTGCGGAACCGCCGGCTGACGAGTTCCCTCTTACGTTTCCTCTTGTTCCTTCCTTGTCTCCCCCGTCCCTCCCTGGGGCAGGGGCTGAGCTGCCCCTGGCTTTTGCTCAGTGTGTGTCCCGGTGTAACGTCAGCCTGGCCTGGGCTCCCTCCCAGTTAATCCCTTGCTGTGACTCAGGTTGGGGATGAGGCACTCGGGCATTTTCTCAGGAAAAAATGCATCCAGAGCCTGATATTTAATTTAGAAGCTCTGGGCCCCTCAGGAGAAGTGGCTGAAAGAGAGCTGGCTGTGTTTCATGAGATCCTGAGAGGTGAAAGAGCTGTCTTTGTCAGGGTGTAATGAAGTGGTGGGCTTTCTTCTGAGGGGCCTAATTGGCTGTAAGAGCTGTGGTGATGGAGATTCCTGACATCCATTGTGGTTGGAGTGCAGGAGTTGGGTAGAAAATAGGAAATAGTTGCTTTCCTACCTCAGAGGACAGTAGGTCTGGACTGGCCACGCTGGTGGGATTCTGCAAATCCCCTCTTGTTCCTCCTGTTTGCCTGGGGTGTTTTGGAGCAGGTCACAAGTGGAGTGGGATCTCCCTGGCCCACAGTGACCAGCAGCTCTGCCTCGTGCCTCACCCCAGGAGTGGGTGTTCACCCCCGTGCTGTGCCAGCCCAGGCTCTCAGGTGACACTGGGACAGCCCCTGGCTCAAGGATGACACCTTGCCAAGCAGGATGTTCCCTGTGCCATCCCTTCCCTGCCAGCCCTCATGGGACTGCTTTGAGTCTGCACTGAGCCAGGGAGATCAGCACATCCAGCTTCAGGGTGAAGGGGACAGTGAACTTCCAGCTGTAGGGGCTGGTGGCTGGAGCAGGAGAGCAGCAGCCTCTCAGTTCTGCAGCACAGGGGTTGTGTGGCTCAGGCAACTGTCCTTGGTGGGGGTAGACTCTGCATGAACAGAGACAGGCTCTTCTGAAACGATGGGATGCTGCTGTGGGAGCCAGCCTGGGAGCATTCCAGCATCTTTCATCTCAGGGGAGACCTCACCACTCTCTACAACTGCCTGACAGGAGGGTGTAGCCAGGTAGGGGTTGGTCTCTTCTCCCAGGAACCAGCAGCAGGACAATAGGGCTCGGTCTTCAGCTATGCCAGGAGAGGTTTATGTTGGATATTGGGAAGAAATATTTTCCAGAGAGAGTGCTCAGCCCTTGGAATGGGCTGCCCAGGGAGGGGGTGGAGTCCCCGTCCCTGGAGGTGTTTCAGGTGAGACTGGATGTGGCATCAGTGCCATGGGCTGGGAACCACGGCAGGGTTGGATCAAGGGTTGGGCTTGATGATCTTGGAGGTCTTTTCCAACCTGGCTGATTCTCTGATTCTGTGATTCTCTGATCTTCCTCCTGCAGGGAAACCAAGAGGAGAGTTACCTTCAGATGATCTGCCTTTTCTTTGCATTCACATTTCTGGAGCAAAGCTTTAGTTCCAGGGTTGTGGGGCTGTCACCAGGAGGTTTTAACTCTTGGCAGCCTGTGGGATGGTCCCCTCAAAGACATTCCTGCAGGATGGATGCTCACAGGAGCACTGAGGGGGATTTTGGGTGCCTTGCTGGGCTGGTGGGAGTGTGGGTTTGGGGTGTGAAGGTTATTTTTGCAGTGGGCTGGGTTTGAGGCATGGCCTGGCTGTCAGGTGGGCCGAGGGAAGGGGCACTCTCAGGTTGCAGCACACATGGGGCTGAGGGGGGTCTCTGGGCCATCCCAGCATGGCTGTCCCCATTAGCTGATGGGTGTGCTGTCCAATGGGTGTCACTGTGGCACCTTCTTTTGCCCTGGTGCAAGGCTCAGCCCTCTTCCTGACCCTGGGAACAAGACAGTTTCCCTCTGCAGGGGTGGATTCCTTGGAGAGGGGCTGGCTCTGCTTTGGGGACATCCTCAGGCTGCTGGGAATTGGGGTGCAGGAGGGTCAGGAGGGCGCCCCTGGCAGGGGAGGGTGGCACTGGCACACTGGCACCCTCGGGGTCCCAGGGCTGTGGTGCAGCAGTGCCCTGCAGCTGAGTCCTGCTGCCCACCCTGGGGGTGCTTGTGGCAGCTAGGAAGGATAAGGATGGATAAGGAAGGATAAGGATGGATAAGGAAGGATAAGGATGGATAAGGATGCACAAGGGAAGGGTTAGGGTGCCTGTGCTGATGTGGCTGTTCGGTCCCGTGTCTCCCTGAGGGGTCTGTCCCCCTCCTGGCCTGCTCCTGTGCTGCTCCCTGCAGCACATGCTCCATCCCTGGCCTTGCCAGCAGCTCTGTACCTGCCAGGAGCCTTCTGCTGGCTCAGCCCTCCCAGCTGCTCCCCCCTGGCTGGGGGTGGTGGCTCTGGGGCGTGGGTGCTCAGTGTGGTCTGAGCTCCTGTCGCCCTGCCCTGGGCAGACACATCCCTTGTGCTGCTCTGACAGGGCTGGGGGGGTGCTGGAAGCTCCTGTGCTGCTGTTTCTTGCCCACAAATCATCTGCAATGAGCACTAATGTATTTAGTGCTGCTGTGAACTCAAAGGGAGCCCAGGGGCTGGGCTGACACTGCCTTTGCTGAGGGGAGAGCTCTCTGCTGAAGCCTGGAGCTGCAGCCTCCTGCTGCTGCTCATCTTGAGGGTTTCTGAGTAATGTTCTGACCCATGAGGTCACACATTTGCATTTGGCTGTGATGTGATCCAAAATGAAAGCATGTCCCCCTGTCTGGGAGTTGCTTAATTTATTTTAAACAAAAGAGAAAATTCCAACCTTGGGGGAGTGTCACAGAAAAGCCTCTGCTAGTCATCCTGTCTGACTGTGTGCAATTAATCACTGCACGGAGTTTAAACCCTGCACAGTGTGGTTATTTGCAGGCACAGAGCTAACACTGAGCCTGGTGTAGGTTCCAGCACAAGGGGTGTTTGTTTTACAGGCTCTTCAAGGTGTGGATTGCAGTGTTTGGAGATCCTGAGTGCAGGTGGCCCTGGTTCTGGGCCAGATATAGGTTGGTGTTGGAAAGAATGCAGAAGTAAAGGAAGGTTCTCCTCTGAGCTGGCCCATTTGGTGAATTTGTTCTTTCTGGTGGTTATGGGGCAGGTCTGGCAGCCCCAGCACTTACACAGGACTTTGGAAGTGAAGGTGGTACATTTTGATCTCAGGATCAGGCAGCTGTTCCAGTGCTCTGCCACCCTCCATGGAAAGAAGTTCTTCCTCATATTGAGGTGGAACTCCTTTTGTTTTAGTTTATGACCATTACAGCTTCTCTAACTTTTCTATTTGCCAACTGATGTGTGCAAAATTCCTGCCACTGTGTTCAGACCTGGCCTAGGGCATCATCCCTTTCAGGATTTTAAACCCAAATAGCACAGTTTGTGTGTTTCTGTTGAGCAAATCCTGTCTGCAAGAGCTTTGGACTGATTTGAGCACTGGAATTAAGCGCCACTGGAGGAGGTTGCCCAGAGAAGCTGTGGCTGCCCCATCCCTGGAAGTGTCCAAGGCCAGGTTGGAGGGGCTTGGAGCGACCTGAGATAGTGGGAAGTGTCCCTTGGCAGGGGGTGGAACGCGATGAGCTTTAAGGTCCCTCACATCCAAACCAGTCTTGGATTCTGTGATTCAGTGTGGACCCACGTTCCTCACCCCAGAAGACTTGGAGGGTGGGAGTTTGGCCCCATTTTTCCCCAATCCCCCAGTGCCATTCCCTGCAGGGCACACCCCCCTCCTGGGATGGCGTGTAAAACCTGTCAGAAGAACATTTGCTGCCTGGTGGGAACAAGCAGCCTCAGAGGGACCAGTGTGGAGCCCTGAACGTGGTCCAGGGCTGTATTCACACCCTTCCCTGCTCCGGAAATATCCTGCTGAGAGGAAACTGCACATCAGTGGTTTATTGCACTGTTAGACGTGTTTGAGTCAAACCCAGCATATTCAGACCAAACTGACTTAAAATCAAACAGCTCAGCAAGTTTTTCCTTTGAAAACCACTTGCAAATTTGATCTTTTTTCTCTGAAAGTTTTCATCTGCAGACACTGGGAAGAAAGAAAATCCTTCCAGTAGCAACTCCTTGTGCTGCTGTGATGAGCAAATTAATGCTGTGAATCTGTGCTGGAGCTTGTTTTGCCTTGGAGATGCCCATCTTTACTGCCCAGGGAGAGCCTCTGGACAAGTGTCAGAGAAATGCCACTGTCCCCCCTTTGCCCAGGTCACAGAATCCCAGACTGGTTTGGGTTGGGAGGGACCTTAAAGACCATCTCGTTCCACCCCCCTGCCATGGGCAGGGACACCTTCCACTATCCCAGGTTGCTCCAAGCCTTGTCCAACCTGGCCTTGAACACTTCCAGGGATGGGGCAGCCACAGCTTCTCTGGGCAGCCTAATCGTCTGTGCCCTGGCTCTGTGTGGGCACATCCCTGCACCCACAGGTGCACAGGTCCCCTGTGGACACTGTTCCTGTTCCCACTCTTGGCCTGTGTCCCTGCTGCTGGCAAGGGAATGCTCAGTTTTGTCAGGGCAGGCTCAGGTTGGATCTCAGGGAAAGGTTCTTCCCCCAGAGGGTGGTTGGCACTGAACAGGCTCCC
>JAYRBT010000038.1:10118836-10160147 GCA_036023395.1 Myiotriccus ornatus
ACAGGCTCCCCAGGGCAGTGGGCACAGCCCCAAGGCTGCCAGAGCTCCAGGAGGGTTTGGATGATCCTCTGGGGCACTTGGGGATGGTCCTGTGCAGGGTTGGTCTTGATGATCCTTGTGGGTCCCTTCCAACTCAGCATAGTCTGGGAATATGTGATTTAATGCCCTTTGGGATATGGCATTATCCCAGAGGGAAAGAGCAGGGAGAACCCAGGTTCCTGTCTCCATCCAGCAGATCTGAATGCTGGGAAAGGGATTTCCTGATGGCACAGAGGATGTCAAGGCTCAGGGACAGGCTGGGACATGGCAGGGATTACATGCCTGGGTGATTTTGAAGTTGGCTGTTATGGACATGTCACCAGGAGCTTTTTTGGGCAGTGTCTTGGCAGATCTAGAGGGCACTTAGGCAGGTGGTTTGGTGAGAGGGAAAAAGGCAGAAGGGCTGGGCAGGGGCTGACATCAAAGCTACATGACTGAGTGAACTGCTGAGGTGAAGCTGTTCAGTAAGGAACTGTAGGAAGGGAGAAGGGAGAGGAAATGAGCCTTTGGGAAATGGGCTGTGTGCTCTGGTGGAATTGTACCTCAATTTACTCTAATTTATGATAGGAAAAGAGATGGTGTTCGTCAGATTTGTGCCTGTAATTTGTCTGATGGGCTTCTAGTGCAGCAGAGTGAAGGATTCCCTGGGCTGGGGGGAGTGGGCACTGCAGACAGGACTGGAAGGGTTGGGATCACTCACAGGACTTCAAGTGGGGACAGTCCAGATGACCAGTTTCCTGACATGAATATGAAGCACAGCGAGAGAACATGAAGTGTGTTCCTCTGCCTTCCTCTTCCTGTTCCCAGTCCTGGTCAGTGGGAAGAGGGACTCCCTCTCCTCGAGCCACTCTGCTGGTGATGGCCAGGAGATGTTACCAGATGAAAAATCCTTTCCTGCTCTCCGACATTTCCTTTGCTTCCTCCGTGGCTCATTTCTGGGATGCTGGAGAGGTTCCCCAAGCCTTGAGTCATGCAGCTCACGTGAGAGCTGGACACTCACCCTGAATCCCTCTGGCATCTCACACAGCAACAGCTTAACTCTTTCCTGAGTGGAGGTTTCCACTGTCCTCCCTCCAAAGGAGGGCAGATCCCAGCCCCTGGATTTCTCTGTGGGATGCTGACAAGTCCAAACTACAGGTCCAGAGGGACAACCTTAGACCAAGTCTGGCATCATTTGGAAAAGTCCTTCTGAAGGATGTTGTGACGTGAACCCATGTGCAGATTACCCTGTTTTTGTGCATCTTTACACAGCTCAGCCTGAAGCTGAATTTTGAGATAACCAAAAAGTGTGTTCTTTTTTTCTCCAGAGCTTTAATTCTGGGGTCCCATTTCCCAGATGCTGGCAGAAAGAGGAGTTGATTATGGTGCAGTTGCAGTCCTGCAGAGATTTTAAAAAGGGCCAGGCACCATGGGGTGATTTCAGGGGGTCCTGGGACTGTCTGCACAGGCTGGAGCTCGCTGTCCACGGGGCTGTGCTGGGATAGAGGAG
The DNA here is from genome assembly GCA_036023395.1 of Myiotriccus ornatus. Taxonomy (NCBI): domain Eukaryota; kingdom Metazoa; phylum Chordata; class Aves; order Passeriformes; family Tyrannidae; genus Myiotriccus; species Myiotriccus ornatus. The sequence goes on from JAYRBT010000038.1 coordinate 10,120,365, forward strand.
TGGAAAGCTCTGGGGCTGTGTTGGCAGAGGGTGGGTAAGCTTGGTGTTGACGCCACTGGGGCTGCTCAGCTTCCCTGGGAGGGAAGGGTGTTTGCAGAGCAGGAAGGTGCTACACCTGCTCTCTGTTTGCCAGAGTGGTGTTTTCAGCACTAACTCAGTGCCTGGCTTGTCTCAGGGTTGGGGAATTCCTGGGAAGGCTGTTATCTGATGAGCCACTTAACCACAGCCTGCTGGCCTGTGAAAACAGACCAAGCCCTGTGTCCTCACTGGCTGCTCCAAAGGGGATGGAAAAGGCTCTTCAGGAGGGCTTTTCCTCCTGGAGGTTTAGCACAGATCACAGGCTGGTTGGGGTTGGAGGGACCTTAAAGCTCATCCAGTCCCACCCCCTGCCATGGGCAGGGACACCTTCCACTAGCCCAGGTGGCTCCAAGCCCCGTCCAGCCTGGCCTGGGACATTTCCAGGGAAGGGGCATCCTCAGCTTCTCTGGGCACCCTCCAGGCTGTGCCATCATGCAGTGCTCCCAAAAACAAGCCCCACACGGATGAGCCATGCAGGGATTGCTGTGCCCTGCCCTGCAGCTCCCTGCACATCATCTGCTGCAGCACTCCTGCCATCCTGTCACCTTCTGGTCATCCCAGATTTCAGTAGGGACCCTGCTGTGCCTCCCAGTGTTTGTTCTTTGGGCACCACCAGTGTGCCAAGCAGTCCAAAAACCACAGGAAGAGCCGTGGTCCCTCCCACCCCCCCGGCACGGGAGCAAACTGAACTTTCTCATCAGACCTTGCTCGTGGGGCATGAAGTAACCAGGCAGCAGTTGCCCTGTTTTGTGCACAGGATATTCCCAGGGCTGGTGGAAGGTTTGCTCTGTGATTTAAAGCCATTGTAGTCTGGAGCCCATTTCCGAGGTACTTCCCCTCTGGGATCTCTGCTGGGATTGGCCCCGGACCAAGACTCGGAATGTTCGAGGCCAGGGCCTGGCAGGGCTGGGCTGGGAGCCCTGTCCCCAGAACACCCTGCCCTAAACCTGAGGGGCAGAGGAGCCCGGGAAAGGAGCAGAAGTGCATCCCCTCATCTCTGAGGGGAACATCTACCCCAGGACAGAGGTTGCCCAGAGAAGCTGTGGCTGCCCCATCCCTGGAAGTGTCCAAGGCCAGGCTGGATGGGGGTTCTGTGGAAGGTGTCCCTGCCCATGGCAGGGGGTGGAACTGGATGAGCTTTAAGGTCCCTTCCAACCCCAACCAGTGTGTGATTCCATGACCGTGGCCACCCCAGGAACGTGTCTGCTGGCACAGCTGGGGAGACAGCGGTGAGAGAACAGCCCTGGGCTCGGCTGGGCACCAGCTCAGGGCACTGGAGGTGTCAGGCTGAGTCTGTGTCGTTGTCACTATGACCTTTTAGCTTTGCAGTGTCATGCAGAGCCCCAGGAGAGGCGTGTTTGCAGTGTGGGGTCTCAGTGTGCAGAGTTTGGGGACCTCTCCTTTGATGTGGTGCTGTTCTCTGGGAGCTCCTCAGCTGCTCTGTGGACTACTGAGCCAACAGCCCCTCCTTGGGTGGTGTCTGCTGGGCTAACCAGGAGCTCTGCTTGGCCAGACCCCTTGCCTGCCATCTCCTCCCGCTGCTGGGCACCGTGGGGCAGGGTCTGAGCCCGGGGGAGCATCTGCAGGGGTGAGCTGTTCCCAGGGAGCAAAAGGAACCTCTTCCTGCAGCTGCTCCCTGCCTGTAACAGGGCCTGTTTGGGGCTGGTGTTGGCCAGTCTGGGCCTTGCCCTGCAGTCCATGCTGTGTTTTCCCCCTGCTCTCCCACAGCAGAGTGCTGTGGGTGCCCCAGAGCAGAGTGTGGGCTCACACAGCACCTGCAATAACATGTTTTTCCCAGCCCTGGGGGAAGGCAGGCGGGCACAGAGCCACTGGCAGCCACTTCAGTCGCTGCTGTATCTGGTGGCAAACGCCCCCTTCACGCCATCTGCATCCTCCTTTCCCAGCACTGTGAGATTAAACCCTGTTTTCTCTTTGTAAATATTGGCAGGGCCGGGGCAGCCTCCCTGAATGAAAACAATGGTGGGGAGGCCAGTTCCCAGCGTGTGCAGGGCCTGGCACAGCCCCTGCTCACCCACCTCCCTGCCCCAGCTCCCAGCGTGGACACAAGCTTTATCCCACATCCCAGTCCTTCATCTGGCTGCATCCCAAAGGACTTTGCAAGCAGGAGCCTGGGCTTTGGAGGCAGCTGGGGGATGGGTTGCCACTGTCCCCAGCACATTCTTTGGGGGGAGCAGGTTGGTGGATGTACTGCAGTACCACAACTGGAGTGATGGGACAAGGAGTACAGGTTGAAAGGGGGCAAATTTAGGTTAGATATTAGGGGGAAATTTTTTACTGTGAGAGTGGTGAGGCCCTGGACAGGTTGCCCAGGGAATCTGTGGATGCCCCAACCCTGGCAGTGTTGGACAAGGCCTTGAACAACGTGGTCTAGTGGGAAGTGTCCCAGTCAGGGAGGGTTGGGACTAGATGATCTATAGGGTTCCTTTCAACTCCTTAACATTCTAGGATTCTGTGGAAGAGGGAGAAGCAGAGCTCTTCCCTCGGGAAATGTGTGTTGGAGAGGTTCAGTGTCACTGTGAGGGAATGAAGGGCTGGGATCTCACTACACGAAAATGATGGTAAAGTATGTCCAGCTTGGAGAAATGCAATTTTGGCTGGTCATGTCCCCCCTCAGCCTCGCACACCATTCCCAGGACACACACTGGGGTAGTTGCCTTTCTCTGACTTTTGGACCAGGGGGCAATCTCCTCTCCTGGTGTAGTTTTCCCAGGTGGCTGGGGCAGGGAGTCTGCCACTGGCTGAGGTGGAGGGAGGGAGGGAGGGAAAGGGGCACTTCGCTCTCAACAGCCAGCAGGAGCTGAGCATGGCTGGATGTAAATTCAATCAAGGAGATGGACTGTAATTGAATCAGAGAGGGGCTGCAGGGCAGGGGTAGGTGAGCTGCCGTCTGTCACCAGCAAGGGGATAGAGATGTCCTTGGAATTGCTTTCAGCCTCGCTCCAGGGGAATCACAGGAGCTCTGGAGGGCTGGGAATGTGCGGTGGTTGTAGCATCAGTGCGGGCACTGCTCTCCTTGCAGCTGCACCGATGGATTTGAGGCTCTGCTCAGCTCTTGCTTCCTTTCACTTCTGGCCCCAAGTGCCATGAAATGCCAGCCTGGATTTCAATCCCAGCATATGGGTACCCTCCTCTGAAAGTGGGAACAGCTGGGAACCTTCCTAGGGATGAGTGGGTGGCACAGTGGTGCAGCCTGGGGAACTGCTGGCATGGGAGTGGGAGAGACTGGGACATCTGGGATGGGAAAGAGCCCCGTGACACTCCAGGGATGCTCAGAGCATCACTGCCACCCAGGATCTGGGGGGCAAGGGGTGCCCCACCACCCTGTGTCCCTGAATCCCAAACCTCTCTTCATTCTGAATGTGCTCAGGAATTTGATGCATTTTCAGTGTTTAAGCCTGTTTCTGCTGTAGGAATTGATGTGGTGAGGTCCAGACATAAGAAAGCCCAAACCCTGTCCCTCATGGAAGTCTCCTTGGAGGGGCAAAGGACCAAACCAGAGATCCCTTTCCCTGGAGGTGGCGTGGGAGCTTGGTTTATTTACCACTTCAGAAGGGATTTTGGATTAAACGTGAATGAATTCACATCCAATGCAAACAGTGATTTAAATGGTGTGACTAAAGAGCATTTCCCCTTTTGGCTGTGTTGTGTCTCTGGAGTCACAAAGCTGCAGGTTCTCTCTGACCTTTCTGGGAAATAACAGGCTATTGGGGACCTGCCCTTCTGGAAGGAAATTCTAGGGGGAAAGGAAAGGCCTTTTTCATGCCCCTTAGTGAAAGACACTTTTTTCTTTCTTTGCAGTCTGTCCTAAAGTCCTGCTTTTGGTTTTTGTTTTTGTTTTTTTTTTTTCCCCCATCTGGCCACAGAAGGAGATGATCCAGCCTTGGGCATTTTTGGACCCTTTCTAAAGCAAAACCTGCAAAATCCCAGCAGGCAGCAGATGTTACTAATGCTTAATTTTTAGCGTGAGAGATAAGCAGTTTGAGGGTTGGGAGATAGTTGCTGAGAGAACTTGGTTAGAAAGTTCCTTAAATGAGTGAGATTTGGCCCAAAGAAAACCTGTCCAAGAGGAACAAGTCTGTATCAAAAAGGACATGTGCAGACTGTGGCACAAGAGAAGGTGGGCTCAGCTGGGATGACTTCCCATCATTTCTCTTCATTCCTTGCTCACAGAGAGTGTGTGACCAGAGCTTCATCCCCAAATCCACCCCAACGTGTGCACTAAGTGAGGAGCAGGATGGGGAGGCTGCTCTGGAGCTTCCCTGAGCTCAGTCTTTCCTCCCTGCCCCACCCAGCCCGAAGGCTCTTGTTCTCATCAGTTCATGCTCCGGTGCCTCATTTATGTTTGCATACGGCAAAGAGCAATTTCCACCCTCTAAATTAGCTTAATAGACACGTTTCCACTGAGGTGGCCCAGGGTGCAGAGCTGCTGGTGCTCTGCCTGTGCTGTACCACTGCACTCGTGCTCTGAAGGCAAGGTCAGCTCCCCTGCACCACTCAGCCCTTCTCCCTCTCCCTGGAGGAGATGCCACTGGGAGCTGATTTCCCTCTGTTTTGCTCTCTCTGCCCAGAGCTCAGGACACGGTGTGAGCTCTCCTGTTAGACTTACTCTCTTCTGATGTGGCGTGTGGGGAGCGAGGAGTTTGCAAACACAGCCGGGGCCTGCGACACACAGCTAATGACCTTCTCCCTGCCTGTGTTTCCTTTACGTCAGAAGTCGGAGTGCTTATTAAGTTTGGAGGCTTACTCCCAGGAGCAGAAGAAGAGGATCTGCTGGTGTCTGGCTGAGAACATCACCAAGCAGCAACATCCGGCATCGGCTCCTACGGAGAACAAGGTAAGAGAGCCAGGCGGGAGCCGGAGAACCCTGCGCGGAGCGTCGGGGGCTCGGCCTGTGCGGGGGCTTTGCTCTGCTGGTGCTCCATCCAGGTGGGCACTGCTGGAGCCTGTTTGTCTGCCAGGTGAGGAGTGAGTTTGTGATCAGGCACTGCTGTGTCTGCAGCTTCCTGCCCTGCTCGGAGGAGCATTACTGTGTTTGCATCCTCTGGCTGGCGCCGGGGCCGGGCTGGGCTGACACCTCCCTGCATCTGTATTTGGACAGCTGAGCCCGTGCAGCCCAGTGTCCAGCCTTCCCCCAGAGCTCGGCTCTGGGGCACCACTGGGAGCAGAGGGAGAGGCTCAGACTGTGATCTCTGGGCCCTGATTAAAGGCCGAGGTCATGGGAGTGGCAGTGCACAGATTTGCCCCCTCTGTGCCCTCGGACGGGCTCAGGCGTTTGATCTGGACCCCACAGGTGGCCCCAAAGCACAGAGGTCATTTGGTGGATGCTGTTTTTCATTCCTAGCGAGGCAGCCCCAGCACTTTTCCCACACTGAAGAGCTCCAGCCTGGCCCGAGAGCGCTGTCTCAGCAGCTCTGACAGAGAAATGCGTGTTGGAGGGGTTTGAAGCTCTGTCACGCACGCCTGCCCTGCGTGGATGTCCTTAACACTCCTGTCTGCCTGGCTTTGGGGCTCAGGCTGCTCTCTGGGACAGTGGCAACCTCTGCTGATTACTCTCGTCCCCTGGGGGTCAGGTTTGGATGGTTGGTGGGTGACCCGTTGCTCTGGCAGAAGAGAAACACACTGTGCTGAGTGTTTGAAGAGCTTTGGGTGAGGCAGATGGGGGTAAAGCCCCCAGATCCCTGCCTTGGCTGGTGTGTGGTGGAGGAGCAGCCCCTGCCCCACATCCCGGTGTGGGTGCAGCGTGGGCTGGGTGGCTCCGAGGAGGTGACTCGGGAGGTGACTCGCTCTCGGTGCCCGCGGGCACAGCAGGAGCCGGGGGCAGGGTGACGTGGCTTTTGCTCTGCAGCCTCCAAACTGGGTCAGCACAAACATCTCTGCAGGAGACAGAGCCTCTGGATTCCTTTTCCTGCACGTTTCAGGAGGACTAAAATAGCAACAGCTCCCCGAGCCTGAGAACAGCGTTACCAACCAAAGCTCCCGCACCGCCGACGGCCCCGGGCGGCTGATTCACCGCCTGCCACGGCTCCTCTTCCTGTGGTGCATCCCGCTGGCACAGCACTGTGCCCAGGCACGGGGTCCCTGTTGGCTTGGCATGGGGGAGACCATGTGATGGGGCTGCTCTGGGGGCCTTGGCCTGGCTCTGTGCTCGGCTGTGTGCGATCCAGCCACGGGCTGGGGATCATGTGCAGGGACATGTTCCAACCTGAGCATCTTAAAGAGACCCTAAAAGGGGCATCCTGCTGGCTCTCCATCATGACAGGTGTTCTGGGACCGTTTGGGCTTTGGGGTGACGGTGCTGTTCGCCCTCCCCATCCCAGACTCTGTTCGTGGCAGGGTGTGGGGCTGTGGCTCACAGCAAAGCCCTGGAGTGTCTGCTCCCTGAGTCGTAGGAGCCTGGCTGCTGGACAGGTGAAAAAATACTCTAGGAGACATCACAAACCTTCTCCAGGCTTTTCTGTGCCTCAGTAGCCGAGAGGGTGTTCCTTGGGTGCCGTGCAGAGCCAGTGTGGGCCCTTCAATGTTGTGACAAAGGGATTTTATCTTAACTTGCCAAAGCAGATGGAAATCCCACTGGGGGGTCCATGGCCAGGGGGAGAAAAGGAGTGTGAGGGCAACCACCAGGCACTTCACTGAGTTCATAGCACCAAATCCCATCCCAGCAAGCTGTAAAGTGCCCAGGATGCAGTTTTAAAGCCAGCCTGATATGAAGTGCAGGAAGGAGCAGCGTGGGGAAGGCAGGGCAGCCCTGCATGGGGCTGCAGCTCCTGAGGGGACAATAAAGGTTGTCAGAGCAGGCTGGGCACACAGGGCAGGAGCCTGACATGGGTGAGCTGCAGCTGGGGCTGTGACCAGGCTGCACCACAGCTGGTTTGTCGGGACAGACTGCTCAGGGGGTGCCTGTGCAGCAGGAGGCAAGAACTGGGATAATCTGTTGCTTTTTGCAAGGGAGAACCGATCCATTAGTTTGCTTACAAGTCATTTGATACTGGGGCTACTGGGGGAAAAACTCAGTGTCTGTGCTCTGTGAACAGACAAATTAAGCTGGAAAGATTAGCCTCGACAGGAATCTGATTTGCAAAGCCTTCAAAACTGCTCCGGCTCAGCAAGGGGCAGCTCATCTCACTGCAGCCGAGGGGATGAGGGCTCTGCTGTGCCACGTGAGCGAAGGGCTGGCACAGCCCCGTGCCAGGCAGAGATGTGCCATGTGCCAGCTGTGCACTGGAGCCAGAGAAAGGGACACTGTCTGAGCAGACAGCAGCTCCTCACGAGCCCCCGTGGCTGCCACACCAGTGTGTGAGCTGGGAACAGCTCTCGCTTCAACCTGCTCAGAAATCAGATCAATTTTGGGCTTTGGGGTGGTACCTCTTGTTTTTTGACTCCCCCCTGAGCCCTGCCTGGGTAGGGCAGCACAGGAAGGTCCCTGTGGCTCAGGGACATGGCTCTGCAGAGCTGTCAGTGCCTCTGGCAGCGTCTCCTGGGAGGATGGTGTCAAGCCTGGAGGATGATCCCTGCATGGGGTCTGTGTTGGCACTGCTGCTTTCAGAGCAGCTGGTTTTGGAGCAGAGCTGCCGGTTTCTGGGAGGCACGAGCACATGGTGCATGTAGCATCCACCTCTGGAGATGGAGGAGGAGAAAGCCATGAGGGATACAGCTGTGATGGTCCAGATGTGCTCCCAACGAGCTTTTCCTGCCAGAGTCAGTGCAGAGGATTACTGTGGCTGTCAGTGTGGTCTGGCTCTCTATCCCTGGTGTCCAGGACATGTGGTGGGAGTGGGGTTCCAGTGGCTTCTCTGATACCACTGTAAGACTTGAGTGAATTTCCCTGACCTGCAAACCCATCCTGTCAGCGACAGCAGGTCCCAGGAGTTGTTCTGTGGATATTTTATCCACTGGCAGAGCCTTCCCCCCTCTCCCCCTCAGGTCCACGTCTGCCCCAGGATGCTGCTCCCTGTGCCTGTGCTGAGCAAGCACCTGGAAAACACATCCCCAGGGTGACACAGCTTGGCAAGCAACGTTCCCAAACGGGGATGTGTGGAGCCTGGAGCTGGGCTGGGGCTGTGAGGAACCACAGCCACGGCAATGTGATTATGGCAGAGCAGCTTTATGCATTAACTGAGTTAGTGAGGCGGCCTCCACGGGCCGGGTAATGACTGTCTGGTTCACCCTCCATCGCTGCACTGGGCCTGGTGCTAGCCCAGATTGCATTAACGTGACTGAAGAGAGGGCAAACTGCAGGGCAGGGGCTGGAGCTGCTCCAGCTGGTTTGGCTACCAGGGAAAAGGTTTAGCGGCACAACCCCCTGCATGCAACGGACCTGCTGCCACCATCTGATTCTCACTGCTTGTTTCTTTGTGTCTTCCACACTCAGAACGGCTGATTACTCTTCCTTCTGACTCCGTGACCTGAGATTACCTCGGAGATGATGGCTGGCTGTGTCTGAGAGATGCAGATTATCCTTAAGCTAAATAATTACGGACACTCGGTGGTGTGGACTTTGGGAGTCCAGGACGGGTGCTCCCCTTGTTTCCCGAGGGAGGTGGTGGATGCTCAGCACTTTCCAGAGCCCGGCTGCCGTCCCTCTCCCGTGGCTGCTGACGGTGTGAGCAGGCGTGGACCGACCCTGCGCCCCGGCCCTTCCTGGCAGCGCTGGCTCCGGTGCTGGGAATGAGCCGCCGGTGGGATGCGCGGCCCGGGGGGGACCTGCCGGCCCCTTCCTGGCCGTTCCTCTGCTCAGGAAGGGCAGGGCTGTTTCTTTCACTATTTACAACGTGCTTGACAAGTGCGAGTAAATGAGCTGTCAGCAAAAGCAAACAGTGTGTAATCGAGGGGTGATTGACAGCAGGGCCGGCGGGAGGGGAGGGAGGGGCGGCCGTGCCCCCCGGGCACCTGCACCGAGGGGACTGTCCAGTGGGGGTGGCCCCTCTCCCGTCCCATGCCCTGCCTCCTCTTCCTCCCCCTGAGCACTCCAGCATGCCCCATCCTACTCTGCACCCGTGTCCCTCTGCGGTCCCTGTTCCCTGGCACCTCCCTGCTCCAGTAACACCCATTTTCCATACACTGGGGCATCTCCCAGACCCTCCTTTCCATGGTGGCCGTGCACACCCTTGAGCTGCCACAGCAGGGGCTACTGGCATCGGGGTGGCCGTGACAAGCACTTGTGACAAGGCTGGGGACAGGTGGGGTGAATGTCCTTCTCTCTGAGTGCTCCACTCAGTTCAGTGTAGTCAGTGTGTGATTGACTGGCTGTTTGACGGGGAAGGAGGGGAGGATTTTGTACCTTCCTACTTTATTTTTGGCCTGAAGTCTTTCCATTTTGGGCTGGGAACCTACTGCCCTGTCTGTGCCAGCTCTGCTCCAGGGGGTCTTGTTCACCTGCTGCAGATGGCCAAAGGTGCAGGAAACCTGGATCTTCACCAGAGCCTGCTTGCCTTCCATGGTGCCAACACCAGAGGCTGGGCAGGGCTGGGCATGTCACAGCAGCACCTAGAGGGCCAACCAGCCCTCTATCCTGTCCCAGCACCTCGTTTGTGCTGTCAGGGTGCTCAAGTGGGGAGATCCCTGCACAAAGTGAATCCTTGAATCTGTGGGGGAACCTCAATGCACAGCTGGCACATGAATCTCACCCTCAGCACCTGGCAGGCCCAGGGAAGGACGATGTTCTGACTTTAATTCAGCAGGGACAGGAGTTGAAGAGGTAGCAGTGAGTGTGAAGCAGTTGCAAACATGACAGAAGTAGATGCAGTTTGAGGTACCCCAGATCAATCCATCCCGCCTGAGCCATATTCTTGCTGGGTTTGTAGCCCTCTTCCATATGAACAAACCCCACATGCTACCAGGGCATAGAAGGCTGGGAGGGGTGGGGTGTTACAGCTCTCTGTGAGGCTTCAAAACCCATTTGTCCTTTATGAATTTAAGGACCCTCCCTCTGCAGTAGCCTCTTCATGCCCCACAGTGCAGGTGACCCCCAGGACTGAGGGGTCCTGTGGCTGATCTTCCACCTCGTCATTCCCTCCTTGCATAGAATCCCAGACTGATTTGGCTCAGAATGGATCTTAAAGATCCTCCCTCCCTGGGCAGAGACACCTTCCACTTATCCCAGCTTGCTCCAAGCCCCGGGAGCAACTGGGGCTTGGACACTTCCAGGGATGGGGCAGCCACAGCTTTTCTGGGCAACCTGTGCCAGGGCCTCACCACCCTCACAGCCAAGAGTTCCTTCCTAGTATCTGATCTAAACCTGCCTTCCTTCAGTTTAAGGCCATTCCCCATTGTCCTGTCACTCCAGGCCTTTGTCCCAAGTCCCTCTCCAGCTCTCTCGGAGCCCTTCTATGTACTTGAAGGGGCTCTGAGGTCTCCCCAGAGCCTTCTCTTCTCCAGGCTGAACAGCAGCACTTCAGTTGCTTCCAGCCCTGAGCACAAGGACACGGCCCCAAGCCCCAGGGGGCTGGGATGTGCCTGGCCACTCATGTGAGGCTGGATGGGATGCTGGGCTGGGATGCTGGGCTGGGGTACTGCCCTGCTGACCATCTCCCCGTCACCAAACCCTGGCTCCATTGCTCTCACTGTCCTGCCCTGCCAGCTCTGGGTGCTGGCCCTGGTGGCCTGGAGGTGCTGGGGGCTCCCAGCCCGGGGGGGGGGCACTCCCTCGGCCCCAGAGCCGCTGGCTCACGGTCCCTGAGACAGCCGAGTGTGTGCCGGGAGTGAGGGGGGTGGGGAGCAGATGGGCCACCCGAGAGCCACAGCTCCCGCTTCATTTGTTCGTTTGCTTAGCTGGGCTCCGAAGCCATTAGGAGAGCGGACCCCTCCCCTCCGGCAAACACCGGCTCCTGTTTTTCCGGGAGATGTTCTCCCAGCTGCAGCCAGTGGCTCCAGTGATCCCGCACCCTGCCTGAGCGGGAGGGCTCGGGGGGGTCAGCGGGGACACGAGCAGCCGCCAACACTCCCATCATGGCCAGGGGCGTTCTGAAACCCTGGAAGGTCTGTTCCTGTGAATCCCCAGAAGGGCTGGGGAGAGGGGGAGCGCCGGCAGGAGCGGCGCCGGCAGCCGGGGGGGCTGAGCCGCGTGAGATCATTTGCACGGGGTGGTCAAAGGCACAGACTAAGTGCTTTGAGCCAGCGCTGCTGTGATTTAATGAAGGTACTGGAAGCGCTTTGGCTCAGTGCTGCTGGCTGAGCACTCCTCTCCTGTGCCCAACAACTCGCGTTTCGGGGAGCTGCCCCTGCTCTTCCCTTCCAGCCCGGTGGGGGCTGTGAGCGTGTGCTTGGGCAGACTGGGGTGTAAAGTGCAAGTTACTCCTTGCAAAAGTTACTCAAACCCTGATATCTTTGCAAAGTCAAAGGATCTATTCAAAATGTCAGGGGGGTTTGGGTGGTGACGGCCAGAGTGGTGTGGAAGGTACAGATTCCTCCTGCCCCCAGGGCATCCTCTGGGCCCTCTGTGAGTCTTGGTGTCCTGTCCTGCAATGAGCAGCTTCCTTATGGAGCAGCAGGGCAAGGCTTGCCAGCACCATTGCAGGAGGGCTCTGTGTGGCTTTGGAGCCCCCAGTACTGGTTTTGGTGCCATTTGGCTCCGGCCACGGCCCTGTTGCAGCCAGTTGCAGCAGAGCTGCTCTGCCAGGTCCCATCCTTCGGTGGATGTTTCCTTCCAGCGATCTCTGCTGGCAGCAGGAACAGCTTCCACCCCCAGCCTCGTGGTCCTGTGTAAGTGGTGTTGGGATGAGTCTTTCCCAATGGCTCTGCAGTGGCTGAACGCATCATCCCATGCTCCAGCTGTCACGTCCCTCACCCTGCCCAGGGGATGATGCTCTGCCCCTGCTGACTGCACTGTGGAGGTTCCTCTGCTGAGCAGCACCGAGTCACCACGGCAGGGAAAGGATGCTGAGGGTTGTGGGCTGAATGCCAAAGGCAGGATCTGCTGCTTCCTTCCCCTTCCCCACCCCTCTGCTTTTTTACTGCCAGGGATATTTATGGCCCAGACATCATCTCACCAGCTCCGGTCCCACTGCGCTTGCCCTGCGCTGCAGGGTGCCCGGGTTGATGAGGCTGCAGGCGGGAGCTGGTGCCCAGCCTGGGAGCTGTGTCACCATGATGGACACGGTGTGGTGGCTCTGGGCAGGTTTGGGTGGTGGCTGCTTCACTCCTGACTGAGAGGGACCAGGGACCCCCAGGCTGGGGGTGCTCTGAGTCTCAGGGACAGCTGGGCACCCACAGTGTGGTGACATCCTGTGTCCCACAGACCTGCAGCCAGCCAGGTGGCCTCAAGGAGGGATCAGGCACAAACCCCATCAGGCCCAGCTCCCTTCACCAGTCCAGGCAGGATAGGTGCTGAGCACAGCCCTGGGGTGGCCATGTCACGTCTCTGCTGTCCGTGGTGACATTATATAGCTGAGCTCAGCTCTGTGTCCAGTGACTGCAGGTGAAGGAGCTTCTACATTTCCTGTGCCACGGTAGCTGTGAGGAAAAGGAGGCACATTTCCTCTGCTCCATCCCAGGAGCATTCAGGAGGCTGCAGCTGGCTGGGAACAGGGGGATATGCGTGTGTCTGAAGTCTCTGCTGGAGGAGGGCCGAGCACAGTCTGTCAGTGTGGCAGTGATGACCCATCAGTGAACAGTGGCCATGGTGCTGATAACCACCAGCTCCTCTGTGAGAGTGGCTGTGCACACACCTCACTGTGCACACACACCTCACTGTGCTCTCTCCCTGTAGCCATCAGGACAACTTGCCTGCTGTGGTCAATAAAGTGTAATCCCAGGAGGAGAAATGCCCAGGGAAGAAAGTTGGGTCCCCAGCCTGGTGTGTATGGAGGCATTGGCCTTTGTGGGATAAGAGGAGGGGCAGATGGTCAGGCGTGGGCTGTCCCCTGAATGGAGACCATACACCATCCTGCCCATTTATCCTCCCTGTCCCTGCCCATCACGGCCAAGCTGTTCACAGGGGTTGTGGTGCAGAGGGCAAAGCGTCCTGGGTGCAGAGCATCTCCTGCTTCAGAGCTGTCCCTTTGCCACAGAAATCAGTTTGGGGGGGAAAAACAAAACAAAACACCTGCAAACTTGCAGCAGAGTTTCATTTAGCAGAAGCACCGGGACCGGTCTGTGCTCGGTGTCGCTCGGGGGCACAGGGCAGGAGCAGAGGAGCTGTGACAGCTCTCAGAGTAATGTATGGCTCTTCCCCGAGGCAGAGCAGCCGTCCACTGCTATCAGCAGGTAATAGCTACCTCCAGGGAGTGCTGGCAGAGGCGTAAATAGCACGAGGGGCACGAGGGAGCCGTGTCTGGGAGAGGCCGGGGCGGCTTCAGCTGCTGCTTGACACGGACATTAATAACGGCGGGGGCAGAGCCAACGCTGCGCCAGCATCCACCGAGCCGGCGCTGCGGGCACATGGCGGGGCCGGGGCTGCCGCGGGGAGCTGCTGCTCGCTTGGCCCGCTCTGCTGGGTTGCCATGAGAGCCTGCATTTGGTAGGTTTTGCTTTCAGAGGCTGCAGCCCGAGGGCTGGACCCTTTGCCGGGCAGGATCTGCGCACAGGTCGAGGAAGCGGCGTCGGGAGCGCTGATGTCCTTGTAGATCCAAGGCATCTGCTCGGCTCCCTGCGCTGTTCCCCCTGGGCTGGGCTGGTCCCTGCTCTCTCCTGGGAAACTTGGGGCTGCTGCCCAGTTCATTTGCTGCCAGGCGGGGCTTGAAGGGTGGGGAACGAGCATCTGAGGGGAGTGAAGGTGCCTTTGTAGCGACAGGGACTTTCTGAGATTCCTGTTCAAATTTGGGCTGTGTCGTTGGCATCGTCTGGCTCTTGCTGTGGGATCCAGCGTTGCAATGTGCCGGCAAGGTGGGCTTTCTGCTCTGGGACTTTTACAACCCTCTGGATACCCTCTGTGCACTGGCACTGGGGACCAACGAGCAAATCCAGCCCTTACCCTGAGATCGGAGCCATGTGCTCGGAGCCTCGCCGGGGATGGAGGGCACGGGCAGGGGACGGGTTGGGGTTTGGAGCTGGGACTGCTGGGCCAGCTGTGGTTCGGGGCCGGCAGGCGGTGCTGAGGTGGTCTCAAGGCTCTGGTGACTCGGCTGCGGTGCAGGGCGTGGGGAGGGCCGGCCCGGGCTGTTGGCTGAGACCCTCAGCGGGGGCTTACACCGAAATGCGGGGGGCAAGGCTCAGCTGCAGACGGGGCTCCCTCCCCTCATCCGGGCCGGGCTGCTGCCCTCGCTTAAGTCGGCTCCTGCTTCCCACTGTTTCGGGGAGGGAGCGGCTCCGGGAGGGGCTCAGAGCAGCGCCGGAGATGGGCGATGCCCCGGGCAGAGCCCCTTGCCCGGTGACCCGCTGGGGATGGGCGGGTGGCAGTGGGGTTAGTGCGGGCTGCTGGCACGGGATCATTCTCCCCTCGGGGAGGGCTTTGCCTGCCAGGGCTCCGAGGCAGCTCAAGCCCAGGGTTCTTGGGGTGGTCTCCCATCGGAGCCGCACATCCCCCCCGCGGCTGCCCTGCCCCAGGCACTGTCAGGTCCTGCTATTTGGGTTTCTCCACCCGCGCTGCATTTGCTGTTACACTAATTGTTCTTATCAATTATTCATCGATGCAGTAATGAAGCAGGGGCTGTGCAGTGAGCCCTGGGCTCTCTCTGGCCCCACAGAGCCACCGTGGCTCAGGAGGGCGAGGAGCAGAGCTGCTCGGGGATGCTCCTCGTGAGCACTTTCAAAATGACTCCCCTGAAGATTTGCTCCAGTTTTGGTAGCTCTACTTTGCATTTCTGGCTTTGTTTTCTTCCCCTCAGCCCCGTGCAGTGTATTAGATGCTGTTCCCTGTAGCCATGACCTTCCCTGGCTCTCAGTGGTCACTTTTTAAGTCCGGAGATGCTCACCATCACGGGCTGGGGAGCGTTTCACAGTTAGAAGTTTCTGATCTGATGGATCTGGGCACAGTTTGTCCCATGCTAAGACCTGGAATTGTAATATTGTAATTGTAATATTTTCCTTCCTACTTTGGAAAGGTTGATGTTTCCCTGGGGGGTGCAGGTGCTGTTTCCCTGCAATTCATCTGCCATGGGGAGGGAGGGATGCTCCCTCCAGCACAGGGAACCCCACTGCCAGCAGCAAAGCTTCTGCATATCTCCCAAAATACCCCTGAAGAGGGAGTTGGTCTCGTTCCCACGGAGTAAAATGCTTTTGGGAGCAGGTGAGGCACCTTTGAGCAAGGGTAGATTGAAGAGCATTGAAGAGGATCTGGAGAGGTTCTTCCATGGGACACACAGAGGATGAGGCTGCCATGGTCTGGGGACAGTCCACAAGATCAACTCTTCCAGGATATCCTGGGAGATCCATTCCTCTTCCACAGGATGAGAGTGCAGTCGGAGCCCCATGTCCTTTGCTCTCCTGCTCACATCCGTGTCCAACATCACCTGCAGGGACTTCCCTGCTTTTCCCAATCCCTGGTTTTGGCTGAGGAGGTACCTGAGTGCAGGGCAGCTCTCTGAATTGTGTTTCACCTCCTCATCCTCAGCATTGCCACAAGAGAAAACCTGAACATTCCCATCAGGAACCAGGAAAGGCTGAATTGAGCATCTCTCTGTCCAGGCATTGCTTGAGCCACTGTGGCTCTGTGACTGTGAAGAGCACAGGCTTTGAAATTAGAAGCTGAGAGCCTCAAAAAAAAAAAAAATCCCTGACCTCCCCCAAGCTGGGGATTTAAGGGAATGCCACATGTCATGGTCCTTCTGGCAGTGTGAGAGCTGGCAGCACCAGGGGAGGGCAGGGCAGGCTCCAGCTCTCAGCTGGGCTGTCTCCATGGCTGGTGTTTTCCCAGCTGGAAATCCCAGCTGTGGGCCACCGGGAAGGCCACAGTATTTAAAGAAATGCCAGAGAAGTCGAGGCTGTGCTGATAAACCCACATCTGGTGGTTGAAATTTGCTCTGCTGGAGAACTAAAACCTCCTAGTTGTGAACAGCTCAAAAACCCCCTGCTCGAATTGCAGACCAAGGAGCAGAGGGTTTGCAGTACTTCTCACCTGGCTTGGTTTCAAGAAAACGTGAAAAAAACTTGAAAAAACTTGAATTTTTGTGTCAGTGAGTGACCCTTGAATGCAAAGGGAGCCCAGGAAGTGGGTTATAGGTGCAGGATTTCAGGATGCTGGATCAGGCAGGGCAGTCTTGGCTTTTTTTAGGGTGGGTCGAGGCTTGTTCAATGGGGAGATCAGTATTAGGGACTTCTATTGCTGTTGCTCTGGTCTCAGACCTATCATCCTCCTTCCCTAAAATCACCCCAGATAGCCATCCTGGGACCTGCAGGCAGCTCCTTCTTCTGCTTTCTCTTCCCCTTCTTGGGGCATTCAGCCTTGGCCACTCAGAAACTGAAACAGTGAAGTGTGAGATCCTCCAGGGAGGGTGTAAAGCCCCAGGGCCTGCCCAGCTCCAGAGAGGGAAACCCAGAGGCTGGCAATGGGAAGACCAACATGCTGGGTGCAGGGAGACCCAGATCCCTGAGAACAGGGAAACCTGCACACTGAGCTCAGGGACACCCAGATGTTGAGAGCAGCGAGCCCAAGACACTGAGAATGGAGAAACCCAGATGTTGGCTGCTGGCTCCTGAGCTGCTGCTGCTGCAGGGAGAGCATGGGATGTTTTGGATGGTGAGGTGGAAGGACAGCACTTCCCTGCTCAGGCAGCACCAGCACAGGCTCCTGCTGCTGCCTCCTGCTGCTGCCTCCTCCAGCAGCCCCTCAGCCACAACGATGGTGAGAAGGTGCCAACCTCTTCCAGTGCTGGAAAACCTGCTCAAAGTTCTGGGGAGACCTTGGAGCCCCTTCCAGGGCCTAAAGGGGCTCCACGAGAGCTGGAGAGGGACTGGGGACAAGGGCTGGAGGGACAGGACAAGGGGGAATGGCTTCCCACTGCCAGAGGGTGGGGTTAGATAGGATATTGGGAAGGAATTGTTCCTTGTGAGGGTGGTGAGGCCCTGGCACAGGTTGCCCAGAGAAGCTCCATCCCTGGAAGTGTCCAAGGCCAGGTTGGACAGGAAATGGAGTAACCTGGGCTAGTGGAAGGTGTCCCTGCCCATGGCAGGGGTGGAACTGGATGACCTTAAATGTTCCTTCCAACCCAAAGCAGTCAGTGTTCCTGTGAAACCTGGTCACAGTCCTGTCCTGAATGTCCCAAATCAGCTTTGGGCAGCAAGGTGGCCCTTGGCTTCATGCTGATGAAGTCCCTGGTGCCTCCAGCCTGGCCCAGGTTGGTTGGCTGGCCAGGATGGCATCACTGCTGCTTCCTCCCCTGTCTCTGCCCCACATCAGGTGATGCTGAGCAGAGCTCAGCCATGGCCCTCCCTGTGCAGAGAGGATTTCAGAGCCCTGGTGATGCTCTCAGAGATGGAACCAGCCCTCTCTCGGTGGTGAGGCTCCTGCTCATCCCCTCCAT
Organism: Myiotriccus ornatus; assembly: GCA_036023395.1. Taxonomy (NCBI): domain Eukaryota; kingdom Metazoa; phylum Chordata; class Aves; order Passeriformes; family Tyrannidae; genus Myiotriccus; species Myiotriccus ornatus. Next base: position 10,137,857 of record JAYRBT010000038.1, read on the forward strand.
GCCAGAGAAGAGCAGCAGAGTCTCTGATTGAATTAGTGCAGGGATTTAATTTAATCCCCAAATGTCTCTCATTTCAAAGGAGCTGTTCATTTCCTTCTAGGCCCTTATCTGATGTGGGCACCCAGCAATACGAAGCAGAAGGACTGGACAGATAGGCAGCTGTTGGAGGGGGAGAGTTTTGTGGGGAGGGTCTTGAGGGCTGCGTGGGTTTTTCCTCTAATTATTTCATGAAATAATGATGACAGTGATTGCAAGACAAATAAAACATAAACAGCATCATTAAAGCACATGCTGGTGCAAATAGCATCCTTGCCTGGCAAGTCTGGAAACGTTCCCTTTTCACAGGGAATTACTGTGGGGGCAGTGAAACAGCCCCAAGGTCAGTGCAGCATCTGCTTTGTGCCTCCCACCAAATCCAGCTTTTCATGGATGGGTGGATGTCACATATGGGACAAGGACACGATGGTCTCTGAGTTTTAGTCTTCAGACTCACTGGGGGAGTTCAGGTGATGCTGAATCGCCACCTGGGGGGAGTCAGGCTGGAGGGGGACAGAGCAGGTGCTCTCTGCGCTACAGGCGTCACGGGGACACTGTGGGTGACAAAAAGGGACAAGGCACAGGTGGATGTGTGGGAGCTCCTTTGTGTGCTGCCCACTGGCTGTGGCACTGAACTCCAGCACCTTTCTGGAAACCTGGCTGGCTCTTTGACCCCTGAGCCCAGGCAGGTGCCCATGGTCTCTGCACCGTCCCCTCTGTGCAGAGTGGGGCTCACACACCTCCGGGGTGTTCCCTGGGGGTGGCACAGCCCAACAGCAGCCCAGCATCTGCACACAGCTGCCTGGGGATAGCCAGAGGTGGGTTATCATCCCCACACCCCATTCTGTCCCAGGGGATGGCTCTCAGGGCTCTGCTGTCACGAGATGGGACCCCCAACAGGGACACAACCTCTGTCTGCTCCATGGGTGCCGCTTCCCTATGGGAGGTGAGGCTGGATGGGTTGATTCCTGGGGCTGCTGCTCTTTTTGAAGATGAAGTCAATTTATACAGAGGGGGTGGCTTTGCTGACTCTAGTTTTCTGGTTGCCATCAGGCTGGTGAAAAGGCTTGGATCTCAGCTGGGGATACAGGAATTCTTTTCTGGGTGAATTGTTATTTGGGTGTGTTCCTGTGGAACAGCCCCTGCCCCATCCCTACAGATCTGTGTGGGTGAGAATTGCTTCCCAAAGGCAGGATTTCTCTCTCCTTTGGTCTTTTCTTCCTTGCTGAGCTGATTTTGCCCCTTCAGCTTAGATGGAAAAGTCCCACAGGACCCTGCTCTGGCAGGGGAGGGCTCATTGCAGGCTCCCCCTGCTCACAAATAAAAAATCCTTGGAGGTTTTTCCCTTCAGCTTCTCCTGGTTTTTCCCTTTGAAAGGGCACAGCTTGCTCAGGCCTTTCCCAGCAGCAAAGAAAAGCTGGAAAAAACATCCTGAAGGTTTTTAAGCTGGCAGGAGTGGCTGTGGTTTTGCAGGGGAGCTCCACAGCAGTGGTTAGGCAGAGCTTGGGCAATCCAGAGATGGGCAGAGTCCAGCCCTTCCCGTCAGCATTGACTGACATGGTGCAGGAGGGACTGGAGCTTCTGGACAGAGCTCCTGGATTTCTCTGCCAGCCTTGGGGGAGATCCCTGCAGGGCTGAGCCCCTCCAGCAGCTCCCAGGAGACGTGGAGCCATCAGGGTGAGGATGATGCGGCTGGAGCTGGGCTTGGCAGCACTGCTGGGCTGAGCCACTGGCACCCTGGGGTTCCTCCAAACCCACCAGTGCTGCTGGCTGCTGGAGGGGGGAGCTGGGTGGCCCCATCCCACTCCTGCCAGGTGGGGGAACCCAGTGCTCCAGGGATCAGGAGCAGCTGAGGCCAGAGCAACTTGCCACCACCTGGGGACATGGGAGCAATGCCATCCCACCCTGCCGGAGCACCGTGGGGGTTGTACAAACTGGTGCCAGCCTCGGAGATGGGATGTTAGGAGCAGAAATGCTGTGCAGGCAGGTGGCCAGAGAGATTTGGGGTGCTTCACTCTTTCCTGTCTTCTCCTCTGGGCAGATGCTGGAGACAGACACGGAGAAGCCGGGGCAGATGCACTCAGAGGACGGGAAGGCAACAGTGGGTGATGCTCCTCCGGCTGCTGAGGCACCGGCTCTGGCCAAGCCCTGGGATGTCCTGGGAGCCACCCAGGGTCCTCTCCTGGTGGAAGAGCAGCCAGTGGCCACTGCAAAGGGAGAGGAGCAGCCCAGCTCCCTGCCAGCCTTCGTCATCCCGGAGCTGCGCCTCGACAGCACCTTCAGCCAGAGCGTGGCCGGCGTGGCGGGCAGCACCACGGACGGGGAGGATGAGGACGAGGAGGAGGAAGATGAGGACGAGGAGGATGAGGAGGAGGAGGACAGTGACGAGCAGTACCTGGAGAGGAGCGAGGTGAAGCGCAGCAGCATGATCGAGACGTCGGGCTGCCAGGCCGGGTACACGCTGAGCGTGCAGGGCTCCCTGCGGCGCCGCACCCACAGCGAGGGCAGCCTGCTGCAGGAGGCCAAGGGGCACTGCTTCACCTCCGACACCACCCTCAACTGCTCCGACAGCCAGGGCTCCACGGCCCGCTGGGCACTGCCCTCCCCCAGGACCCTCAAGAAAGAGCTCGTCAAGAACGGTGGCTCCATCCACCAGCTCACGCTGCTGTTTTCGGGCCACAGGAAGGTATGTGAGGGGGTGCTGGCTCCTCGTGGCTCTGGGGGGGGACCCTCCTGGGATGGAGGTGTCCTGGCATGTGGCCCATCGCTCCGTGGCCACCCTGAGGGGTCAGGAAGGGCCCTGCCACTCTCAGGGCTGTGGGAGACATTTAGCACCCCGGGGATGTCACCCAGAGCCAGTGTGCCGGGGCTGTGGGTGGCATCTCCCACCGGTGTGTCCAGATCCTGCAGAGTCCCTTGTCCTGGGAAGCCACTCCCACTGAGACTGCTGGAGGCAGAGGTGCACTTGGGTGCCTGTGCCTGCAAAGAGCTGCTCACAGCAGCAGTGAGGACAGGCAAAAGCTGGGCTCCAGAGAGCCTCTGGTGACAAGAGTGTTCCTCAGTGTGCAGGGGATGCCAGGAGCAGTGTGGGTCTCTGCCCCACCAGCCCCTTGCACGGCTTTGAGGAGCCCATCTCAGAAAATAGTTGTGGTCAGCAGTGATGTCTGACCCCACCATGCAGGAGGAGCAGCTGAGGCCGTGCTGAGGGAGCTCTGGACTGGTCTGGGGTGCTCCCTGTGCCCCTCAGAGCAGACCTGGTGTGGGCTCAGCAGGACAGAGCAGGGTGTGGGGCACCAGCCCCATCCAGCTCCATCCTCCTACCCCACGGCTGTGGGTGCTGCCCAGGGCTCTGGTGCTTGGCACAGGACTGCAGTGCATTGCTCAGGGTCGTGTTGCCCAGCTCAGGATCTCATTGCCCAACTCAGAACCATGTCATGCCCCATGATGGCGTTAAACTCGTGGTGTTCTTAACCCTCTTCCTGCCAAGAAGAAGCCACCTCTGATGCTGTTTCTTGGAGCACTTTTTGTGCTCAGAGTCCCTTTCCAGCTGGTGAGAGCCCTTCCCAGGCTGACAGACCACTCATATGGTGCTGCTGTGCCAAAAGGTAGCCCAAGCCCTCTTGGAGGCTGATGCCAACAACTGTGGGCTGGGGGGTTCAAACCCGTCCCCTTCTCCCCCCCGATCAAGAAAGGCCACCTTTGTGTCAGGGACACCCTCACTGCCTGTCGCAGATGCAGAGGGAGGTGGTGGCAGTGTCAGTGCCTGCTGACCGTGTCCCGTTGGTGCTGCTGTGACAGCCCCTGGAAGGAGGGCTCACAGTGCCCCTGTGTGTGCAGCCCCGGGCCTGCAGCTCTGCCGCTGCTCCAGCGCTCCCGGGGCCGGGTGGGCTGTGTGACACTGCCGGGGGACAGTGGGAATGGACCCCCCTCCTGCCCCGGGGGGCTCCAGCTGCACTTTCTGGGCTGATCTGGGTGGATAAACGGAGCTCCTCCGGGACTGAACTGCTCTGGTGCAGATGAGACCGGGATTTTTGGAGCAGGGAGCCCATGCTGGTGGTCGGGGCAGTGTGGTGGCTGCACCTCCTGCAGCTCCTGCTTCCAGCCCTGCAGCGGCTCCGGCTGCCTGGAGCCTTAAGCCACTGCCCATGTGCCCTCCTCGGGCACCCCTGCCTGCTCCCACTGGGTCCACAGTGGTCAGGGGAGCTGGGCATGGTCCCGGGCCACCACATGCATGGGATTCTGGGCCACTGCCACCCTCCTGCCTACACTTTGAAGGGACTTTTGTTGGGCTGTGCCTTTGAATAGCTTGATGAAACCTCCGAGGTTTGTGAAGCAGGACACTGGTGTACGATTCCCATATGGATCCCCACTCAGCCGCCAAGCACCTTTGTGTCAGGGCATCCATCAAGGCTCGTGGTTGTTTTCCCGCCTGGGAGCGTTTCAGGGGGGCTCGTTTCGTGTCCCCTTGTACTGCCGCGGTGCCCGCTGTGCCTCCCCGCTCCGCTGCTCCCCGCGGCCGGGCTGGGAGGGGGTTGTTTTGGGAAGGCATTGTGGCCGGGAGCGCTGGGACTCCCCGGGCGAGCTCCGCCGCTGCCTTTTGTCCCCGAGCCTGTGCGGACAATGGCAGGAAGCGGCCCCGGCTGCGTGTGGCCCCGGCCAGCCCGGGCCGATGTGCCCGGGGAAGGTGCTCGGCGAGGGCCGCATTGTTCGGGGCCGATAAACTCCGGAAACCCGGGCGCAGAATGGAAGGAAGTGTCAGAAGCCCCGGGCCCGGCTCTGCGGGGCTCTGCAGAGGGTTCCCACGGCCCGGGCGTCGGGAGATGATCCTGGAAAGCGCCTGGAAGCCCCCGGGAGCGCGGGGATGAGCTGGGTGTGGGGTGGGGCTGGATGCGGGGCCGGCTGTGAGCATCTTCCAGTCTCATTCTGTAATGGAACCATTGCTAAAGCCCCCGAGCTGTGGTGATCCCAGGGGTCACCCCCCAGCTCCAGGCTCTGTGACTGCGCTGGTGCTGCCCTGAGCTTGTGGCACATCCCAGGTCCCCTTGGTTTGCCCAGGCTGCCCTAGGGTGGTGGTCAGGGAGTGGAGCCCTCTGAGTGCTCCTCGACCTCGAAAACAGCAATGATATGAGTCAATTATGGTTGAACTGCTCTGTCAGCATCTTGAACCTGGAAGGTGCCTGGGACACTAGCTGTGGCACCTCCTTGGGTGCTCCAGGAACACCATGAACTGAAGGTGGCACAGGATGACTGGGGGGAGGCAGGTTCCTATGCCAGAGCAGAGAGGAGCTGGTCCTGTTGCATTGCCATGGAAAGGAGCCCTGTGGATGCCATGGGTCTGGAACGTGTGGCTGCAGGGATCACGGGGGATGCTGGCCCTGCTGGTTGGTGACACAGAGTGACACTGTGGGTAGTGCTGGTGTGATGACACAGACACTGTTTCTCTGTTCCCCCCAGCTGAGTGGAGCTGACCCGGAGTGCAGCTGTGATGAAGGGGACGAGACCTCCCGCAAGAAACGGAGCAGGAGCCTGTAAGTGTCACGCTGGGGTGGCGTCAGGGTGTACCAGGGCTGTTTGTGGGGTCAGACACCTCTTCCGAGCCTTGCTGGTCCCTGCAGCCTTTAGAGACCCCCTGTCTTGTTTCCCCAAACTTTTCTGGACAGAAAAGGGCTCACTTCAGACAGGGAGTGGTTTTCAGGGAGGTTGGGGTGTTGGGGACATTGCACAGCCCATGTGGGAGCACCCCCCATTGCAGCGCTCTGACAGGGGGAAGACACCGGCTCTTGCTGGTGGCCTGGGGGAAAACAGCATCCCGGGTTCAGGGAGAGGACATGCAAATGCTGAAATCTGAGCTGGGGGCCTCCTTCCCGCTGGCCCCATGCCGGGAGGAGGAATGGGGAGGTGGAGTGGGGGGGTTTCCCACTGTGGGTCAGGCTGCAAACCTTGCGGCACATCGCAGTGCGCGGGCAGCGTGGTGGGATCGGCGAGCACGGGGACCACTGAGGCACGCTGGCAGCCCCTCCACCTCTCCTGGTAAGGCTTTGGGCTGCCAAAAAGCGGCTCTGGGCAAGGACAAGGCAGCCGTGGCCTTTGCTTCCCGTGAGCACAGCTGCAGCTGAGCGGGGGAGGCTGAGTGAGGATGTTTGGGAACGCGTCGCCTCTGGCTTTGGGCCCCAGATCGGGGTGTTACGGCCACAGGGGTCCCCTTGGCTGGGTCCTGTGCCCTGGGACACGCGTTTGCGGGCAGGTGGAGGAGCTGCACGTGGTGTGAGTGGCTCAGGGGGTGCGAGGGAGCCGAGCACAGGGGCCGTGCACGCAGCTCGACGGCCCGGCCGGCTGTGCCTCCCGCCAGCGAGCGGCACTGTTGTCCCGCGTGTCCCTCGCCGCAGCCGCCTATTTTTAGCCCTTTTTATTATTTCCCCCCCAGCACTGGAAATTAAAACGAATCCCTGCAGCAGGGCCGTCCCCCTGTCCGCGTGTCCCTGCAGCGCCGGGGGAATCGGGCTGGCGGGGGGAGGCTCAGCCCCCCCGGCTTAGCGGGGTCAGGGGCGGTTGCACAGAGGGTTTTCTCCTCACCTTGAGCCGGCAGTGGATGCTCTGGGGAGCCTCTTGCCATCGCACAGCCGGCTATTGGCTGTGCCAGCCGCCCGAGGGGGTATTTATGGTGCCAGTGCCGGGGCTCGGCACTCCCCTTCCCTCCCGGCCCCGGCAGCGCTGCCGGCCCCATGTACCACGCCATGGTGGACTTTTCCGAAAAATACCTGGAAAGGTAGGACTGCAGCATCCCGCGAGGAAGGGTGGTGTGCTGTGCGGGGCATGGTTTGCAGCAGGGTGATGTACGACCTTGTGGTCGTGTTCGGGTGCAGGGGCAGGTCACTTTATGGAGGCAACTCCAGAGTGAAACCAGCAATTTTTTATGGAATTATTTGTGCTGGGGCATTTATCCTGCAATCTGGCTGCAGCCGTGGGCTGTGTGTGCCCGTGGCTGCTGCAGCCTGGGTTGGTGCCACTTGCTCTTTATTTGCAAGAGGAGCAGCACGTGTAAGTCAGGGAACTTCCTTAGGAGGTGCTCGCTGGAAAATCCACCCACGAGCCAAGATCACCTGCGAGCCCCAAGGCCCGGTGTGTGGCCAGCTGGCGCTGTGCCCAGGGCTCTGCGGGTGGAGGTGACCCACGTGTGCCACACACACAAGGGCTGTTCAGTGCTCTGCCAGCCCTGCTGGGCGCCGAGCTGCTGCCTTGCTAAACTGGGAACACTGCTAAAATTGTCGCTGGAGGGTGTGTGGGATGGCTTGTCCCAGTGTGGTGGCTGGTCCTGGGCTGCCGGCAGTGCTGGCAGCGCGGTAATGGGAGGCAGATGGTGTTTGGAGTGTGAGGCTCTGTGTTTGGATCTGCTTTTCCCACGTTAGTGCTGAGCTGGTGCCTGGCATGTGGCAGCAGTGGGGTGTGTGTCCTGCTGGAATCACAGCCCTGGTGGTGTGCAGGCAGCAAAACTGCACGTGTCCGTCCTGAGGGCGTGGATGGCACTGGGGACTGGGGGGGTTATTGCCCTCTACAATCCTTCCATGGCTCAGGGTGCTCAGCACTTGAGGGACTGATCTCTGTGGTTGCTGCAGCTCTTATTTTCCCTGTGGATCACTGTATTTTACCCTCCCAGGACTGGAGATCTGTGGGTCTGGAGAGTATCACCTGGGGTCTGGGTTGCACCCTTGTGTTGAATCCCTCCTGTGCCTCTCACGTCCCTCACCCTGGGATGGCTTGGCCAGGCAGAGGTGGCTCCTCGGAGCATCCTTGCACGCCCACTGCTGTGCAACCCGTGGGAGGTGGCAGGGGTGGCCTGGCCATGCCACCTCGGGGCCCCATCCACCCTGGTGGCCTTGGTGGTGCAGGATGAGCATCCCAGGCGTCCCTGGGTGTCCCTGCCCCTGTGCCGGGGTGTCATGCGCGAGCTGTGCCACGAGGGGACAGCACCGTCCGCGCGTCCTCCCCGCCACCTCCTGCACCTCCCGTCCCCTGCCTTGGCCCTGGCAGCCCTCGCAGGGCCGGGCTGGCGCTGGGCTGGGCTGAGGGGCTCTCATTTTCCCATGGCACTTGCCAAAAATCTTTGTCCTGCTTTGTGCTGGCGGCAGTTTCCCGGGGGCACCCCGAGCCCTGTGCCAGGGTGCACATCAGTCTGTCCGTCCAGGGACAGCAGAGCGGGGACCTGAGCAGGGCCAGCGTGGGTGTCTTTGCCCCAACACCTCTCGGTGCCATTCACTGCCAGTCCCAACCTCCCTGTCACGGGAATGTCCCCCCCGGCCATGCCCGTCCCGGGCCGGCACCGGAGACGTGTGAGCACCGGTGGGTGCCCAGCCCTGTCCACGCAGGGGAGACACAGGGCAGCGCTGCTGTCCCCGCTCTGCTCCTCATCCCGCTCCGCCCCATCGCCGGCCCCGCTGCCTTCCCGGGATTCCTGCGCTCTATAAATAGCCCTCGTAAATCCTCGCCGCGATTATTTTTCCCCGCCGTCTCTTGAAAAGGCCCCACTATCCGCCCTCCTCGGCGCTGATTTTTTTTTTCCACCTTTCCTCGAGTTTCCCCAGCAACGGCAGAGCCGCCCGGAGCAGCGGCGGGGCCGACACGGCCCCCGCTCCCCCCCGCCCCACGCCGCATTTAAAGCCGCGGGGCAGAGCCCTCCCCTTTCCGCGCTGGCCGCTCCGCGCGCGATCGCGGCTCCGCGCGGGGGCTGCCCCTCCAGACATGCCCTTCTTCCGAGACCTCTCCAAGCCCCAGCCGCTCGAGTTCCACGCCGAGATGCTGCTGGCGGTGCAGAGACCCCACAACGGCAGCCTGCAGCGCCGGCACACCATGAAGGAGTAGGTGGAGGGCGCCGGGAGAGCGGGGAGAGGCTGCCGGAGGGTCCCCGCTGGGGTGCTGGGTGTCCCACCTTCCCCCCGACCCCTCGGCCGCCTGCTAAGAGTTGCTCTTCTCTCTAGAGCCAAGGACATGAAGAACCGGCTGGGGATTTTTCGGCGGAGGAACGAGTCCCCCGGAGCCAACCCCTCCGGCAAGCTGGACAAAGTGCTCAAATCCCTCAAGTAGGTGCTGCGAGAGGGGGGATCGGGGGTCGTGGGGATCGGGGATCGGTCGTGGGGATTGGAGACCATAGGCATAGGGGATCAGGGGTTGTGGGGATCAGAGACCACAGGGATCAGGGATTAGGGGCTGTGGGGATCAGGAGTTGTGGGAATCAGAGAACATGGGGATCAGGGATCAGCTGCCATGGGGATTGGGGCTGTGGGGATGGGGCTTTGTGGGGATCAGGGGCCGTGGGGATTGGGGCCATGGGGGCTTGGGAACAAGCTGCAGTAAGGAGCTCCTCACCTCCTGGCAGGCTGGGTTCACCCCATTTGGGGAAGCTGTGGACAAACAGTTTTTATATCTGGAGGAGCATTGAAAGTACTTTTTGGCTGAAAATGCCCCGAGGCGGGTGGGAGGTACTGCCCGGGCGGTGGCACAGCAGCAGCTTGTGTTGGAAATGTACCTGGTGGCAGCAATCTCCTAGTGCCTGTACATGGAACTTTAACCAGCTGGAGGATGGTTGGAAAAACCACTTTGCTCTGGAGATGCTCCAGGAGCTGGAGACGAGCCCTCCCTACTCTTGCTCCTGGCAGCTTCTCCGGCTGCTTGAACAGGCAGCTGAAATCCCACTTTCCTGAAGCTCCTGGGCATCACCCGGAACTTTTCCAATTCTCGCTCAGACACCCCAAGTGGCACAGCTGCCTGCACAGACCTCCTTGTGTCAGATTTTCTTCCTGCCAGTCTAAAGGCAGGGGTTTCTGTCTGGCAGAGCTGCTGTGGTGCTGGCCGGTGCACAGCCCTGGCAGTGCCGGTGCCAGGGCCAGCCCCACCGGGGCACACAGCATGGCTTTGTCCACTGGAAACGTTGAGCAGGAGGCCGATTTGGGAGCCAGGACCAGCCCTGCTGGGCACACAGCCTGGCTTTAGCCACTGGAAAGGTTTAGCAGGCGGTGAAAGTGGCTCTCGCTGCTTTGCTTTGCCAACGCGCCGTCCTTCTCCTGCAGGCCCACTCCCGAGGAAGCACTCAAGTGGGGAGACTCCCTGGAGAAGCTGCTGCTGCACAAATGTAAGTGTATGTCCATCTCTTCCACTCGTGTTTACTGCCAGAGGAATATGCAGACATGTGCATGGATAAAGCTGGGATTTCCTCTGTTAAACCCTTCCGGTGTTTGGGGATAGATCATGAAGAGAAATCAGGCTGTCCCTTGTCTGCACCCCTTCTGCTCCTGCCTGGCCCGGGGAGGGAGCTGGTGACAGGGGCCAAGGGGAGCAGGTCAGGGCTGCAGCCCCCCAGTTTGGGGAGGAAGTGATCCATGTCTGTGCAGTGGGACTGTGGAACAGGAGCTGCTTTAGACATCCCTTTCTCACATGTCACAGCTGGGACACCCCAAATCATGGTCCTGTCCTGCTCCCAGCCCATAGGGATGGCCAGGGGGTCCTGTCCCCTTTGCTGTCCCCACTCCAGCCCAGCCTCCCTCTTGGCTCTCCATGGATGCTGGAGATGTGGATTCAGCACACGGATGGGTTTTGTTGCTGTGCTGGCCTGGCAATGCCATCACTGCCTCTTTGCACAAGGGGAGTTTTAGGACACGGCGTGGAGAGGTGGTTTGGGCTGTAGCATTGCAGGGTTGCCGGGCTGAGGGTCTTGTGGGGCCATTCCCTGCCTGTGAGCCGTGAGTAGAGACGTGTCCCTGTCCCCACAGACGGGCTCGCTGCCTTCAGGGCCTTCCTGCGCACCGAGTTCAGCGAGGAGAACCTGGAGTTCTGGCTGGCCTGTGAGGAGTTCAAGAAGATCAAATCCCAGTCCAAGATGGTCTCCAAGGCCAAGAAGATCTTTGCTGAGTACATCGCCATCCAGTCCTGCAAAGAGGTGAGAGGTGGCTCCCGCGCCGGCGCGAGGCTCCCTAGCACAGGGCTGCTCCAGGGCTGCTCTCCCTGCCTGGGAGCTGCTCATCAGCCCTGGTCTCTCTGCCCACAGGTCAACCTGGACTCCTACACCCGGGAGCACACCAAGGAGAACCTGCAGAACATCACCCGCAGCTGCTTCGACCTGGCGCAGAAGAGGATTTATGGGCTCATGGAGAAGGACTCGTACCCCCGCTTCCTGCGCTCTGACTTGTACCTGGACATAATTAACCAGAAGAAAGCCAGCTCCCCGCTGTAGACCCAAGGACTGTCTCGGGGCAGGCTGGGAGCTGTGTGTTTACATGGAATTGGGCAGTGGAGGCCTTCCTGGGAGCCGGTGGGAGCGCATTTTCCTGCTGCCGCTCGTGCCCCCAAGCCATAATTCCTGCAGCGACGGACGTGGGGCAGCTGAAGGCACCGAGCCTGGGGCCAGGGGGACCGACTCACCAAGCAGTCTGGTACTGCTCCATCGCGGGTACGACGCCTTCGGGGTGACTCCGGCGTGGATTTTGGCTGGGGGGGAGCTCCCCCAAGGCTACTGTGAAGCAGTGCCCCGGCTGGGAGCGTTCCTGGAGGGCGGCGAGTGATCCCGAACTGCCGAGGAGGAGTTTTGAGCAGGGCTCCAGCAAGGGGACGACAGCACCGCCACGACCACCCCTCCCCGGCTCAAAGCCTGGTGACCTGGCCCAGCCCCAGGATGCTGCTGTGCTTCCCCGTGCCGCGGTGCCCCCCGGCTGCCCCGGCGCCTCCTCGGCTCGCTCGCGGTGGGTCCCCCTGGGAGCAGCGAGAGCCGAGCCCTCCCCCTGCGCTGGGGGTGTGCAAACCACCCCCTCCCGCCCCCACCCCTGGTTTATTTATTGACCTCCTCTAGCTGGACGTTACTGTGTGATAGGAAATCCCCGTGTCCCTCCCCGTTCCCAGATGACAAGTGCAATATTTGTGTGTGTCGCGGCCGAGTTCTCCGGCGGAGTGGATGCCTTTTTTTTTTTCTTTATTTTGGGTGTGTACATTTTGTAAGTAGCAGGTTTTACCTGACAGACCATTCCCTGGCAGCAGGCCGCTGGGGGAGCCTGGTGTATATATCATGCCCTGACGACGGAGGGTTTGGTGATGGAGAAAAGCAGCTCTGTGAAGCAGACGCCTCTCCTGACTCTGGATAACAATACTGTGTTTTGGGAAGCGGGGGGTTCCTGCTGGCCCTGGCAGAGCGGGGTGGACTGCCTGCCTCCCAGTTTACAGTGCAAAGCATCTCTGCAGCTAGAAAAAAAAAAACAAACAAACATTGTCATGGTCATAGGTAAATAAAAGGAGAATATAATTTCTTGTAGCTGCTTTTTCTTTGTGGCATGTTTGTCAGTACTGGTGGAGCTCCAACCAGGAGCCTAAAATCCTATTACTGTATGGCTAAAGAAGGGAAAATCTAGTTCCATTAATTTCTGAGCTGTTTTTTTATGATGGACCAGCTGCCAGATGCTCCTGAGGCCAGGCCTGGGTGTAGGAACACAATTTTGCCCAAAATGAGACTGTTCCCAAGGGCTGTGGTCCCTGTTTAAACATGGCAGGGCAGGAACCTCTGACCACGGGAATGCCCAGACACACGAGTGACCTCCTGTAGCTCTGGGTCCCTCTGGGGACACACCAAAAGCAGCAACGAAAAGCCCAGCAGTGCTTTTCCAGGTCCGTGCGTGGCTTGGCAGGGCTGCTCCTCCCCAGCAAGGGCAGCACCCCAGCAGCTCTGGTGTGGGATGCAAATGTTTTTTAAAGGCTGTTCCTGGTGTGTTTGTTAGAACACCCATGTCCTGTACCACTCACTGCTTGTGATCACTCAGGAATGTGCTTCTGGTGCCACAGGGCTGTGCTGAGCCATGGGATGGCTGGCACAGAGGTGCTGCTGGAGATGCCCGGGGATGGAGGTGGTGTGGCTGCCCAGAGGTGCTGCTGGAGATGCCCAGGCTGCCCCAGCAATGCCACCTGGGTATCAGCTCTGCCCAGCAGATACCATCTCTTCTGGGGAACTGTCTGTGTTTCCCCTCTTTAAACAGCCAGCAGCTGATGGCCAGGTGGGGGATCTGAGGCAGAGGTGAGGTTGTGGCTGGAGGCAGCAGGGTTGGTGAGATGCCTGTGTGGCTCTCCTGGAGTTGCTTTTGGCACCCCAGGCTCGAGGCCAGTGTGATCCATTCACTGACCCTGGAGCTGCTGGAACCCAGTGGGTGGGTGCATCCTCCCAGCTGCCTCCACCAAGCCAGACCCTCCTCTTTCTCCTGGCACTGCTGAGAGCCTTCATCTCCTCTCCGTCCCAGCTCGGAGGGTTTCCCTTCAGATCTGGAGTCATCACAGGTTTTCTTTCTCAATCCCCCGTGTTCCCCTGATCTCCCTTCACTCCATCCCAAGCCATCAGTGTTAGGAAACTTGCAGAGTTCCTTTGTTGGTCCCCCGCTCCATGTCCCCAGGCTCCCGGGGGCAGCCACAGGGGGACTGGGCTCGGGGGGCTCTGGGGGTACTGGGCAGCTCAGTACCTGCCGTCACCTTCTCTCTGCCCTGAGTGCCAAGTCGTGTGGTGCTGGTGATTCCCAGGAGCATCCCAACCCCAAAACCATGCCGTGTTTCGAGCCTACAACTCACCTTGCCCATGGGAACTATCCCAGCCCAGGCAGGCAGGCAGGGCTGGAGCTGCCCTGGGACATGTGGCACAGGAATCTGGTGCTTGACTTTGATCCCTGCAGGGGACAGAGGCACCAGTGTGTGTGAGAGGAGGAGCCTTGGGGACATGGGGTGACTCCTTGGAGCAGATGGAAATAGCCCTGGATGAGTGGCAGGAGGTGTGTTATCGCTGTAAGAGAATTCATTGCCGACCTGCCAGGGCGATGAGTCACTGGGCAAACACCATCCCCATCCCCATGTGCGAGGAGCCACTCGACTCTGGGGAGAGGCAGGGCTGGGCTGAGAGCTGCAAATGCCACGGGCTCGTCCCACGTTTTCCTGGGATGGCCAGTGCCCTCTGCAGCAGGACAGGTCTCATCATGGACCTCGTGGTGACACTGAAGCACAGCTTTGTCCCCTCTGTGCTGCAGCAGAGGAGCTGTGCCAGCTTCTCCAAGACTTTGTGCCTCAGAGAGAAGGGTATGGGGAACCAGCCCCACTGTCTGAGCAGCAACTTGTGACATTTGTGCAGGGGATTAGGGGACAGGGAGCTGCTACAGGGACACTTGAGCTTACAACACAAACAGAAGGGGGACAGAAATGTCCTTATTTAGCACAAAACAAGATGTCCAGGCCAAAATCCAATCACGCAGAGAGAAGAAAATATTGACTTGTCAATGCCCATGCCACAAGCCTGAGTGATGGAAATGGGAATCAGGTATTCCTAATTCCTGGTATTCCTAATTCCTAACCTGAGGCACAACCTCCACCCAAGCAGAACTGCTGACAGCTGGAGGGATGTTCCCAGGGCAGCAACGCTGAAATCATGGGGGGGGTCACTTGGTTGGGGATGACCCTGGGGATGGAGAAGTGGCCATTACCTGCAGCCAAAGCCACCCAAGCCATGAAGGTGGTGGGTGGCACAAAGTGGCAGTGTGGCAGCCCATCCTGGGCTCATCCCAGGGCTCAGGGGTGTGCAGGCAGCTGCCTCTGGGCCATTGCTGCCATTTCACAGTGTGGCCAAAGGCAATTTCCCAATGTGGAAACCAGTGCCTTCCAAAATAGGGGGCTCCTTATCTCAGCAGATAAAAAGGATTTATCTCGGGGCTAAAAATGAGTGGTTGCTGAGTTGCAAGTAGTCACAACTCGCTGTGTTTGTTGTGTGCAAACAGGGCAGAGTCCACCCCAGCACGGGTGCTCTCAGGTCATTCCTGGGACAAAACTCACCCAGCTCAAGGCAAAGCACCCCAGGGAGAGGATTTGTGTGGGAAAATGGGACTAATCACCAAAAAGGGCTGAATGCCTTGATAGGTTCAAAAAATGACCTGATCCTGTATGTGAAAAAGGTTAAGACTCCTGGGAAAAACATCTTGAGGTTTTAACATCCCGGTTCCCTCACACCCTCAGGGATGAGGAGGCTGGGATGAACCAAGAGCTCTTGGGGAGGCTGGTAAAAGTCTTACCTGTCCCAGGTGATGGTTTTGACCCTTCAGGTGTCCCTCAGCTCAGTATTTCATCAGCTTCCTAATGCAGCAGCCAGAGGTGGGTGCAGGGGTCATCTGTGACTTACAAGAGCAAATGAAGTTCTGAAAATAGCAGCTACATGAAAATCCAGCTCAAGCTGTTGACAACCTCTTGGAGGAAGATTTATTGGGAGAAAGCAATGAGGAGTATGGGCATCCCATGCTGGGGTTGTGCTGTGAGGCCAGGCTGGGCGGGTGAGTATTTGCAGCACTGGGGTTGCAAGGGGCTTTATTGCAGAGCTGGCTGGAAGCCATGAGCATAAAGAAATAAAAAGGCAAACTTTTTATGTCTGCAGGAATCAAATTTTGCCTTTTTGACAGGTGTGCACTGTGCCCTGAGACACCTCAGCAGTGCACAGTCTTTCCTGGGCTTTTCCAAGGCACCCATCCTGGAGTATAAACTTACCCAAATAAACAAAACTGTCTGCTGAGCAAAATAATTCCTTGGACCCCCGATTAGACAAATATTCTCAGAATAGAAACAAGGCTACTTTATAGCCATAGACTAAACATAGCTCGGCAGTCAGATACTGAAACTGCCGACATGAGAATTCCCCTGCTCGGGGAAACAGCCGACCCGAGAGTTCCTTCACCCCTCTCAGAGCCACCAAGGCTTATCAGGAGCACTCTGAGCTCTAGTTTGGGTGGCTGAGATGCTCAGGAGCTGCCTGGAGACCGGCCACGGGAACACCCAGTCGTCTGCCCGGCAGGGATGGAGTCGGGGTTGGTTTGGGTTTGTTTGGGGACTTTGGCTTCCCCCGGGTTTGATAAGGACCTGAGGGTGCAGAGATGTGTTTGAGGACTCTTGTCCTTCCAGATGGTGACCCTGATGACCCTCAGAAGAGCTGGATGGGGCAGGTGAGGGGGGTACCCAGTTTGGCAGTGCCAAGGGTTGTCATCCTGCCCAGGGGAGCTCCAGACAGTGATTCCCTCCTGGTACATCCTTGCATTGAGGCTGTGAGGACAAGTGCCACCAACCTCTGCACTGCCATTAGCAGTGTCACTCCCGAACAATCCAAGGGAGCAAAGATAGAGAAACTAAAACGCTCCTGAAGTAAAAATAAACGCAGTCAGACTCAGAGGCCGCCTGTCAAGGACATAAAACCAGCTCAGCTGGGCTGGTGCCAGGACAGGAAATGCAGGAGTCCCCTGGGTGCTGCTCACTCACTCGGGAAGCATTGTTATTGCTCATTCTCTGATTTCTCTCCACATTAGGTCATTTTTACTCAGCTCACACGTTCCCCGGAGCCGGGGAAGGAAGGAGCAATAATGCCGACTGCGGGCCAGCCCTGGGGCCGGGGGGGAGCTGGACAAAAGGGCACTGAAAAATCCCGTCCTTTGTTGCTGAGCAGCCCTGCAGGGCTGGGACACAGGGAGGGGATGAGGGGGAGCTGCTCCACAGAGTGACCCACTGGCAGCATCCCCCACCCCCCCTGGATACCCCTGAGGTGTGTAGGGATGGATTCTCACCTTGGAAAGATCCAGACCCCCCGTTTTCCTTCATCCCTTGTCAGAGAGGAAGGAAGGGGAAGGTGGGGAAGGGGAAGGTGGGGAAGAGGAAGAAGAGCCAAGCAGGAGCAGGTGGGGGCTGCACATGGGGTGTTTGCACAGGAGCCATTTGCAAGTAATTTCTTGTCCCTTCCTGAACTAATGGGGCAATTATTTCAGGATACACGTGTTTCTCATGGAAAGTTCCACCCGGTCCGTGCGTCAGCTCATCAGTGGAGCAGCCCTGTTCTCCCCAGTGTGATCACAGTGTTTCTAGACAAAGACAAGCGGGAGAAACCTCCTGCTCCTGGGATTGGGGACAGCAGTGACGGGTCACAGAGCACCAGACAAACCTCCTGGCCCAGGGCAAATCAGCAGCTCGGCACCAGCGGGGCTCACGTGGCGAAAGCTGATCCTCAGAACAAACAGTGCTCTGCTCTTTGAGGTGCCTCCTGTGTTTGACACGGGATGTTTGTGTGTGATTTTGTGCCCTGTTCCCTCCAGCCAGCTCAAGAGAAGTCAGAGGGGGTCCTGCAGAGGCGGCTGAGGTGCTCGTGGACCTTGGATGCAGGACCTGTGTGGAGGGATGGAGAGGGATGGGATCTAAACAGCATCCTGCAGCTTTGGGAAGGGCAGCTAGAAAGGTGATGGAGCCAAACTTTGATTGGTAGCACCAAGTGACAAACTAGGGGACACCAGCCACAGTGTGTGACAACTTACAGACCTTCAGCTTGGACAACAGGAAGGATGTTTTTACGGTAAGCAGAAAAACAGGCCCCACAGAAGTAGGGGGTGTCCACTGTTGGAAGTGGTCAAGACTTGACCAAAGTCACAGCTGACCTGCCCTGGTGCTGACGATGTCGCTGGTGTGAGGGAGGGTTGGGGCAGACACCCCAGGGGTGCACCCTGGCACCCTGAGGAGCTTTGCTGGAGGACATGGGGAAGGTCTCCCAGGACTCAGGCACTGAGCCCACAGGAGATGAGGGACAGAGGTGCAGGAGGCCAAAGTCCTCATGTGAAGATGAATCCTGTGTTTTCCTACAAGAAACGAATTCAGTTCCATGGCTTGAGGATGGGCCCATCATGTCAGTGCTGGACTGAGGGAAGAGCTCCTTCCCTTTGCCCTTTGACCACCCAGAGCCTGTTTGATTCTGGGTGAAAGGTGGGAGCTAAGAGCCAAAAACTGAACTGGGTTGAGCTGTGGGATGGCAACATGCAGCTCAGGGTGGCATCTCTGCTGTCTCCAGCTGCCCTTACCCCAGGTCACGCAAGCTTATCTCCCCAAATGATAAACTAAACAATTTTGATCTCTAAATTACTGTGTTTTCCAGAATTAATTTTTGAAATCTTTTTTTTTTTTTGGCCGTATGACACCCAACACCTGAGCAGCACTGCTAACTGTGCAGGGCTCAGATCTGGGACAGGGACACTGAACGGCTCCTGCAGGTCTTGCCTAATGTTTTTTATTTAATTTGTATGTGATTTTTATGTCATTTGTATGCAAACAATTGAGTTAATTAACTAGATGATCATTCGGGGAGCCAAAGTGTTGTTAGAAGTAGGAAGTCTGATAAGTTGATACAGCCGGTCTTCCCTTCTCTATAATAAACAGAGAGGAAGGAAGTGGGATGGAAGCCCTTGCAAATCATGTTTTAAATAGTGTCAACTTTTATGGCTGAGCCATAAAATCGTAGTTCCTGAAGCACTGGCACAACGTTAATTAGATGATAATTATGGACACACTCATTACTGCAGCTTCATTACAGCCCAGGATTGAGTCCTCAGCGACTGTGCCTGCACTCATCTGCTGCCAGGTGTCCAAGTGTCAGGGAAGTTATTTCCCTGGAGTTCCCACCACCTCTGTGCCTGCTCTTCCACCAGCTGAGGGTCCAGCCAGGCTGTTCTCGGCAGGCAGGACAATGTTCCGTGTCCCCGTGGGCAGTTTTGGGACCCCCAGCCCCCAGTCCCAGCCCAATCTCACAAGGGACAGTCCCTCCCTGTCCTTCCTCTCCTGCACAACGAGGAGCCTCAGGAGCAGCTTCAGGGCCACCGTGTGAAGATCCAGAGTGGTCTCAGCTTGGACCTGCTGGTACAAAAGGGCTTCAAGGGCACTGGTCCATCTGCAGGGGGGTGTTTTAGAGGGATGAAAATGTGCTGGGAAATGTGGCAGCCCTTGTTAGCTCCTCACTCAGGCCCACTCCATCCTCTGGACCATTCAGGGCTCCATCTTCCATGGATTTCACAGAATATTCTGTGTTGGACAGAACACACAAGGATGTCTCCCCTGAAAGCACCTCTGCAAGGAGAGGAGACCCTTGATGTGCCACTTTGTCCTCACAGATCAAGACAAGAACTTTGAGTTCTCCTGGTTCTGGAGAGGCAAAGCCTCCTGAGGAAGCTGGGAAGATACTTTTCTTCTTGAGTTTGTGGCTGCACACGTTTGTGGAGGCAATTGTTAGCCAGGCTGGGATCTGCAGAGGGGTCAGACACTGGAGACGTTTCTCAGGCTCTAGTTTTAAAGACCCCACTTGCTTGGACTGTTCTCCAGGTCCATCCTCTTGCTCTGTCCTTCTCCCCCGTTTTTGGGAATGGCTGAAGCTCCTGCTTGCTGGGTGAAGACAGAATTGGGAAATTCAGCTGGTTTTTCTTACCCACAGGGTTCTGTCTCCCTCACATGCTCCACAACCCTGAGATGAGCTCAGGTGGTTGGAGCATGGGGCCAAGAACACCAAGCTTGTGGGTTTAATCCCTCTGTGGGCCATTCACTTCAGAGCTGGACTCAGTGGTCTTTGTGGGTCCCTCCCAGCTCAGAACATTCCATAATTTCTTGAGTGAGATCATTAAAGGTCCGTTGAATGTGGGTCCTACTGCCTGGGCTTGACACCCTCTCTGCTCTGTGCTGTGTTCTCTGGTTGAGGGTCTCTGGAAGGGTCTCCTCCCAGCTGGGCTCAGCCTGTGCAGTGACTGCAGGCACCAAACCAAACCTCCCTGGCAGAGACGCTGCAGGAGCAGTGGCACCCAGGGGAGGGGACAGGGCTGGCTGCCTTACAGTGCCTGGCATCCCTCCTTCCCTTCTTCCTCCCTGGTCCCCCTCACCCTGCCCTGCACTCTGTTGCCCCTGCCCACCTTCTCCTGCAACTCTGCTCCAAGTTGCTCAGGATAAAAGCAAGAACTGGTGAATCTGGGTCTTACTATGTGAGATGTGGGGACTTCGCATGCTGGCACAGCTGCCAGGCCCTCCCAACGGGGCTTGGCATCTGCACACACATCTGGGCTGGCTGGACATGTGCCCCAAGCTTTGAACCTGCACAAGTTTGTCTTCAAAGCATCATGGCCAAATTACAGGTGGGACTCAGAAAAAACAAGTGCTTGGGTCCTGGTCTGAGGACAATGTCCATGTAGGAAAAGGTGGAATGGCTTCAAACTGACAGGGAGTGGGGTTAGATGGGATAATGGGGAGAAATTTTTCCCTGTGAGGGTGGGCAGGCCCTGGCACAGGTTGCCCAGAGAATCTGTGGCTGCCCCTGGATCCCTGGAGGTGTCCCAGGCCAGGTTGGACGGGGCTTGGAGCCACCTGGGCCAGTGGAAGGTGTCCCTGCCCATGGCAGGGGGTGGGATGAGATAAGGACCCTCCCAACTCAAACCATTTGGTGATTCTGTGATTCCAGCCCATCACTTCCCCCAAGCACCCCAAATTTAAGCCCTCTGCTGTCAGACACCCCCTTTGCTCTGCTCCAAGAACATCCTCCTGCTGTTCCCCACCATTCCGTGGCTGCACAGAGCCATCAGGAAATGCCAGGCAAGGAGACAGTGCTGGAAAGCCCCGGGTGGGAGCAGGGACTGTGGAGCCCCACTGGCTGCCCTGTGCCTTCCTGTGGTGCTGCACTCGGTTATTTCCAGCTGTGGCTTTTGGAAACCTTTGGTGCTTTTGCCACTTTTAGCCCTGGCAACCCGTTAACTGCTCCTGGCAGGGCTGAGGCTCTGCATTTTCTGGAAAAACCTTAAAATGCTCCAGAGTGTCAGAGCAACGCCAACTAAGGGAAAAAAAACCTGCCAGCAAAACAAAAACCGGTCTTTTTCCAATCAAGCTCCAGTGTTGTTGTATTTTAAAGAAAAACATAACTACTTTTCCTGGATCAGACTGGCCCCTGCAAATGCACTCCCCATTGTGCTGAGCTCCTAAAATAACTGCAGTTGTTCATGGAAATAAAGCCCTGGGAGAATCAGCCGTTCCTGTCTCCCCCTCCAGCTCCCCTGAGGTGCCACAGACCCCCGAGCAGGGTGACAAATCCTCGCCCTGGCAGCTCCTGTGGGCTTCAAATCCCGGTTCCTGTGGGCTTCAAATCCCAACTGCCTGTGTGAGAGGCCACCCTGAGACGTGTGTCTTCACAGGGTGACGTAAATCAAGGCCAGCACAGGATGGCAGGGCTGGCTGGGCAGGTTTGTTGGTGTATCCCAGCAACATTTAACCTCTTCAGCTGCAGGGTCAGCAGTTCCTGAGCCTCATTACACATCCCAGGGGTGGGGTATTTCCTGGGCTCCATTCCATCCTACAGTGTCCAGCACAGGGAATATGGCCCTTGGTTCAGCCAGAGATTCCCAGATTAATTTTTTGGGAGTGCTGAAGGTCTGCATGTCCCAGGTCAGGCAAACGAACAGCCCCAGCACTTGTTCATCTGGTTGAAATCCCTCAAATAGCTGTTTGTTGTTGTTTAAAAATCGCTTTTCATGCACTTCTTCCTGCTGTCTCCCCTAAGAGGGGACCTGGAAGCCCAGGGGACATCCACCCACCCCTGGGGAGGGGACATGGGCCACCCTGGTGGGCAAAGGAGGTGGCTCTGGGGGTCAACTCTGCAGTGCAGATACCGGGATTTGTGCCAAGACACCTCCTGGAGACAGGAGAGGGAGGTTCATGCCATTGATGGATGGTGAAGGTGCCCTCCTGCCTCTCCTGGGAAAGGCCCTTTCCCGGGGGCAGGGTCTGCAGGGTGTTTTCTGGAGGTGTGTGGGGAGCAGAGCTTTGTTCTGCTTTGCTGCTCCGTCCGAGCAACCCATTGTGTGGATGCACCATGGAGGGCTGGGGGAGCCCTGCCCACCCTGCCTGTGGTGCTCCAGGGACGTTCAGGGTCTTTCTCATGGAGCCATGGCCTTGTCCCACAGTGGCAGGAGCTCTGCTCCCAGCCCAGCTCCTGACCTGTCTGTGTGGGACCCCCAAACCCTGAGCAGGGCTCGTGTCCTGACCCTGTCCCTGGGGGGTGGCTCTGCTTCCTCCTCTTCCACAGGCACAGGTATGTTTACAGGGGGGTATTTTAGGGAACTACAGAAATCCTCCTAAAAAGCAGATGGAGACCATCCTGAGGCCAAGTCCCTGGCGAGGATGCCCTGTATTGGAGCCTCAGGGCTCCAGGGCATGGCTCTGATTTCCCAGGGAGGGACTGAGCTCTGCCCGGGCTTTTGCAACCAGAGCTGGCCTCTTTTACAGTGCTGGGAGCTGGAGCTGGGGTTGGGCCAGGCTGACATCATTCCCAGGGAGATGGTGCCTTCACCACATCGCTCCTTCCAGCTCCCACAGCCCCTCTTTGTCCCGTCCCATCCCATCCCATCCCATCCCATCCCATCCCATCCCATCCCATCCCATCCCA
>JAYRBT010000038.1:10160247-10174478 GCA_036023395.1 Myiotriccus ornatus
AGATGTAAACATGCATTACAAATACATTTATAATTGGTTATTAACAGGTAACAAGGCAATTATTTACTTTATCAAACGCCACCTTCTTCTTGGCACCAATTTCCTTTTGTTCTAGCAAAGAAACCTGCAGCCATCTTGGCACTTATAACTTATAGTACCTATAAAACTATATGAAAGCTTATAAAAGTTCATAAAACCACAGCATACAATATAAATTGCTCACAAATACATCATGTTCCTCCCACACTGGGGTCCCTCAGCAGGCACACAGCGAGGTTAAACTTCAGGAGGTTTCTTGCTGTTCTTCACTAGCCCAGCACTGGAACGGGGCCGTTCTCACTCAAGGCTGTGCCAAACTGGGAGCAAATGTGCCGTCCCTGCTCTGCCCGGGCTGCTGGAACAGTGGATGGGCTGAGCCCATCCCATCCCATCCCATCCCATCCCATCCCATCCCATCCCATCCCATCCCATCCCATCCCATCCCATCCCATCCCAGCTCATCCTGGCCTTCCTCCCACACTCCAAGCTTTGGGGGGAGCACAGTCCACGGGTGGAAGGGTTGGGGCCAAGCCCTGTCCCCCCTGTCCCTCAAAAGGCAGCTCCCCAGAGCACCAAATCTCCGAGTCTTCTGCAGGGATTGGCTTCATTTTATTTTGAGGGTTTAAGGGTCACCTTTTCCACCACTTTCTGCTCCCCCATGTGACTGGGGCCCATCCTGGGGATCAGAGAATTAGGAAATACCTGCTCTGAATGCAGGGAGAACTCCCCAAAGAGCTGGGAGGCTGAGAGACGTGGCTTTGTCCCAAGCCACCAAGGTACATATGATGTGATGTGCTGTCACGGTGGGTGTTGATTCCTGAGGGAGCTGAAAGCCAGAGACAGCCCCTGGGGGGTGTTGAGATGTGTGTCACCGTCCTGCTCCATGGGCACCATCAGGGTCTTCACACCTTGCCCTGGAGTGGTGGCTCTTTCCTGGTGCACTGGTGTGATGAGTTTGGAAGTTCTCAAGCCCGTGTCACCCAAACTAAGAGGTCTCCTCATGGTCAGTGCTGAGGCCTCAAACATGTTCTCCACAAGCAGGTTTTGTGCAGGTCACCCATGTCTTGTCCTCCAGCCAAGGTCTTGGGGAGAACAAGGTGCAGGGCTTCTGTTTCAGTCACTTCCGTGCTTGCGTCTCTCCTGCCTCCCAGTTTGTCTCCAGCCTGCATTTCACACACTCTCATTTCTGCGGTCCAGGATCACTTCTGCTCCACGTGGCTGCACCACGGGCTGCTGTGGGGGTGGGGAAAACATCAGGGATGGGGCACCAGACAGGAATGTGGGAGGGCAAAGGGCTGAACCTGCTGGGATGCTCTCACACTCCTGTCCCAGCTGATGAGGCTCCTCCTAGACACGATCAAGGGTGACACCACTCGACATTCCCAAACCCTCCCTGTCCTTTGACCGTGTCCTTCAGCAGGTTCCTCCAAGGGTGGACCAAAGGCCAGGTCAGCATGAGCACGAGGTGTATCTGCTATCACCCAGGCTGGGCAGGGCAGGGAGGGGCAGCCCCACCAGGCCCTGTCTGGCGACACTGTGGGGTGGGTCACCAGTGACAGGGCATGCCCAGGTTCACAGGGATTCGGTGATTCAGCTCCAGGAGTCTCTGTTGCACTGGCTCTGCCACATGACCAG
This sequence comes from Myiotriccus ornatus, assembly GCA_036023395.1. Taxonomy (NCBI): domain Eukaryota; kingdom Metazoa; phylum Chordata; class Aves; order Passeriformes; family Tyrannidae; genus Myiotriccus; species Myiotriccus ornatus. The sequence continues at coordinate 10,161,922 of JAYRBT010000038.1, forward strand.
GGCTGGGACAGGACACAGAAGAGTCCCTTGACCTCGACCTTCAGCAAACCCATGGCCAGACCAACGCTGGGGTTCCTGCAGGGCTCTGGCCAGGGCTCCCAAGCTGCTCCCAAGTGACTGACTCCTACTGGAGGCCTAATCCTGACCACCCTTCAATGCAAAGCACTGACCGGGTGCTGTTTCTCCTTAAAACAACAGGCTATAAACTGGGGAGATCCTGGCAGGAATGAGGTCCTGGGGCTGACACCAAGGTCAGAGGTCTGCAGTGATTCCCAGTTCCTGAAGTGGCTGACAGGCTGCATGAGGACACAGCACCCTGGTGGGTCCATCCTGAACCAGGGTTTGCTGGTGTCAGCATGTCCTCCCTCCTCTTCTGACCAGCACATGGGATTTGGGAGACCAGATCCTCCAGGGATTCAGGAGGCTTTGTGGACCACGCACAGAACAGCCCCTCAGCTGGAAGAAAAGGGATGGGGCTTTGGCAGCTGAAATCATGGAGAGCCTGAGCCAGCCTCATGGCTGGAGCAGGGAGAGGTGAGTTCTGGTCCCTTCTCCAGGGACTTCCAGCAGCTTGTGTGCAGCTCAGTGGGAAGTGCTGGCCCAGCTCCAGGCAGGGGGATGTCCTACATGTCCTCCTCCCTGGTCCTGTGCTGGAGGAGCTGCTGAAAGGGACCAAGGGCCACTCCAAGCAGGGGTGACTGTGCCCTCTGAGCCAGCAGGGTGGTGGGAGGCAGCACTGGGGGCTGCAGGGCCCTCATGTTGGACCTGCTCTGGACTGCTCTGAGGAGTCTGCTGAAGATGCAGCTGCTCTGGGGTGCACACGTGGCGTGATCCCAAAGAGGCCTCTCCCAACACTGGGGCAGCAGCAGGACGTGGCAGTGCTGTTGGCTGTGCAGATGTGGCTCCAGAGCAATTCCCACTCAGACCCAGTGCCCCCAGCGAGACCTGAGCCCGTCTCTGGTGACAACCTGCTCCGACCACCTGCTCTCTTCCACCCTCCTCTTGCTGCTGGTGCTGCTGCTGCCTCTGCCCTCTCTCACACCTCTACTGCAGTCTAAGGACTTGTCCTGGGGCTGTTTCCTCACCCTGCTCCGTTTCTTGGCTTTTTTTTTGCTGGGAGCCTGAGCCAGGCTGGTGCTTCGAGGGGGTTTCTGCAGGGAGGAGACTTCATCGTATTGTATCCTTGTATCCTGCTGATGGCAGGTCTCAAAGCCTTTGGAGGTGAGGTTTGTGGTTGGATGTTACCAAAGCAACTGAGGAGCCTTTGCCTGTCTGCAGCACATCTGTCCAACAGCTGTTTCCAGGCAGGCTGTACCTGCAGGCTCAGTGCCTGCAGAACACGGGGCTCTGCTCTCAGGGACCCTGCAGGGGGGTGGGACCTGGTGGGGAGCCAACAAATGGCCCTTGGATGAGGTTCCCTGTCTGCCTCAAGGGTTGGACCAGGCTCTGGAAAATGAATTTACAGTAAAAGGCTGAACTCCAGGTAACTAACCCAGACACAGAGCAGTGGGACAGTGCTGGCTGCAGAGACCGAAGGGTCTGGAGGGTAAGTCCTGTGAGGAGCAGCTGAGGGAGCTGGGGGGGCTCAGCCTGGAGAACAGGAGGCTCAGGGGGGACCTTCTCACTCTCTGCAACTCCCTGACAAGAGGGGGGAGCTGGGGGGGTCAGGCTCTGCTCACAGGGAACAAGGGACAGGACAAGAGGAAACAGCCTCAAGTTGTACCAGGGAAAGGTCAGGTTGGACATCAGAAGGAATTTCTTCACAGAAAAGGTGATTAAACACTGGAAGGGTCTGCCCAGGGAGGTGGTGGAGTCCCCACCCCTGGAGGTGTCCAAGGTGTCCAAGGAAAGGCTGGACATGGCACTTATTTCCACGGTCCAGTTGACAAGGTTGATTGGTGGCAGGTTGGACTTGATGGCCTCAGAGGTCTTTTCCAGCCTCGGTGATTCCGTGACACTGTATGGCCAAGCTGAGACACTGCCCACAGCAGAGCTGCTGCTGCTGCCCACAGGTGACACGCCATCTGACCCTTACCAGGCTTTTGGGTTCCCTTTCCAACCCTTTCTTGGGATCTTGAGACTCCTTTGCAGCACTTCCCAAAAGAAATAACCCTGGGCTTTGCAGTGAGGCTCCAGCTGGGCACGGAATGAGAGTCCCACTTGGGCAAGAGGCCGGGCCAGGGCTGCAGGGCAGCCTCTGATGTTCACCCAGCACATCCAGGGGAGAGGGCTGGAAACAGCCCTGGCAGTTTGGGTCCGTTTGTGGCTGAGACCTCGTGGGAAAATTCCCTGTAGTTGTCTGACTCCCAGCAGTTTTCCAAAGGAGTTTGCAAGCAGCACACGCCACCGTGCACGTGCAGGGACAAAATAAAGCCTGGCCCTGTGTGTGCAGGGAGGGACAGCCCCGTTCCTCTTGCTGCTTCAGATCCCACCAGTATGGAAGTGAATTAAAGCACGTGGCAGCAGCTGTTGAGGCTCAGTGCTGTGGGAGCTGGGCTGGCCCTGCTCCTGCACCTCGTGGGTGCCCGGGTATGGCACAGTCTGGGTGTCTCAGGGCTGTGGGCAGCAGCAGGAGGGCTGAGCTGCCCATCCTGCCCTATCCCACCTCTCTGGGGCTACTCCAGAGAAATAGGTGGCTTGGTCAGGTTGGATCTCTGGGATGGGGTCACCCTTTGTGCTGGCTTTGGAAGAGCAACGGTCCTGGTGGCAAACTGGTTTTCAGCTGCATCAGCTGAAAATGGGATTTACTGTGAGGGGTGCAGGGGGGTGCTCCTTGCTGCACTCAGGTGAGACTCCACCTGTCCCCAGTTCTGGAAACCCCAACATCAGAAGGATGTGGAGCTGCTGGAGCGAGTCCAGAGGAGGATCCGGAGATGCTCCCAGGGCTGGAGCCCCTCTGCTCTGGAGCCAGGCTGGGAGAGCTGGGGAGGGTCTCCTGGAGAAGAGAAGGATCCAGGAAGACCTGAGAGCCCCTTTCAGGGCCTAAAAGGGCTCCAGGAGAGCTGGAGAGGGACTGGGGACAAGGGATGGAGGGACAGGACAAGGGGAAATGGCTTCCCACTGCCAGAGGGCAGGGTTAGGTGGGATGCTGGGAAGAAATTCTTGGCTGTGAGGGTGGTGAAGCCCTGGCACAGGTTGCTCAGAGAAGCTGTGGCTGCTTCTGGAAGTGTCCAAGGCCAGGTTGGACGGGGCTTGGAGCAACCTGGGCTAGTGGAAGGTGTCCCTGCCCATGGCAGGGGGTGGAACGGGATGATCTTTAAGGTCCCTCCAACCCAAACCATTCTATGATTTCATGATTCTATGGAACAGAATAGATCCTCTGGGGGCCCTGGGAAGGAATGAACATGTCATTCACAGTCACTTTCAGAAGAGGATTCTTCAAGTTTCCCTCCCCTTCCTTCACAAGGTGCAAATTTTCCAGTAGCTCTATTTCAGAGAGGTCCTTGTGTATGTTGAGAACCTGCACTTGAACTGGAGCAGAACAACTGCAAAGGAAAAATTAAACACTTTGAACCTCAGAAACTCAGAACATGGAAAAGAAAATTACCCTCAATTTCTTTGGGCTCCATCCCAGCTCCAGGACAATTAATTCTGTGTTTCTCCTGAACACACTGGATGTTCCCTTCTGTAGAAACTGTGGAAGATAAGAGCCACGACCTGGCACCAGCTCTGGGTGCAGAGGAATTTCTAACCTCATTTTCTGATAAGAACTCTGACAGAGCCTTCCCAGGATGGTTTGAAACAGTCTGTTTTCGTGGGTACTGTGCAAGGTCAAGTTGTTCAGCAAGAACCACCCCACACTTTTGCTGAACACGCTGAAATTAGGACGGGAAAAAAGGCTGTGGCACTGCAGACCCTGCAGATCACAGCAGGGAATGGGCTCCCTCCTTGCAGTTTAAGCACTATGCAGGTCCTGCTCACCCAGGAAAAGCAGAGGCAAGGAAGGGCATTCAGGATGTAAAACTGCTGAATGAAGCACACACATTGTCCCTCTGCCAGGGGAAGGGGCTGCTGCTCCAGTAGCTCCAGGGTTGGGGTCACCCACCCTGGCCAGCAAAGATTGGCTCCTGTGTGTCTGGAGCAGAGCAATATCTGCTGGCTTTGGGCTTGATGAGAACCTGGAAACTGCAGAATAACAGCCTGTTCCCACCAAACCTTGTGAACAAATCTAATGTTTGCCTGTCCAGAAGGGGGACAAGCCTGCTCCCCTGAGCAGGGTGAGCAGTGGGGGGGCTTGCTGGCTGCCTGCCATCTGCTGCAGAGCCATGACTCCATATCCAGCTCCAGCCTCCCGTCAGTGCTGCTGTGATTTGCCTCAGTCCAACAAAATGACTTGATTACTTATAATGACTTTGTTCCTTAAAGCAGCAGCCTCAGAGGTGCCCTGTGTGCTGCCTGTGCTGCCTGCTCGGTGCTCTCTGTTGGATTTTGGGGAGCAGGTGGCTCGTGCAGGGCAGGGCAATGGCCCCAAGGCAGGACAATTCACATGCTGAGTGGCAGGAGTTGCCTGGGCTGGATGTCAGGGGAAAACCCTTCCTGCTGCAAGATGCAGAGGGGAGAAGCCAGAGCTGGCAGGGACAGCAGGATGATGTGGGGTCATGCATCGCCCACTAATGCTGTGGTATCATGGAAAGGTGTTGGAAAAATCCCCCTGGCTGATAACTGTCCAGCCCCCTGGGAAGTGTGGCTTCCACCCATTTGTACCTGCCCATCCATCTGCAAAAGGTCTTTGCATCTCCAGAGGACTGGCCACTTGGTGACAACTTAGTGAGAAGAGGAGAGGGAGTCACCCCCTGCCCCACCTTCAAAACCCTTGTTAAAGAGGCAAAAGGAGACCAGCTGTGCCTTGACCTGCAGAACAGCAGGTCCCTAAAGGCTCCAGACACGGGGGTGACTCTGCTCTGTGCTGGCTGGTGGGAGCTGTGAGGAGCAAGATGCAGCAGAACACCTGAGTCCCCAGCAGCAGCACTGTGGGGGCTGCGAGGGGGCCTTGGCACTGGCAGGGGTTTGTGCTGCACACAGGCTGCTTGTTTAGGAGCTGATCCAGCCAAACACTTGAGCACAGAGGTGTCATTGAGTTCAGAGGGACTGTGCACCTCCTTGAAGGAGGTACTTGTGCGTCTGAGGCTCCAGAGCTGTGTAGGTTTGCTGGATCGGGGGCTCAGGGTGTAGCATAGACTGCAGGACACTGAAATGCTTCAGGGCTGAGGTCACTCTTGGCCCTGGGAAATGACTGCAGAAGATTTATTGACGTTTATCTTCGTTGCTGCAGAAAAATGAGTGGAGTGTTTGGGCCAGAAAGCAAAAATCAGGCTCTTGGAAAAGCAACCCCAAAGTGTTTCCAGAGGTGCTGTGTGCTGGAACGGAGGGTCCCCCACCCCGACCCATCACGGCTCCTGCAGGAAAGTCCCAGCTGGGGAGGGAGGGACAGGACCACGGAGATGTGTCTGGAGTCAGGGATGCCCAGAGGGGCCGAGGGTGGCTCTGATGTGCTGCTGCCATGGGGCCTGCTGTGGGGCCCAAGGATCCTTCACCCCAGTGAGACCCTTTCCCTGCCAGGAGACCCCAGTGGAGACCACCCAGCAGACAACAAGGTCACACTTGGTGTCACAGATTTCAAGTCCTGCCCTTCTGGGAGATGGACCTGGGCACAGCATCACCAGCACCGTGTCCTGGGCAACCTCTGCCCTCCAGTGCCACAGTCTGGAGCAGCTTAAAGGCCTTAAATTATAGAAAATTAAATAAAGGAACAGCTGGGAAAAGGGGGCAGTGGTTCACAGGGCTTTGGCTGATGGGAGGCCTCAGCTGTGTGCATTATTTGCAGGAAGTGCTGGACCCCATGCTGGGAGTCTCTGGGGAGCAGAGAGGTCCCCAAGGTCGGGGTGCTGTGATGGGTGGAGGAGGTGGGCACACCAAGGGCGACTGTGGGTGTCCTTTAGGCCTCCAAGTGCCCACCCTGCATCCCAGCAGGACAAAAAGCATCCAGGTTATTTGGAAGACACAAACTTTTTGTCTGAGGGCTCTGGGAGAGACGACCAAACTGGAGTGGCTGATGCAGCCCGCTTGTCTGGGTGTTCCTGCCACAGGGCTTGGATTCCTTGGGGTGTCCTATTCCATCTGCAGGGAGCCCTGGGCAACCCTGAAAGAGGAGACCCCCCCCACCCCAGAGACCCCACAACACCCGGTGCTGGTCCCAGCCCCTTTTGGAGGCTCCCTGTGGTGCCTGTCAATACCTGCTCTCCACCCACGGGGGTGTTCTCAAGGAAAACCTTCGGAAAACCCCCCTCAGGGCTGCTGAATGTGCTGTCCAGCCCCCCAGAGCCAAGGGGGCAAGGGAACCTTTTCTCCACAGCCACACCACCGGCGTCCTGGCACCCTCAGCAAACACCTGGAGCCCCTCTCCCGGTGTGGTCTGTGGCCCTGCATGTCTGAGTGCTTCGCTCATGCCCTTTGCTGCTCCTGTGACGTGTCCCTGCTCCGGCTCCAAGGAGTATTTTTAGCAGGGAGCTGCATCTGCTCCGGCTGCAGCTCTCCTTGTGAGTCCTCCAGAGCAGATAAGGAAGCAGGGAGGAAACAATCGTGGCCTTAGTTATTTTTGGCTGTGAGAAGATCCTTATTAACAGCATGACTTTGTAATAAACAAAATCCCCCTTCATTCGGGGCGAAGGGGGAACAATCGGCCCATTGATCCCCCGCACCAAGGAGGCTGCAGAGAGGGAGCTGACGGGAGACAAGGGGCTGCAGAACAACAGGGCTATTCTGGGAAGGGCAGGAAAGGCTGCTGGGACAGGAGGCTGAGTTTCCTCTCTGTCCCGAGGTCTGTTCCTCTCCACCGGTGCTGCCTCCCAGGCCAGCTGGGACAGGCATGGACCGGAGCCCACCCATCCCACAGCAGGCCTGGGGGGCTGCTCTAAGAGGTCTGGGGGATGTACAGCCCCTCTGGGTCTCTTCCCCACCCTGGCACTGCTGCTGATGGCCTGAGGGCCTGCAGGGATCTCCCTGCACTGGAGGGTCTCAGCCATTCCACGCTGGCTGTTGACATGGAGAGCCCCTGCCTGTACTCACAGACCCAGTTCTCCCAGTATAACCCACAGACTGGGAATGGCTGATCTGCTCACAGGGTCCACCAGACCTCTGCAGCTCTGCCCTGGCTTGGCCAGACCTCGCTCCCTTCACCCGTGTCTGGACACTTGTCCCTTGGGATGGCTCGGAGCATCCCAAGTGGGAGGCATCCCCTGTGGTGGGAGGCAAAAGGACCCAAAATGCAGGAAGGGCCCAATTCCCAGGCCTGATGCTGAGGGCACAGTGGTTGTTTGGAGACTTCTGAGCCCCTCTTGCTGTCCCACCAGTGCTGCAGGAGCAGAAGGCACCCTGGACCTGGCAGGGCTTTCTTGTTTTCCCTCTAAAACCAAGTGTCACACCATGCCAGTCTTGTGAGGGGTGGCTGAGGGAGCTGAGGGGGCTCAGCCTGGAGAAAAGGAGGCTCAGGGGGGACCTTCTCACTCTTTGCAACTCCCTGACAGGAGGGGGGAGCCAAGGGGGGAATCGGGCTCTGCTCCCAGGGAACAAGGGACAGGAGGAGAGGAAACAGCCTCAGTTTGTGCCAGGGGAGGTTTAGACTGGATATTGGGGAAAAATTCTTCATGGAAAGGGTTGTCAGGCATTAAAATAGGCTCTGGATGGCAGTTGTGGAGTCAGCATCCCTGGAAGGGTTCAACAAATGTGTGGATGCGGCACTTGGAGACATGGCCAGGCCCACTTACCCCACTGCCTTTCCTGGGGGCTGTTCTGCTCCCACACTTATCATGCCCTTAATCACTGGGACAGCTAAAAGTGATTTTCTGGCCCTTCTGTTGAAGGAGACTGAGTTTTGGGAAGCAAGAGAGCAGCCACGCTCAGGGCAGACAAAATCCCTGTGCTGGCTTGCCCTGCCTATCGAGATTTTAGGATATGCTGTGGGTTTGTGTTCAGTGCTTCCCCAGGGAGGGTGGCTCGCTGCAGATGGCTCATGCAGGAACACAAGATGAGGACATCTGATGAATGTGTTTAGTGGTGAGGAACAGCAGCTCTGGGACCAGGCTCCTGTTAAAAGTCCTCTGGAGATGCCATTTTTTTTCAGTTCTGGGTCTGGCATCAAGATGTTTCAGGGAACTGGCTCCTTGCTGGAGGAGCCAGAGCAGCAGGAGATGGGATCTCTGCTCCCAGCATCAGACTCAGATCTCTGCTGAGTTGCTCAGCTCTTTCCTGTGCAGTTGGCCAGTGTTAAAAGAGGAATAAAGTCTCCTCTGGAGAGATGTGGCTTATTTGTAAACATCTTCAAGAGCTCTGAGCTCTGCAGATGAAAGGGGCTGTTAAAGTGCAAACCATAGTCTTCTTGTAGACGCCTCAAGTGCCTGACATGCAGCTCAATTTACCCCGCTATGTGGAGGTTTCCAACTCACTTTGATTGCTCTGGCAGCCAATTGCTGCAGTTGGAAGGACATACAAGTATCTGCAGAACCAGTCCCTCCTCCTTGTGAATCTCAGAGAGTGCTGGTGTCCAGAGCCGCCTTCCTGGGTGTTTCCTGGGAAAGGGTGCACCTTGGAATGAGCAAGGCAGCCGGACAGGTTGATTAAACCAGGGGTTTTTTTATGTATTTCCATGCCCAAAACAGGACAGTGGGTTTTTTGGGGCTGCAGGGAGTCATGGTCAAGTTGTCTGACTAGACAGAAGGCTTGACACCCTTCTGGAGGAACAGGCAAACCCCAGACTCTCTGGTGAGGCTCAGGCAAGACCAACTTTCAGGGAAGTCTCCAGCTGTGCTGTCCAACTTCTCTAAGCATTTTCCATGTGCTGGTGAAGCTGTTCCTGCCATGAGCTGTTTGGGTGAGTGACAGCTCTTGCAGTGGTGACCTCCTTCCACGTGATGCCTGTGTGTCAACCCCAGTGAAAGCTGGGCTCTCCCACAGTGGCTGGAGGAGCAAGAGTGAGCAACGAGGATTCAAGTAGGGCCTGAATTGTTATCTGCTGGCATCTGCTTAGTCCTGTGCTATTCTGAGAGCCTTAGATGTGGTCAGGGCTCTGGAGGAGGTGGGGAGGGCTGGCAGCCAGACAAGCATGACTGGAGCTCTGGGGATGCAATTTCCAATCAAGTGATCCCCCACAAGCTGGGTAAACATCCTTTGATTCCAGCAATGCTCCAGCAGACAAAGAGATGCTGTCCTTGCGCTGTCCTGGCTCAGCAGGTCCCAGCACATCACTGTTCAAGCTCCAGCTCAACCCAAATCCGACCCTCCCAGTCCAATTCACAGAAATAATCCTGGTGGCCTCAAAGCTGCCAGGCTGGCTCAGGAGGGAAGGGAGGATTTCCTTGTTTTCCTCCCAAAGGGGCAGTGAATGGGGCAATGGCTTTCAGGAAAGTGGCTGATGGAGTGAGGGGGCTGAGCCCATGGGGGATGGGATTGCAGCCCCAAGGCACAGGTCCCGAGGCCACTCACCCCTGGAAGAGCAGATGTTTCCCATCAGGGAGCTGGCTGGTGACTCAGGTGCTCCTGTGCCACTCCACAGTGCTGCTTTTCTCCTGGTTCTGGCTCCAGTGTCCCCCCAGGGTCCGAAGCCCCTCAGGGTGCTGGGTGGAGCTGGGGGAAGCCTGACTCAGTCCCCCTCTCTGGGGCTCTGATTTTCACCGAGGCCTTTCCTGGAGGCTCCTGGGTCAGTTCTGGTGGTCACCCTGTGCAGAGCTACCTCCTGGCCGGTGGAAGGCGACCCATGGCCACGAGGACAAGGACCACCTGCATTTCCTGGGCGCTGCCTTCAGCTGGGGAGATTTGTGCCCTTGTACCAGCCTGTCTCACCCTGGGATGTTTCTGCTCCCTCTCCCTCAGCTCTCTCCGTGCTGGCTGACCTTCCTTCCCGGCTGAGGAGGAAGCTGAGCAGAGAAATGCAAAATACAAGGTGGGAAGTAAGAGCAGGATAGGAAAAAATAGCCCTGCTGTGTCCTTGGGGGAGCAGAGTGGCAGCTCCTCCCGCTGAGGGCCTGGCAAGAGGCCAGCCCTGCAGAGAGGAAAGAGCTCATCACATCCTGGGTGAGGATACGGGCTCTGGAGATCAATCATCCTGCCCCTGAGAGCTTGGGCACGGCTTCCCATGTGAGAGTGGAACACCCCTACAGGACAAGGTCTTGTCTGGGATCCAAATCACCATCACCTGCCCCTCCTGCAGCTTCCAGGCTTGAGGATTTCTAGGCCAGGGTTGCCCAGGCTTGTGGCCCTAACGCCAGGGCTTAGCACAGGGCTCAGGCACAGAAGCATCGGCATCCACTGCCTGCAGAGGTGACCTGGGTGGTCCTACCTGACTTCCATCTGCTGATCAGATCTGCAGGAGCCCTGGGATGGGCCATGGGTGCTTTAGCTACATTTATGTGTCTGAAACAGCACTGGGTGCCCTTGTCCAAGCACCTGACTCTCTCCTCGAGTTGCTGGTCTGGATGTTCTCCAGCTGAAGAGTCCCTGGTTTGACACAGGGAAAGCTGGACAGGTTGTAATTCAGGTGGGCCAGCACTCCTGCTTGGCTCCTCTGGGTCCTCCTGCCTCAGACAGGAGAGGATGGGCTTTCCCGGAATGAATGGGCAAAACGCTTCAAACAAACAAACAAACAAAGGAGAGGAAATATTTCATCACTCACCAGGGTACATTCCTCAGCCTGGGGAATTTACTGCAGAGGGGGGTGGTGATGGATGCTCCCTTTGGGTTGGAAAGGAGGTTGGAACCTGTTACACTGCATTTCTGGTCCCACAGACTCCCAGGGGGTTAACGTGTCCCTGGGAGCCCCAGGGCACTCGAGTGTGGGATGGGCAGAGAAGCGTCACTGCTGTGCAGTGACATGTCAGCTGGTGTCACACCCGTCCCCAAGGGTGGGTTAGGGGCCAGGAGCTCGGACCCCAGTGTCTCCAGAGGGGGGTGAAGGCTGTCACAGCTCGTCTCAGGGCAGCGTTGTAGGAGCTATCTGGATTAGTCACATTTGCAGGAGTGTCTAAAGTGTCACTGCTGAGTCCATGAGATTTTTGTGAAAGGTGAAGGGGGAGCAAAGTGGGGAGGGGTCTGAGGTGGAGCAGCAGGAACGTGGTCACTCAGGAGGGGAGGGACATTTCCAGTCAGCTCATAGATGTGTCCAGTGAAGCTGAGGGGCAGTTGATGGCCAGAGAGTGGAGGTGGGAGCAGTGCTGGAACACCTGATAATTAATAGAGGGAAAAAGACACTCCTTGGGGAAGTGGGCAGATGGCTCCTGGATCTTCCTGCAGACTCCTCTCAGAGAGGGGAAATTCTATAAAGGCAAGGAGTGTTCTCAACCCTGGGTCCTGCCCAGGGACTGAGAGCTTGAGAGCTGAGACTGCACAGGGGACTTTGCCAGTGGATAGCAGAGAATGAGAGAACCCTTTTGCTCATCTTGGCAATTCCAAGCCTGGTTTCCCTTCCTTTCTATCTCTCTTTATACCATTTTGAATGGTATGATGTGTTGCTCCTGTTTGACTCTTGAGAACTGACATTTGCTTGCACCATCAACATGGTTTATGTTAATGGTAACTTCCCACCTGGGAATGACTGCAAGTCATTCCATCCCTTAAGGATTTCCAATACTTCCAACACTTGACACCTTTATTTTGGGAGCAGGGAGGCAATTCCAGCAGTGATATGCTTCTGCCCACTCATTCACACTTCCTCTGTGGATCCCACGTGTCGTGATGACAAGTCTTTGTGTGCCATCATGAACCAAACAACTTCACCTCTGAGGAGAGATCCAGCTCTGGCTGCCATGCAAGGGTTTGTCCTCACCCTGGGGCTGCCTCCTCCCCTTAAAAATAGAGGCATGAAGCAAGGCAAGGCAGGAGTGCCAAGGATTCCCCCAGGTACTGGAATATCCGTAAAACTTCAATCCCGTTATCCCCAGAAAAGGCTGTGAATGTTGTAGATCGTGAGGCACCAAATGTGAGCACTGTAATGACAAACAGAGCTCTGCACTCGGGCTCTGGATGCAATAAGGCAGAATTATAAAAGCATAAAGACAAAAGCACTCCAGTGGTGCCTCAGCAGGGTAACAAAGGCAGTGCCTGTGAGGGCTGAGCTCAGGGGAAGGGGTTTAAGTGAGTCCCTGTGCTGGGCACGAGGTTTGGGAAATGTTCTGCAGATAAAGCCCATGTGTCTCTTCTCACAGAGCATCTGGCACAGCTCAGGGATGGCACTTCTCACCCCTTTGTCCTGTCCTCTGTCAGCTGGTACTGCAGTGCCAGGCCTCAGACTGGCATGGCATGGAACCATAGAATAGAATCCCTGACTATTTGGGGTTGGAGGGACCTTAAAGACCACCCAGTTCCACCCCCTGCCACGGGCAGGGACACCTTCCACCAGCCCAGGGTGCTCCAAGCCCGTCCAAACTGGCCTTGGACACTTCCAGGGATGGGGCAGCCACAGCTTCTCCGGGCAACCTGGGCCAGGGCCCCATGACCCTCACAGGGAACAATTCCTTCCCAATATCCCATCTATCCCTGCCCTCTGGCAGTGGGAAGCCATTCCCTGTGTC
>JAYRBT010000038.1:10222524-10236971 GCA_036023395.1 Myiotriccus ornatus
TGGAGCAACCTGGGCTAGTGGAAGGTGTCCCTGCCCATGGCAGGGGGTGGGATGAGATGAGCTTTGAGGTCCCTTCCAACCCAAACGAGTCTGGGGTTCTGTGACTCCAGAATATCACCAATAAACAGAACACAGGACACGAGCTCTGGGCTCTTGGTGTCCAGCTGTGCTCTCCAGTTCCTCCATAACCTGCTAGTTTGTCACCTCTCATGGGGTTTGCCCCTCCTGTTCCTTGTGCTGCTTGAAAAAATTACTCCTCTCATTTTTATATATTTTTTAAAACTTTTTTAATTTTTAAATTCCAGCCTCACACATTCATTCCTGCTCGTCACATAATTGAGTTTAAATGGTTCTTTCTCATTGTTTGTTTACTCCTGTGGTATTTGTAGGAGTTAATCATGTCTACTTTTAGCCTTCCTGTGGTGAGACTAAACACAGTAAGCTCCCCCCATCTCCCCATCCGAGGCAGACCCTCCGTTCCTCTGCTGTGTCCCCCCAGCCTCCCACCCCCATCCTGCAGCTGCCCTTCAGTTCCCATCTGCATGGCAGGGTGCCCTGCTGAAAGTGGGTGTGCTTGGCTTTTTACAGCTCGGTTTCAGTAACTACAACAGTCCCGTGTTTTATTCCAGGTCTTTCATGGAGGAATGGCCCCAGGAACGAGGATGTTTGCTGGGAAGGCAACCTCGTGTTCCAACCACCCTGAGTGGGGCAGTGGTATCTCACTGAGTGCTGGGGGGTTATAGTGCCAGTGTAAAGCCCTGAGGGACCTGTCATTAGGAAGGCAAGTTTTCCAGCCTGCTCAAGAGATTTGAAAGTTTTCAGGGTGAGCAGCACAGCCAGTAAGAGAGTGGGACCTCAGTGTTTCCACAAACAGGGTGTTGTGGATCCCACTGGATGCTAAAGAAGCGCCTTGAGAACCTGCCCCATCGGTATGTGGCTTTGAGCCATGTTGCCAGTGCTGTCAGCTGTCCATGTGAACTGCTGGGTTGGGGTTTTCTCCTGGAATCAGGGTGTGATCCCTCCCAAACATTCAGGGAGGGATTTGGGATATGGTGATGATTGGCCAGGAGCTTTGGATGCTGAGCTTCTCGGCCTGACTCCAGCTTGGGGGTGAGCTTTGCCTGCTGCCCGGGCTCTGTGCTTGCAAGAGGCTCACATATTCCAGAGAAATGGGCAGTCACTGATGGGTCATCAAGATTTTCGGGGGTTCTGGGACGATGCCACATCAGCCTGCAGTGCTGGCCCACCTGGGGAGCACCAAGACCATGTTCTATCAGCTTTTGGTGCACAGTGTCTTTGCTTTCAGCCTTTTTGGGCACCCAGGAGGTCTCACTGAAGCTGTTGCATTACTGGATGTTATAGAAAAGTTCTTTTCAGGCCTTGTGGTTCAGGAGAAGCAGGTGGTGATTGCTGTGATCTCCCAGAGCGACAGAAACATCAAGATTGGAGAGACCTCCAAGATCAGCCTTTAAACAAACACCCGAAAGCCACAAAACCACGTCACGAAGTGCCATGTCACGAAGTGCCCTGTTCTTTGAACACTTCCAGGGATGGTGACTCCACCACTTCCCTGGGGAACCTGTTCCAGTGCTTAAAATGCAGGGAGATGACAATCTCCCTGGGAAAAATTCTGCACCAAGGCGGTGAGGAATCATCATGGATGTGGGTGGATGATACACAGGCTGTGCACAGATCTCCCTGCGGATACTGTGGAGCTCCCTGTGCCTGGCAGAGCTTTAACTGGAGATTATCTCTGTCCTCCGATGAGGGGGGAATCTTGTCTTCTCTGCATTTGAAAGAGATCCCTTGGCCCATGACCACTGCAAAGTGGGGATGAAACTGTGAGCATTTCTCATTCTCTCTTTTGGTTTTATTTTTATTTTTCACTGGTTGTTCAGTGTGAATCATTTTCCCCAGAAGGCCAGTTTGGCTTTCCCAGAGGTGTCAGCAGAAGGACTGACACAGCAGCAGGGGGTTTCCTCCCACCCAAACATCCTGTGTGGTTGAGCAAGTGCCCAAATCCCTGGGCACAGTGCATGGATTTTAGGGATTTCTCTGGCTGTGGGTGTGGAGTTCAGGTCTGTAGGGGAGTGGGGGTTGAACGAGGGGCAGCTCTTGGTGCAAGAGGAAAGTGCACTGGGAGGGTGATGGTGCAAACTGGAGCTGCCTGTGACAGCTGCAGTCACCCCTTCTCCAGGATGCAAACAAAACCCCTCAGATCTGTTTTGTTTTTTTTTTTTTTTAAATATTGTTCAAACCACAATATCTTGTTTGGAATAATGGACTGAGCATGTTCATTATGGGACAACTGGAAAATAAACAACTTCACGGGATTTTTCCCCACTCTGAACTCTACAGTCCTCCCAATTTTATCAGCTATTTCTCCTCTGGGCTGAGGCTCAAGGCTGCCATTTGATCCTTGTGCATGTCAGATTTTAACATCAGTGTAAATTGTATAAAAGTCTAAAACCTCTTTAAACATGGGAACATTTTCACTGGCTCTTGCTCAAACTTTCCCTCCTTGTATTAAATTAGTTATTTGTAGTTTCCCACATGACTTAAGAACTGGATTAGTTGAGGCCTTCACTAGAACTGAACTGGAGGCAGAAATGCAGCTCTGAGCACGTGGTCCTTGGGTTCAGGGCATGGCCACGGGCACCTCGATGGTCCAGCCTACTGGGCCACAAAGTTCACTGTTGTTTATAATGAAACAAATGATTTCTCTGCCCAGCTTGATGCAACCCTTGGATGGAGACCCAGGAATGAAAAGCACGCCAGAGAAATGCACAGAGTCCAGGATGGTTTTTAAAATGGAAATGGTTTCTGAGGTTTTCAGGAAAATATGAAGAATAAGTTTTCATGGATAAAGAGGATGACACCTTTAAATCTCCTAAACAAAGCAATAAAAGGGTGCCTGGTTCTGGATTGGGGCAGGTCACAACTTTAAAGAACAGGAGTTCTCCCTGAGGAAATCCATAAGGGGACCAGCCTTGGTATAGCTCTTGTGGCAGAGCTACACAACCTTCCCTGGATCTCTGAAAGCAAGTGCAGCTTTTCCATCTCACAAATCAACAGAAGGGACTCACCAGGACCATCCAGTCCAGCTCCTGGCCCTGCACAGACATCCCAACAATCCCACCCTGTCCCTCAGAGCGTTCTCCAAATGCTCCTGGAGCTCTGGCAGCCTTGGGGCTGTGCCCACTGCCCTGGGGAGCAATGAAGATGAGGAGGTGCCTTTCCTCCCTCCTCCCACACTTACCAAGGCTTCAGAAAATGGGTATAAACCACTTTGCCCTCTTTGCCCCTCTTGCCGAGCTCTGTTTTTGAAAAGCCCAGTTTTCAGCAGAGAAAAAGGTGATGGGTGATGGATACAAAGGGATTTAGGGCCCAGGCCCACTGGGAAAATCACCTTTGCACCACGTTTAAGGAGCAGCATCAGTGTGCTTGGTGCTCTGCATTGCAGGAGGGTCACTGGGAGAGGAGCTTTTACATCAATACGAGGGATAGACTAAGAATTCAGCAAAACATACCCTGAGCATTTGTCACTTTTGCATGGAGATGAGAGACATTCATGCTTCAAAGGATCATTTCCATCCCTCCCAGGCTCAGCTGAGCCAAAATCAGGAGCCTGATTGCAAAAGGGAATGGAACCACAAAGATCTTCTTGGGTCTTGCTCAGCAGTTTCATATGAGAGCAAAATAAAAGATAAGCTGGAATGAGGGACAGGGTAAGGAGAGGCAGAGCCACAACAGTCTAGAGACAAATTCACTTTTGGTAAAACATATCTGTCCACTTTCCAGTATCTTGGGTTACAGTAACAATAACTTGTGCTGGTTTGTTGGGTTCAGATCACTGGGAACCCTGCTGGCTCCTGTTTCTTTAGCCTTACTGTGACTACACAGAGGGAAGCTAAGAAACTCCTGCAGGTCATTCCTCGTGTGGAGAAAACACATCAACCCCCAAAAACTCACTGTTTTGGGACAGCAGAGCTGTAAGGAACAGGCTGAAGGGAGGTGAACAAAGCATCAAGTCCCTCCTGGCACCAGTGCCCACCTTCATTAGACAAAATGTTTCAGGCTCTTGAGCCTTCTTTCCTTCAGATAGGAAAGGCCCTTTTCTAAATCAGAAATGACCTTTTACATCACTGGTTTGGATCACTTTGGTGGATTCAATATAGGAAGTCTACTGGAAAATGAGCAGGAAAAAGGGATATGTGCACAGGCAGAATAGAAAATCTCATAAATCTGGACTGCAATTCATGGAATGCAAAATATGTTAATTCCTAGGTATTTCTTTAATCTTAAAAATGATAACCTTCCAGTCTCCCCCCCTAGCAGAGCTCTGTTGTTACTGTTACTGTTGAACAATGTTCCTGTTCCTCCACAAACCATATTTATGATGTTTTTAGCCAGCTCTGCCATCACTGAGCTCTGGAGACATAATCTGATCATCCTGGTGATGTATGAAGAGATGAGCCAGCTCTGACTGGAAATACCTGGCAGCCATTTCAGATTTGTTCATCAATGAACTTCACAAAGCCTGCAGGCTTCACAAGGCTCTAAATCCCATTTTTGGCTGTTTCCTATCTCTAATTGCTCTACATTAAAGGTATTTCCAGGGTGCAGCTCTGACTATTGCTAATTTCTCTGCTCCTCCTTGCCTGTTATTTGCTATAGGGTGTTTGTATTTCACATAGGCTGGGGTGGATGCTCCAAAAAAACCGACGTCCCAGCAACATTTTGGCAATAAAGAGGAAGATAAAGCAGCAGGCTCTTTGCAGGAGATTCAGGACCCACAAGGCTCCAGTGAGATTTGAACTCACGACCCCTGGTTTACTAGACCAGTGCTCTAACCCCTGAGCTATGGAGCCTCTGAAATTTGGCTGCTTTTGCCTTTACAAACATTTCATATAATAATTTTCTCTTAATTCTGCAGTGAAATGGAACCTGCACTGATGGAATGTGCTGCTCCAGGGATTTTCCATTCTCATTCCAAGCTGCACCAACAGAAAGAGTGGAGTCACAAAAATACCAACGCACCAGGTCAACCCAAACCTGGATTTTCGCTCCTTAAGCTCGTTGCTGTGAGGACACCCAGATGGATGGCTGCCTTTTCCCCAGCCAAGCAGCTTGGGAAGTTTAGAAACAAGAAGCAATGATCTCTGGCCCCTTCATAGTTGTTGCACTAATTTATCAAAGAAGGAAAGAAATATGGGCCACAAAGATGCTCCGAGGGCTGGAGCCTCTCTCACACGAGGAAAGGCTCAGACAAATGGGATTATTCAGCCTGGAGAAGAGAAGGCTCCAGGGCAACCTAAATGTGGCCTTCCAGTGCCTAAAGGGGCTCCAGGAGAGCTGGAGAGGGACTGGGGACAAGTGCCTGGAGGGACAGGACACAGGGAATGGCTTCCCACTGCCAGAGGGCAGGGATAGATGGGATATTGGGAAGGAATTGTTGGCTGGGAGGGCGGGGAGGCCCTGGCACAGGTTGCCCAGAGAAGCTGTGGCTGCCCCATCCCTGGAAGTGTCCAAGGCCAGGTTGGACGGGGCTTGGAGCAATCTGAGCTAGTGGAAGGTGTCCCTGCCCATGGCAGGGGGTGGAATGGGATGAGCTTTAAGATCTCTTTCAACCTAAATCAGTCTATTCCATTCCTTCCCATTGGGAATCAGCTGTGTATGTGGTTTTTCCTCTCAGCTCTTCACACATCAGTGCTTTCTCAGGAGTTCCTGCTCTGCTTTGGGCAGCTTGGCTGATCTGAGAACTTTCACATTTCAAAGCTACTCTTTGGTGTCTGAATTTTCAGAGTGATCTTTCCTGCAGCTTCATTCTTCAGCCAAGGTACTTAGAAAGGGGTGTCATAAGAAACACTCCCAGAAGTTTTGCTGTTTCCTCCCTTCTTGACACACCCATTAGACTTTAAGGGCCTGGGTGCCTTGAGTGCCATCAGTAATTACTGCAGAGTGTATTTGTATATCTGTGCCTGTCTCCAGCCCCTGGACTTCGTGTGATGCTTGGAAAGGCTCTGTCAGTCAGACTTACCCAGGCACTGGGAGTCCTCATTGTGACTGCTTCATACACACTGGCTGGATTTTGTTTCCTTGGGAGTGTTCTGCTTTCTCCCCCTTTTCCTGGTGCTCAGCCCAGCTCTTCCTGCTGGGCCCTAAAGTTTTGGGATCACTCTGTTGTGGAGGGGTACTACTGTGATGGACGTGATCCAATGCTTTGGGTCACTGTGGCTGGAAGGTGTCTGTGGCACCTCCTGTGGCACCTCCTGTGGGGTCTGTCTGGTTTGGAGAGGGGATACAATGATGGACTTGGTCCTCTGCCCACCACACAGTCCTGGGCAACTGTTTCTGTGGGGCCCTGCTCGAGCAGGGGGTGTCCAGCTGACCTTCCCAGGTGTCTTGCAACCTCCTCCTGGACGTGATTCCAGGCCCTCTCTGCAGGCTGGGCTTGTTCCCCACGGGGCAGCCCCGGGCACAGACTCACCCTGATGGCACCTGCAGGCTGCTGCTTCTCCCTTCCTGCTCCAGCCCCTGCCTTTGTGTGCACTCAGGGCTGGCTTTCAGCAGCAGCAGAGGTGTCAGCTGTGAACACCACGGTGTGGTTCACCACGTTCACATCCCACACTGACACGACCTTCCAGCTGGTGCCTGCGTGGTGGGAAGGGGATTACCAATGCCAAGGCTTTCATGTCTGTATTCCATAGTTTCTTCCCCCTGTCTCCATGCTCAGCATCCCACTGGGACACTTCTGTGCCCTGCCACAGTCCTGCAGCACGGAGACCTTCTCCTGCAAAACCAAAGGCTCGTCACCAATGGAGCTGAGCCTGGTGCATCCGCAGGGGCTGCTGCAGCCACCACACTGCCCGCCCACAGCTGGGTGTCTGCCCCAGCAGGTAGGACAACTGGAAAACTGGAAACTGTCCTGCTGTAAGGCAGCATTTTCCCAGTCATGGAAAATGGGATGAGGTACTGCTGGATTCCCTGCTTGGGGTTGAAATCATGGGACCTGGTACAGTCAGGTGTGAAGGTGTAATTCCAGCATCCATTTTTCCTGACTGGAGCTCTTTCAGAGAATCCCAGAATGTGCTGAGCTGGAAGGGATCCACAAGGACCACCCAGTTCAACCCTCAGCCCTGCACAGGCCCATCCCCAAGGGTCACCCCCTGTGCCCCAGAGGATCATCCAAACCCTCCTGGAGCTCTGGCAGCCTTGGGGCTGTGCCCACTGCCCTGGGGAGCCTGTTCAGTGCCAACCACCCTCTGGGGGAAGAAGTCCATTCTCATTGCAGAGGCAGCAGAAGGAGCATCCAGCAGATGGATCAGCTGGTTCTTGTTCCTTCCCTGCTGCTTTCCCCTCCCTTGGTGAGCCCTCAGCATGGCAGCTCAAGGAAAGCAGCTGACCCTGATGGGCTGAGTTCCCAGCTAGAGGTGAAACAGTGACAAATGTGGGGTGAATGTGGAGAGAGCAAGAAGCAGAGAAATCAAGAAGAACTTTCTGTTTACTGTTTGGCCAAACCTTAGGCAATGAGAAACCCTGTCATGCCCAAGAATATTTGTGTAGAATTGTTAAATATGGGCAGTGCCAGGCTGATTGAGACCTCCTACAGAGCCTTCACCTTGGTGCACTGGGCTGTCACTGGGATGATTTCCAGGCACAGCAGGAGCTCTGTCCCTGCACAGGCCCTTGTGCCTTGGCTTCTTCCCATCAAATAGGCAAGCCCTGTAGAGCTGGAATAGAAAAGCTCAGCCTTGAACACCTCAAATTTGAGGGAAGTATTTATGGAGGCTCTGCCAGCCTGCAGAAAGTCTGGGAGAGGGTGATGGCTGTGCACTGAACCCTCAGGCACAGAAATGTCTCATGGCAGGAGAAAACACACAACAGCAGCTGAAAGAACTCTGAGTTTTAGGGCCTTAGTAGGAAGATGCACAAAGAGAAAATATAAGTACAAATGGTTAAAGGGTGACTCAGAATAAGCCACATTGTGTCTATTATTCCTGGTCTTTTTTGTGGAAGAAAATTGCTCTCTTTGAAAGAAAGCGGAAATTAAGACCATCCATCCTCCCAAGCGTAGAAAAACACAAACTCTCATTAGGTGGGCTGAAAGGCAGTTCTCAGGCCTTTATCTGATAAGCCAAGAGCAGGATTCTGTCTATAGCTTTTCAGGAGAAATGATGAATTACCTGGCATGGGTTCAGTGCCTGAGCCTGGCATTGGCTAAACTCACAAAGAAGCTTGAAGCCAATCAAGCCACTTTGTACAAACCCTGCTGAAAGGAGCCCTTTGGGGGCATGCAGTGAGGACACACACCAGTCAAAGAGATCTGAAAATAATAATGAACATCCCATGCAGGAACATGTGCTCAGAGTGTGGTTTACAAGAGCAGCTGGGCTCGGAGCCTGGGAACACATGGCTGGGCCATGAGAGACACGGGCTGGCAGGAGGAAACAGGGGCAACTGTTTGATACAGGCTGTTTTCAGACCTTCACTTGAAAAGCAATATGCTTTCAATGTGTGCTGCTGCTGGAAGCACTTTGGTGAGCAATAAATGCTTCTGGTAATGGGAAGTGATGGGGTGGTGAAGGGGAAAGGCTCGGTGGGGCTGGGAAGGCTGGGTGGCCTTGCTTTGCTGAGTGAAACTCCTCTGCAACTGCATTTCTCTCTGTCAGTGTGTCCTGAGACACTTCGATGTTCTCACCTCAGTGTCAGACCCTTGCAATGCTCTCACTGGCCTGGCCTGGAGTTTTTACTACTGACTTTTGCTGCTGCCACTGCCACCCCAGTGCTTTTGCCTCTGACTCCAGTGAGCACCAGAAGAGCTCGTGCTGTGCCCTGGTGGCACTGCCCCCCAGCCTGGGGCTGTCCGGTTGTTCCATTCTTACCCCTAACACTCCTGCAAACACCTTTCTTCCCATAGCCTGGAGGCAAATCTTCTTCCTTCATGGATGCAGTGGAACGTGGCCCAGTACTATTAGTCCATCCCAGACTTTCTCCATGTTGGAAACGTGGGATAATCTTCCACCAGCTGGTAAGGGATGACCAGCAGCATCGTGGCTGTGCAGGATCAGGGTGAAGCCCCCACGAGCTCCTTCCTCACCACACAGAACTTGTGAACCAAAGCAAAACTGCCTCCTGTGGTGGTGGGAGGGCTCTCCTGAGGGCCTCTGGTGGGAGAGGCCACTGTGAAAAGCGAGGAAGACCAGAAGGAATGATAACTGCTAAATTATTAAGTGGTAATTTATTTTCTAGTTCCACACAGTGCCCCCCAAAAGACTGGATAATAAAGGAACTTTCTGCTGGTGGAGTCTGAAGGACCAGAAACATCTTGCCCTTAAGTTCTTCCATACAGTGCCAAGTCCTGAAGCAAGTTTGTCCAGGGTCATGATGAAATGACTGTTAATGAAGGCATTGGGGCTGGATTTTCTTGTTCAGGCTAATGAAAAACCATCTTTTGACTCTTTTTTCATGCTCTGTTTGGACCTAGGCTGTGTTTATAGCCAGGTGCTCTGATCTGGCTTCTACTCTAAGAAACACTTGATTATCAAGAAGATACCCCAGCATTTCTGCAGGAGATGCTTCTTCAGTTCAAAACCAGCACCAACAGACTGTATGTCAGCACAAAGCCTGAATGGGCTGTTGACACAATTCTACTTTTCTTCTGGAATAGACCCTTCATGTTCTCCCTGTGAGCAGGTGTAGGATCACCCTGCAGTCAGGCACGGTCAGTGCCCATCCAGGAGCCCCTCCTTGGCTCTGACACACACCCCACCTTGGCCAGGTGGGCTTAGTTTAGTGATTAAACTGGGATAAGGGGAGTTTAGTGGGAGATGGTGATGACTGTGAGGGCAGAGTGGGGTGTGGAAACTTCGTGCAGTTGCACAATTTGGGGGTAAAATACATATTTCTTACTGTCTTTATCCCAGCAAGCCCTATTTTACAGAGGTGTTTATCCAATAGTAGTTGGCTTTTCCAGTTCCCAAGACTGGTCAATCCCACCATGTTTGCTGGTGGAGCACTGCACTCACTCTCATGCTGAACTTTAATTACCAAGAGTAACTTCACCTGTTTAGCTAAACTTTAGTTGAACTTTACCTGTTTAGATGCAGAAAACTTAACTATCCTCTGCCCTCTTTGGCAACACCTACCTAGGGACAGACCCCCAGTGCTTGCTGCAGATTCCTGGGTACCAGAACAAACTCCCATGCATCGTTTCTCCCATCAGGTGCTTCCTGTCTGCAAGCCTGCTTTTTCCAAGCCAAACTGCCTGAGGATGCTGTGGGGTTGTCCCAGTTTCACCTGTGAGATGTGGAGTATTTTTTCAAGCAGAACTTGACAGCTACAGTCCTGATTTTCATGGGAAATAGGAGTTTTCCACTGTGCTCTTTGCCTTTACCCAGAGATCAGGGGAACTGCTGCCGAGTGGAAATGTCTATGGACAGCAAATTAGGCCTTATTTTCATGAATCATGGCTAATCTTAGCAACCCTCAAAAACATTTTCTGAACAAAAGTCGTATAAAGGGAGTCACAGGCCAAAGCTCAGCAACGGGCAGCATCTCTTGCAATAAATCAGCAAACCAAGATGTTTATTTTCCAGAGCTGGAAACATCCCTCCTGAAGCAACAGGGAGCTTTGGTGGCATTATTTACAGGGCTGTTTATCTCCAGCAAGAGGAATTGTTATGTCAGGTTGGGTTTCCAGCAAAGCCAACAGTGACAGTGCCCTGGGCTCAGCTTTAAATCCAAATTGTGGGCTGGTGGTGATGAGGGCCCACCCCAGCACACACTCAAAGGCTGGACAATGTGATGGGCTCTGTAAACAACATGAATAGACCCTGGTAATGATTCTAACAACGGCCCACAGACTGCATCCTAAGTGTTACAGGAAAGCCCACAAATCTCAGCAGCACATTTGATCTGCTGCAAGAAGGGAAAACTTATTTCACTCTTGCTCTTGTAGCCAGGCTTGAAGGACATTTTTCTATACCATTCTAGCAGTGGGAAGATGAAACTAAGGAAGAGAAAACTGAGAAAGTTACTACAGGATTCCGTGGCACGGGGGTCTTTCTGGCCTTCAAATGAACCTTGAAGTTTGGGTTGACTTCCCCTGGGCCCTCCTTACCTGCTGGTGCTTGGGGCAACCACTACCTTACAGTTCCTGGCTTCCTTTAAAGTACCCTTGTAAAGCTTTCTTGGAAGCCTGTAAGAGTTTCCTTAAGCCCTGGATAAAAAAGGAAAAGGTCTAATGTTTGGAACAAACAAGTTGCTCTGAGGGTGCCCGTTTTGTTCCCTGCACTGAGAGAACAGGAGTTATTTCTGGAATGTGGCTGTCACTCTTTAAGCTGCTGTAATTTCTCCCTGGAGTCCCCCTCGGAATACAAAGTTGGTCAAAGTTTTACCCTTGACCCGCCTCAGATTAGCAAAGAGCCAAATCCAGCTTGTTTGGAAAACAACGTGTGGCTGGGAGTGCTGGGCAGGCCTGGGGAGACCTGCAGGCACAAGCCAAGCTGCCTTTCCAAGAATTTTCAAGAACACTTGTGAAACAGAGAGAAATGGGTATTTCTCAGTATCCCATGGCCCAGGAGCTCGGGGTTAGTGCACCAGCTGCAAATCTGCATTGCAAATGCCACCAAGCTCTGCCATGGACATCACAAGCCCTGCCACGAGCCCAGGGCCACCACTCTGGAGAGGGGCTGGTGGCCTCCTGCTCCAGGAGGGAATGGCAGAGTCACTGCCCCTATTCCCTGTTGTCAAACCCAGCTGATGGAGCCCTTAGCACCTCTCAGCACAAGAGGCCTCCCAGAGCAGGATGTTTTATAGCCAGAGCCCTTAATTACAGATGAGCTGCTGAGCTGCAGGAGCTTAACCATTTCTGAGCCAAGTCAAGCCCCTCAGCACTGTTGAGCTGCAGGAGAAAAACCTGCAGTTTACTAAGTCTCAATCCTGATGTACATGTTAATCATGATCTGTGGAAATGAGAAGAAGAAAGAAATAAGAACAAGAAATAAAAGTGATTTCCCATCCTCGGGGTGAAGGATGCATTGTATCACAGGTAATGCAGTAATTGCTAGGTGGAAGTGCATAAAAATAGGGATTTACACTTCCGTTGTGATGTAACTGCTCCAGCAGCAGATCTCTGAGCTGTGCCACCTCAGCACTGTAAAACACAGCATTTCAGTGAGCAAATAAGCAAATATTGCCACGGTTGTTTTGCTGTGTCACAAATCAGACCCAGCAGTGTAAATCACACAGAGCAGACTGTGCTGAAACTCCCATGCTGGTCCCTGGCACCAGCACTGCCTGCTCCTCACTTAACTCTTCTCCACAAACTCAGGCTGTCAGGCTCAGATGGAAGGGTTGGGACTGCACAGCACCACTGACAGTTCAAATACTCCTCATAGCTCTGGAGAAAAAAAAAGATGTAAACACCAGGAATGCAACAAATGCAAATAACTAATGCAGGAAGGCAGACTTAGTGCTGGAACCTCCTCTGGCAAGGTCTGCATATTTAAGCCAGGAAGAAATGAGAGCCAGAAGGGGGTGAAGAGCTCAGCAATCCTTGGGTACCACAGAAAATTCTTGGTCCTGTGACTGGAAAAGTCCCCCCTGTAAAATCCACAGAGATGAAGCCAAAGGCAGTGCCAGTGTCTCCCACTTGCACTGGTGACCTTCCTGCAACACCCAGGGTAAAGGAGGGAACCAGTACAGCTGGTCCAGCATGCCCTGAGATCTGCACTGGGGATGTTGGGAATGATGCCATACACATCCAGCTGCCTGGAGATAAGGATCTCAAACTCTTTAATTTCCAGGGGCCTCGCTCCAGGCTGTAACTGCGGGAGCTGTAACACCCCCACACAGTGAGTCTGCAGGATTAATGCCACTTCAAGAGGTGATTTAAAATTGTCTGCTGCAAAAGTCTCATTGGAATGCTGATGTTACAGCCTGGAGTGCAGGGGCTCAGCCCCAGCTCGTGGTGTGCAGCAGGAACGCACAATTTAGGGACAAAATAGGTGGGATGTGACAACAGGAGGTTGTTTGACCCAAATTGCGTCATGAGACCACCAGACAAAGCACCATTTCTTGCTGAACAGGCATTTTTTGCTGAGCATTGAACAGGCTCCCCGGGTCACGGCCCCAAGGCTGCCAGAGCTCCAGGAGTGTTTGGGCAACGCTCTGAGGGACAGGGTGGAATTTTTGGGGTGTCCTGGGCAGGGCCAGGAGCTGGACTGGGTGGTCCTTGTGGGTCCCTTCCAGCTCAGAGTGATTCTAGCATTCTATTAAAAAAACAAAACCTTAAAAAAAAACCTTGAGAAAAAAGCCTTCAGACATCTGACTGGCTGGTAGGGATTGACTGGTAGGGTTTGGTTTGTCTCTATTTGTGTAGTTGGTTGCTCAGAGTTCCATGGTTTCCAATGGGATCCACTGTTAATCCCTCAGTTAGGAGATAACACCGCCAGAATCACCCCGGAGTTTCCATCACTTGCCCTGTGCTGTTCACACCACTCAGTCTGTGCTTCACAGGGTCTGGCTTGTGCTCTTCTGGACAAAAAACATCTGGGGACAATTAAGGCCTCTGAAAATCTGCCCCCAGGTTTGAGGAAATGTCCTTGTGAGAGACACAGTGACTGCTTTGCCCAGAGCTTATGCAACAGTGCTGGCAGCACCCAAAACCCAGGGCTTTTTCATTGCCACTATCAGGCTGTGGTTTGGGTGACTCTCAGCAGCTCTTTCTCTTCTGCCATCCGTTGTAAATAAATAAACTTAGTTAAGTAATAAAGTAATTTAGAAGAAGTATGTTAGTAAATGAAGTAATTCGGGGGATTTAATGAGCAAAGCAGGACAGTAAATTAAATGGGTCTTGCTAAACGTCATCAGGCTTCAATTATGGGGAAAAAACCAGTTCACTCTCCATGTGAAAAGGCAAGGAGCAGACAGTGCTCTCTGGGACAGGCCCTTGCAGTGCTTCTGGTGTGAGGAGGGTTTTCCAGCACAGCTTAAAAACAAGGGGTCCAGCCTGGGGTTCTGGGGTCTCTGTCTGTGGGTGCAGCTCTCAGCAAATGCTCAGGGGAACTTTAGAATGAATGACCGGGCTCACAGCAGGCTTTCTGCAAAACAAACACTCCTGGGACTAAGCTGGAATCGATAACTCTTCACAGGAGCACAGAAACAGATGGTGCTTAAATCAATTACAACGGCCTTAGAGGTGTTTGCCCGTCATGTGCAGGGTGAAGTGATGGCACTGCAGGGATCTCATGGTCACTGTTTAGCCAGACCTTGCTTGGAGATGCTGGGCATGGAAGAGCTGAGGTTCAGTAGGGAATCACAGAATATGCTGAGCTGGAGGGGCCCACAGGGATCATCATTCCAGCTCCTGGCCCTGCACAGACACCCCAACAATCCCACCCTGTCCCTCAGAGGATCATCCAAACCCTCCTGGAGCTCTGGCA
>JAYRBT010000038.1:10238027-10251455 GCA_036023395.1 Myiotriccus ornatus
GGGGAAGAACCTTTCCCTGAGATCCAACCTGACCCTGCCCTGACACAGCTCCAGCCATTCCCTGGGTGCTGTCCCTGCTCAGCAGAGAGCAGAGATTGGAGCTGCCCCTCAGGAGGGAACTGCAGACCCTGATGAAGTCTGACCTCAGCCTCCTCTTTTCCAGGCTGAATGAGCCAAGTGACCTCAGCTGCTCCTCATTTATGACTTCCCCTCAAGCCCTTCATCATCTTCATGTCCCTCCTTTGGACTCTCTCTAATAGCTTTAGATCCTTGTCAAATTGTGGCACCCAAAAGTGCCCCCAGTACTCGAGGTGAGGCCACACCCTGACATCTCAGTGAGGGGCTGAGATTTCAACGTGGAAAAATAATGATCAGAAGAGCAGAACTGTCATATCGGGGAGAAGCAGCGTGTGTTTACAACCATGGGCTCCAGCTTGTGGGAATATCAGCTGACACAATCTTATTTCTCTGCTCTCTGAGCAGTTTTTCATATTAAATCTCTTATCAGTCTGTTCTGCCAGCCCAGCACAACGTGTGTCTGTGCGGATGAGCGGGCAAAGCTCCTCCTGAGACAAGTGTTTCCAAACATCCAAGGGCAGAAATCAGCCATGGCAGGTGAGGTCTGCAGATGGGTTTATTGAAAGGAACTTCTGCAGAAGATCCATAGAGCATTTGCAGCCCCATCAGAGGATGCCTGGACTCCATCAGACTCGGATTTAGAGGTGGGGGAATAACAGATCAAGCACAGCCTTAAAATCCCCTGCAGTGAGAAACTTGGGAAACGAAAACTTGATCCTCTTTTCTTCTTTGTTGAGGCAGCACAAGGATTTATTATTCTATCCCTAAAGAAAGGGCAGGGCAGAGGTGATTAGAGCTGGGTTTTCAGGCAGCAGCAGCAGATCCAGCAGCTGCCCAAACGGATCGTTCTCCTCCGTAAATAAACTGGCTGCAGACAGGGAAGTTGTTGTCTGAGGCTCACAGAGGAGATGTGATATGGGCAGAGGATTTGCCACACGTATTTCACGTCCTCTGAGCTAAACCCTGACAGGCAAACAAAAATAGCCCCGAGGAAGCCGATCCCGGCGGGGTTTTGGCAGCAAATGCGAGACCAGGCACGGGGTGTGTGGCAAGAGCCGCCTGCCCTGGGGGCCACTCGGCGTTCCTGCCCACAGGCTTCGTGTGGTGTCGGCTCCTGCTGGAGACAGCGTGGGAATTTTGGCTCCAGTGGGAGAGGCATTCACACACTTTCATGGAATTGCCTCATTCCCAAGTGCTGGTGGTGAGCCTGGAGCCCCCCCGGGCTTGTCACCAGCTGTACCACTGTGCCCTTACTGACATCCCCTTTCATTGCCTGTTCACACAGTTTTGTAACATCCTCCTAAACCAGTCACATTTTGCTCTTCTTGTTACAGCTTCGGGTAACTTTTCATCCCCAGTAGATGCTGGCAGTTCAGTTCTCAGGGCTTTCTCCAGGCCAGGGGTGTGTGGAGCAGCCCAGATCCCAGCACTGAGCCCGTGGGGTCTGCTGGACATCTCCCCACCAGGCCAGCTGACCATTCACCTCTGCCTCTTCTCCTCCACCTGCTAGCAGCAACCAGTCCATGCCAGGACCTTCGTCCTCTGTTTTCTCAATTTCCTTCAAACTTTTGATAAGGATTCTGTGAAAAGCCTTTAGAAATCCAAGTAGACTTTATCAGCTGGATCATGGTCAGCCCACGTGCCTGCTGGCCCTTTCCAAGGTCTCCAGAAGGCTGATGAAGGATCATTTTAGTTGAGTTGGTTAAAATTTGGTGCTAAGAATGCCAAGGTCACAAGTTCAATCCCCTGTATGGGCCGTTCACTTCAGAGTCGGCCTCGATGTCCCTTGTGGGTCCCTTTCGCCTCAGAACATTCTGTGATTCTTACTCAGGGCAGCCACCTCAACTCTTCCCAAGGGGTCAAGTTACCTGGGTGTCCACTCACTTCTCTCTGAACAGGCCTGGCACAGGTTTGAACCCTCCTGCTTGGTCCCTCCACTCTCCTCTGACAGACCTGGGAGCTTGATCAGCCCAGGAAATCACAGACATCTCCCCCTGTTTGAAGCCCCACCTGAACACAGGGCTGGCCCTTCGTGGATCAGTCCCTCCGAGGACAGCCGGACCTGCACTTCACACCCCCGTGCATTCAGAAGGAGATTTTGGCAGGGAGGTGCTGGGGGTTCCTCCGCTGCAGCCCCTCTCCCTCCGCGTGGGACGGTGATCCCCCGTGGGCTCTCTGCTGCAGCTGCAGCCTCGGAAACATCCCACATCCTCCTGGAGCATCGGCACAGCTTTCGCATGGCAGGAGTGCCCTCTAGTGCGGACCCAGAGCTGGCTCTGGCTCACCCCGCACCTCTCGGTGCACCTCTGAGAAAAGACCCCCAAACCCCCCCCGAGGCAGCAGGGAAAGTGCCCTTCCCACGGGCATCTGCAGTGCCCGAGCCGGGGGTGCCTCGGCCACGGGAATGGCAGGAGGGGAGAGGGACAGGGAGGAGTGGTTTTGAAAGCTGGTGATACTTTTCCAGTAGGTGTGGGATTTCAGCATTGTTATGGAAAAGTCCTTCCTTTATTTGTTTCAGGATTTGCACACTCGATGTCTGGGAAGACAACCAGGTGAGAAATGTCTCCCATCCAGTGTCATTGAGAAGTTACATGATGCCAAGACATGCAACATCCACAGAATGTCACAGTAGGAACCCAGATCCTGAAGGAGAAACTTCCCCTGGGAAGAGCCCAGCTCCTGTGGGAAGGCTTCCCTAAAGGCAAAGGATGGCTGGTGCTCCCCTGGCATCGCTGCAGGGTCACCTCCATCCACCACCTCCCCTGCAAGCCCTGGTGTCAGAGTGACAGCAATTCAGGATCTGTCCCGGGCTGAGGTCCTGGGCTGCACCTCTGCGGTGGTTTCACCCCAGCTGGCAACCAAACACCAAACAAACCGGCAGGATGGGAGGGAGAACTGGAAGGGTAAAAGCTGCACAACTTGTGGGTTGAGGTGAAGGCAGTTTAGCATGGAAACAAAAGCCACACACACAAGCAAAGCAACACAGAGAATGAATTCCCTGCTTGCCGTGGGCAGCAGGTGTTCAGCACCTCCAGGACAGCAGGGCCCCATCCCATGTGGCCGGGGCAGGATTTCTGCCAGCTCTGGAGCCACCTGAGGGCAGAGGCCTCAGGAACAACAGTTTGAGCCATTCCAGACCCTCTTTATTTTCTGCTGGTACTGATGCTTGCAGAATGGCATAAACCCTCCACAGGGGCTGTTACCATCACACAGGGGTGCGTCCTCCAGGGAGTGTGGAGGGTGGGCACCAAAGGGCGTCATCAGGAGTTTTTCATAAAACCACAGAACAGTTTGGGTTGGAAAGGATGTTTGAGGCTCATGTAGTGATGAGCAGGGATATATTTAACTGGATCAGGGTGCTCAGAGACTCTGTCCAGGCTGAACTGGAATGTTTCCAGGGATGGGGCAGCCTCAGGTTCTCTGGGCAAGCTGTGCCAGGGCCTCACCACCCTCACTGTAAAATCCTTTAATCTAAATCTCCCCTCTTTTAGTTTTGGGGTTTCTTGGTTTTCTTTGCCGTTCCAGTGCCAAAGGGTGGTGCTGGAAATGGGCATTGCTTAGTTACTGGAAAGGGAAGACTTTCAATCCCATGGCCAGGGCAGGGAGGTGCTTTTGCTCCACAGTCCCTGCTATTTTCACCTGCCCCGCCAGAGCCTGACCCTGGAGCTGTGCCAGCAGATGAGTTCAGCTGGAAGGAGGGAAAAGCAGCCTTTTCCCACAGAATATGGATGACTTGTCTAAACTGATTCTTGACAATTCCTTCAAGCTCAGTCGGTTTTCCGGGCAAATGCTAATTTTCTTTCTTTTTCTGCCTTCTTTTTCCTTTTTTTTTTTTTTTTTTTTTCCCCTCCTAAATCAGGGCAGATTCTAGTCTGCTTTCAGGTTTGTGAGCTGTTTCTCTGTGGATATTTCTAATTCCCCTCCTTATGCAGCTGAAGCGGGGCAGAGGAGGGGTTCTGCACCAGCAGAGGTTGTGCTCATCCCCTGGCAGCCTTTGCCTTGGGTGCCAGCCTGGGATGAGGGATGCTGGTGTATCCCTCAGCAGCCTGGACAAGCCAATTCCTCTCTCTCTGCCTCATTTGCAAAGTGGAATGATGGCCCAGTCCCAAAATGGCCTAGAAGTGATTCTGTTTGCAGGGATCCAAGGGCTTCAGATGAATTCCCTTCAAAAACCTCTAAATGAAGCTGCCCTAAATTACTCCATTTAGACTAATGTGACAGCGGCCATGAAAATTGCATTTTCCCAGTTGCTGGCTCCTCCTGAATTTGGGAGCATGTTAATTTTCTAGAGCAGCTAAATAGTTTCCTCTGATGATTAAAAAATGAATAATAATAGCAGTGCCCGCCTTCCCGAGGCTCATGTAGGACTTACCAGCAAGAAATTAAACACAGTAGGAAATTCCTTGAAAGAGTTAGAAAACAAATGATTGATACCATCTCTCCCTCCCTCCCGGCTCTGTGATCTGCTTTTAGAATGATTATTAAACACAGGGAAATTCATTTGGTGCTGTAACATGAACAAGACAAATTACAGTCTCTGGAGCTCAGTTAATTGCTAAAGAACATACTGACCCTCTGTGGGTTCATCAGTTATGGTAAGTAATGAACTGAGTGTCTGGGTGTGGGGCTGGGCAGGGCTCAGAGCCCTCCCACTGCCAGGGCCAGGGCTACCCCAGCCCTGGGAGCTCTGGGGTGCAGGATGGGAAACAAAGCCCCTGCCCCACCTTCCTGGGCAAAGTAAAAGGATGTGGATGCCCAGGAGCCGTGGATGGGATGAGCAGCTGGTGATCAGACTCCCACCCTTGGTTTGCTGCCCCTGAAGGGTCTCGCTAAGACGAGTCTTCCTGAGGTGGAATTATCTCCCCAAGCTTTGGATGTCTGGAAATAATCCAAATTGCCCATTGGTTCACCAAACTCTGCAGGAATTTTAGTCCCTGCCCTTCCCAAGGGCAGCAGCTGCTCAGGCACCTTCTCCAGAGTTTTGTGATCCCAAATCTCATGGCCAGTTGACTTTGAAACACCACAAAGTTGCCCTAAAATTCACAATGTGACACGCAGGGATGGGGGCAATGTTCAGGCCAAATTCAGGTGATATTTCTGAGCTTTTTTGGTGTCACCACAGAGGTGGAAGTTGGAGAGTCACTTGTGGGCTCTGAGTGCTCAGCTGGGCAGCACAGGAGTTATGATAAATTCATGAGTGCTGGCAGTGCTGCCTGAGGTGTCACAAACAGAGCCATTGCTCTCTTTCCATCAAAACATGCCAAATTATTTTTTTCTTTTCTTCCTCTTCCCATTCCATTGTATTAGACCGAGATGTAAAATTATTAATAGAATAGTCCATTAATTTTATGATATTTCATTATTCAATTATTTCCTCCATTATTCTTCCACATTAAATCTGAATAATTTATTCAGTGAATTTTGCAAGCAAAATGTTCAATGCATAATTTTCTCCTTTGTTAATATTCCCCCTGTTCTAATTGTCCATGAGAATTTGATCTGACGCTCTACAGAAGAGCAACCCTGAGACAAAAGACCCAACAGAGCCGTGTGCTCAGCACAACTGCTGGTGGCTGTTCCCCTTTTAGGCTCTCAGTCCCCCAAGTGTGTGCTGTGAATTCGGCAGGAGGAGGCACCAGGCTGTGTCTGGCATGTCCTGCAGTAGCTCCCACTGTGTGTGAAGCAGTGTCATTCCATTTGGGAATGGAGCTTGGAGTAGGGAAGCATTGACGTGCATGGCCATTCTCCCAGCCAAGAGCTCTCAGCCCCTGGGGAGACACCAAAATGAGACAGAGACAACCCCTTACCCACAGTGAGTGTCAGCTCTGGGCTGATCTCCTCTGGAAACCTCGGGAAGAGGAGGCAGTTGGCTCTGCAGGCACATTCTGCACATGGACTGCACCCCCAGCCCCCTCTGGAGTCCAAGCCCAGCTCCCATCACTGAGCTCACAGGGGGCTCTGGCCATGCTGGAGTTGCCCCTTGCAGCAGCTGGGACAGCCCAGCCATCCCCCCTGCCCTGGCACCAGTGGGAAGGATCATCCAGTCCAACTCCTGGCCCTGCCCAGGACACCCCAACAATCCCACCCTGTCCCTGAGGGGATCATCCAAACCCTCCTGGAGCTCTGGCAGCCTTGGGGCTGTGCCCACTGCCCTGGGGAGCCTGTTCAGTGCCAACCACCCTCTGGGGGAAGAACCTTCTCCTGAAATCCAAGCTGACCCTCCCTGAAGAGGCTCACACAGCCGTGGAAGGCAAAGCAGCTGTGCAGGAGCAGCTCAGGGTGTGATGGGCAGGGACTCCCCTTCCCCTCCTGCACGTGCTGCCTCAGGTCCAGCCAGCAGGGCCTGTGTCCACGCTGCTCCCAAGCCTTTCCTGTGGGAAGCAGAAAGTACCAGCACTAGGCAGTGATGATGTTAAGGGCAGGATCAGCACCATCTGCATTTGGCTTCAGGAGACTCTCACAACTGACCATGAGAGAGCAGCTCATTCTGTTGGTCATTCAGGACGCTTGACTTGGACAGCACTCTTGGACACTGGTGGGATTGTTGGGGTGTCCTGTGCAGGGCCAGGAGCTGGCCTGACTGGATCATCCTTGTAGGTCCCTTCCAGCTCAGGAGATCTGTGATTCCACATCTCTGTGCCAGGATGGACTCACAGCTCTCCACAAGTTCACCTGCCTTTCCCACAGCAGGAGCCTGTGCAGGTGACCAGAGACCACCCCGAGAAGGCAGAACTGAGGTGATTTACCCCCTGTGATCAACAACACCAGTGACTTCTTTGAAAACAGTCAAATTGCAGCTCCAGTTAAGGTTTATTTACAGTTTTCTGCTGTACATTTTCCAAAAAGACCCTCACTCTGCCTGATATCTGCTTGCAGTCACCACTTTGCAGGGAGCTCTTCCAGTCTGCGAAGCAGGGTCTGATCTAAGGAGTGTGGGAGACCAGCAGCACATGGGCTGCTCCCTGACATCAGGGAATGAAAGGCAGAAAACAGCAAATAAGGAGCTTTTATGTCAGAATTATCTTTAAAGCCAAAATGTCGGGGAACTTCAGGAATTCACCGTCATTTCCATGAAAGCCACAGCCATTGCTGGGATGTTTTGGCAAATGTGGTGAACTCTCACAGTTTCCCAAAAGAAAATCACAAGAAAACTGAACTGTTTTTTTGACTGACAATCGCTGACCAGCCTGTTCCCGTCAGTGTTTCCTCACCTCGGCTGCCTGCACTGATTTATTGACAATATCCAACTCAAACGGGACTCAGTAACTCCATCCTGAGTGCCTGACTGAGCCACATCAACTCAAGGTTGGTATCAGCACAGTTCCAATTCAGGCAACAGCATTTTTCCTACCCTAGTCAATAAATCAGGGGTAGAAACAGGGATAAAAATAGAGTCCCACAAAGGCAAGTTTTCCGTGCTTAAAACACTGTTTTCTAAAATAACATTTTGGGCCTACCAGCTCTGCAGAAATACGTGGACTTACCAGCCCCTTGCAGGGTTCCCACCAACCCACAAGGATGGAGATTTTCTGATTCACTTGGGTAAAAGTCTACAGAAACAGGCCTGTCTGGAGTCACCTCGAGGTGGATGCAGCCAGGACACAAAGAACGATGGGCTGCAGTGAAACCCGGGGGCTCTGGCAACCCAAGGAACAGAGTCCAGCTGGAAACATCTGTGCATCCTGGGCTGGGTGAAGAAGAGGGAGACCAAGGGCAAGTGTTTCTCACGCCCCAAGGGAGTGCAGAGCTTGGCTTTGCTGTGGAATCCGTGTCAGGGCAGCACTAAAGGTGTTGTCAGGTGGTTGGGCTTCCCCTTCCCCCTGCCTGGTCCAAACAGATGTAAAAAATCAGCCAAGGAGAGAATGTTCATTTAAAGGCTTCACACGTTGTCCCTGCCAAAAACCAAGTGTTAGGATTGCGACCAAATTTAGCCCACACTCTACAGGCACCAGAGATGCTGAGCTAAATTGCCTCAGTAGGAAGCCTCCTGTTTTTAGGAGCCATTGAGAAAGTGCAATGTGGAGATTAAAAATAATATTTTCCATGCAACACAGAAACCACCTTAATTGTGCTGCAGAGACTGAGCAGGGGACCCAGTGGACTGAGAGAAGGTGTTTGCAGAGGGCTTTGCATGGGGATGTCACCTGAAATATATCTGAAAATAGTTTTCTTAGTCAAGTTTAGGTGTGGAGCTCATAACAGGGGAAAAGCCAAAATATAAAAATATAAAATATAAATTAAGGAGAGCTATCTATTATTTTTTTTGGAATATTATTTCATGTGAGGATCGAGTGAGACACTGCTGTAATAGCAGTGTCTGCTGAGCACTCTGACTGCAGACACAAGGACACTAAAAGGGAACAGGAACTTTTTCAACTGAAATTGAAAAGCAGAAGACAGACCTGATAGTTATTTTATAGTGCAGAGAACCCAGAATTCCACCTAGTACTTTGGAGTCATTAATTATTGCTTAATTAGAGCAAGGAGCATATGCAGGATATGTGATAGCAGATAATGGCTGGTTCTCCAGAGAGACACAGATCTGGGTACAGAAATAGCAAGTTCCTTACACAAAGGGCAGCTGATTTTATTGGGAAAGGGAGAGACGTGGCTGATCAAGCGTGTGTTCACGGGCAGGGGGTACGTCAGTGTGGTAGAGCTGCATGAACTCCACTGGGCCAACACCAAACCCAGGGACTGTTTTTGAGAAATTAAGGAGAAAAGGAGGTGACCTGCAGGAGAAGGTCTGGAGCATCCTGTGGAGGATGGAGAAACCTCCCTTCTTATTAAAGACATCTTTTAGGGAAGCTGCCACCAAGCACACAGACTTCTTTGTGGTCGTGCTGACTCGGAATGTGTGGCTGCTTTCTACACAGTGAGGAGATGAAATGGGGTGAATTCACCAGGAGCAGCAAGCCTGGGTTCAGATTCATTCCTTCTCAGCAAGGGCACAAGAAAAATTCCTTCCCAAACTGTCATTTTGGGTACACTGGTGGTGCTGGGTCCAGTGGACACGGGACAGACACCAGTTGTCCAAGTCCCACAGTACAGATTGGATTGATGCCTTCTCAAAGAGACAAAAGTTCTTGATATTCATCAAAAGCCATCCAGGTAAAACTGGATGTTAAAGTCGGACATCTGAGTCACAAAAAAGCTTTGATTTTCTCTTTGGAGAATGTGCAGATACTTTTCACAGTGTGGTTTAGAATAAGAAGCTGCAGCTCACTTTGTCCCACTTACACTGTCTCCAGCCACCACCTTTAACTGGTGTTTCAAGGTGTTTGCAAACAATGAGGTGGCTTGGGTGACCTGACCCCTGCTGTCCAGGACCCTGTCTCTGACTCCCACATGCTCACAGCTGCCAGTGGAGCTCTGTTCCTGTGCTGTCATTGCTCTTCAGACATCCCGTCCTCCCCTAAAGTTAACTGCTGTTTCATTTATAAAGGTCAATCACCCCTCTCCCAGGTCTTTTCATTCTCTCCTGGAGAAGAGAGTCTTTCTGAGCCTTTGTTGCCCTTTCTGCAGTTTCTGCTCACCTTCTCAACCCTCAGCTGTGCTCAGTGTTTCAGATGAGGTTTGATTAACAGTTTGTATTAACAGGTGAAACCTGTGTGGAAACACTTTGTCTGTCACTGCCTCAAACCTTTCACAGTTTTCAGTCTCATCACAACAGTGGCACCACCATGGCTGCATTTCAGGATTTCTCTACCCAGCTGGAAGCAAAATGCAGCCAAATTTTGTCCCATGAATGCCTGACCTAAAGCCTTACCTGGGAATTTCATTCCACTTCTATTGCTCCAGTCCCCAAAGTCACCAAATGTTTCAGAGCCTCCACTGAATCACCCTCACCTTCCAGTTCCGTGGCAGCAGCAGTTCCATCCTCCTTGGCCAAGGTCACTGAGCTGATCAGTTTGATTTGCTCCAAGGTTGAGTCCTGACACCTCCCTGTCCCCTCCCCAAGCCTGACAGAGCCCTCTCAGCACAGCGTGTGTGTTTTTTAGCTGAGTCCTCAGCTCCTTACAATTCTTGCACTAATCCCTGTCTTTTCCAGCTTAAATAGTAATTTCCCAGGAGGCCCAGTATCTGCTACTCTGCTGAAGTCCAAGCACACAAGATCTGCATTTCCTCTGCCCAGAGCACCTGCATCTAACTGGAAGAGGGCGCTGGGTTCGTCGGTCTGGATCTGCCTTGGATAAACACGTGTCCCTTTCCCTCCCAGTCTCTGCCTTCCCTTCTCTCATCTTTCCTTTGAAATTTGTTTTAGACTCCCATGATGTGCCACGGGGGGCAAACCACGTTGTTCCTGCAGTTTCCTCACCACCTTTGGAGGCCAGCACAGGATCCCAGTGCGTTCAGTGCTCTAGTTCAGGCTCTTGCCTCAGGCACACGAATGTCCAGTTCAACATTCTCATTCACCAGCCTTTTCTAAAGCCCATCTGTTAGTGTGGAGCTGCTACACCTCATTATTTTAATGACTGGTAGCCCCACATCCTTCCTCATCCCTCTTATTCATAAACCTACCACCACCTTTCCTTTTGGGATCCCAAAACACCACAGCCTGACATGATCCTCCTCTGCTCTCTGCTCTTCTCACCTCTCCCATGGAGCCACCTCTGCAGATCAGCCCCATCCTCAGACCTTACCACTCCCTGCTCTCATCTTTCCTGAGACTGGGATTTGTGGAGTCCCCTGGGATTTTTCCCTACCTACAATTTCCTTCCCTCTCCACTGAGTTGCAAATTCCATGGTTTTGTCCCTTTGGCTTAAAAAAATCCCACATCTCCCCATCTCCCTCCCTGAGCCTCTGTGTCCAACTGACTTCCCTAAATCATTTGCTTAAGTTTCTCCTAACTTGCCCTTTTGGAAACCAAAGCCCCACTTGGGCTTCATTGTTTGATTTTTTTCCCCTTCCTTTTAATTCAAACTGAATCAGCTCCCCATCGCACAACCCAAGGTTATTTTCTAGAACCAGCTCCTCTGTAGAACCTTCACCCCTTCCAACACCATGTCTAAAATAGCATCCACCTCTTATTGCACCCATGACTAATTGATGAAGGAAGTGGCCACTTCCATCCAGGATTACCTGGCTCCTTCTATTAATAGGACCATTGATCCTCCAGTCTGGAGCCCAGAGGATGATGCTTCCTGCTGTGTTCTTGCTGCCAGACCTTTCAGGTCTCAGACTGAGCTCTACAATCATCTTCACTGAAAGTCTTCCATGGATTTTATGTTGACTCTGGCTGTGCAGGGAGGCAGGTTGAACGAGAGCCACAAGAAGATCTACAATTACTATCCAACATTCATCGAATTCCAGACTGGTTTGGGTTGGAAAAGACCCTGAAGATCATCCAGTCCTGCCCTGTGCCATGGGCAGGGACACCTTCCACCAGCCCAGGTTGCTCCAAGCCCCGTCCAAACTGGCCTTGGACACTTCCAGGGCTGGGGCAGCCACAGCTTCTCTGGGCAACCCCACCCTCCCAGCCAACAATTCCTTCCCAATATCCCATCTATCCCTGCCCTCTGGCAGTGGGAAGCCATTCCCTGTGTCCTATCCCTCCAGGCACTTGTCCCCAGTCCCTCTCCAGCTCTCCTGGAGCCCCTTTAGGCACTGGAAGGGTTCTTACTAGAAAACTTCTAAAAGCATGCCCAGATTCCCCAAGTACCTCCCTCCCTGACCAGCTCTGCGATGGGATAGACAGTTACAGATGAGTTTATCTGGGAAAAAAAGTCATTCATGGAAATCTTTGAAAAAACCCATTGTTTTAGACTCTGCAATGAGCAGAGATTTTCTAGTACAGCTAAACCAGCCGTGCCTGTGCCTGAATCACTTCCCTCCGCTGTCTTGTGCTGGGCACAATCTCTGGGAGCACCCACAGCACAGGGGCAGAGGCAGGGCAGGGATTCCCGCTGCTCCCTGCTGGTGTTGTCCCAAATATGACATTTATTGGCAGCAATACCAGAAGAAGGTAAAGTGAAATTTTAATAGACTCCTAATTTCAGTTTTTCCACTTTAACAGTATTTCCAATCACTCTTTAACTTTACAGGCGAGTGATTCCTACAGCCAGAGCGCAAAGCAGAATTAGTTTATTATTCCACGTTTACCAGGCCTTGTGGTCTCAGAGCTGCAAAACAGGCATGATCCAGTTTTATCTCGGGACATCTTCTGGCTACTTCCATATTTTCCAAGGAATATTTGAGGCACACGGTGTGAAAGTCTCCCCACAAAGGTCTCAGCAGCCGGATGCGTTGGGGTGGTACCCAAAGCGTGGAGCTGTGGGCACCTTCATGGGCACACCCATCACCCCTCCACACAGTGGAAACCAGATGGACCCTCAACACCTGAAAAATGCTGGATTTTTTGCAGAACTC
Organism: Myiotriccus ornatus; assembly: GCA_036023395.1. Classification (NCBI taxonomy): domain Eukaryota; kingdom Metazoa; phylum Chordata; class Aves; order Passeriformes; family Tyrannidae; genus Myiotriccus; species Myiotriccus ornatus. The sequence goes on from JAYRBT010000038.1 coordinate 10,250,476, forward strand.
TGCCTGCCTTTGGACCACTAGAGGGGGGTGGCTGTGCTGTGAGAGCGCCGCGACTTAAAAGCGTTTGTAGATAACATGAAAACATCAAACAGGAACTTGAATCCGTGTTACAGGGCTGACAAATGGCAAATGAAATATAAAATAAAAACTGTCAACTGGCAAACGTGCTGCTGAGGGTGTGGGGAGCTCGGGAGGGAATGACAGGGAGGGGAAGCTCTGCTGCTGAGGGACGGCAGGGAAGGAGCTGGGGGTGACTTGACACAGAAGGGAGATGGATTTTAAGCAGGAAAGGTGCCAAATCTTCAGAAACTGCTCTGCAAATTCCACTCTCTGTCAAGTGTCTGGTCTCGAGCATCTCAAGGGCTCCCAAATACCAGGATTTTTGCTACTTGAATCCCCTAAGACACCTCAGCAAAGCTGCCCCCTGGGCTGGGGGGCAAAGGGGGGACTTGTGGGGTGGCTACAGGGCTGTGGGTGCTTGTGGGAGCAAATGGGCTTATCCATTCTGTATAATGGGCTTTATACATTATATATATCATTATACATAGTGGTCTTATCAGTGGCTTCATGTACATTGATCTCATCGATGTCTGACCTCATCAATCCCACAGTGTCTGCAGGGAGGGGGCAGAGGATGGACCGGGCCCAGCAATGGCACGAGAGGAACGGGCAGGAACTGATGCCCAGGAAGCTCCACCTGGACATGAGGAAGAACTTCTTTACTCTGCAGGTGACAGCAAAGAACGGGTGTCCAGAGAGGGTGTGGGGTCTCCACCACTGGGGATATTCCAAAGCCATCTGGACACAGTCCTGAGTGATTGTGGGGACCCAGCTGGGCAGGGAGGTGGGACTGGGTGACCTCCAGTGATCCCTCTGGGCCTGAACCATTCTGTGACCCTATGAAGCTGTGCCAGGGCAGGCTCAGGGTGGATCTCAGGGAAAGGTTCTTCCCCCAGAGGGTGGTTGGCACTGAACAGGCT
>JAYRBT010000038.1:10263965-10274990 GCA_036023395.1 Myiotriccus ornatus
CAGGCTCCCCAGGGCAGTGGGCACAGCCCCAAGGCTGCCAGAGCTCCAGGAGGGTTTGGATGATCCTCTCAGGCACAAAGTGGGATTGCTGGGGTGTCTTGGGCAGGGCCAGGGTTGGAGTCAATGATCCTTGTGGGTCCCTTCCAACCTTGGATATTTTATGATTCCATGAGTCTCCAGGTCTGGCTGCCCAAGCATCCCCTCCACTGCACAGGAGGGGTGAGGGGCATGTATTTGGCTCATGATTATGCCCTGGATGCACATGCCCAGCCACCACTGATGGGTCATTGAGACACAGAACAGTGAAATATATTCCCAACCCACTCCTTTGCACAAGGGCATGAGTGTGAGCACACACCCACCCACCCACCACATGGCCACTCACTGATTCATTCCCACTCCAAATCACCCCCTTGTCCTGACAGGGACTAAACTCAAAGCTTAAAAGCAGCCAAACTTTTGACAGATCCTCCTTTTCTACTTGCAATAGCCCTCAATCTCCATGCCTTTGAAAGGTATCCTTTTTCTTCAACCAAATAAAAAGCTCTCAACAAGAAAACTGAGTGCACTTCTGGTTGGGAAGACCTTATTCAAGACCATCTGCAATTGGCTTCCTCTCAGATGGGTTGTATTTCCACCAGATTTCACCAGATAAGAGGCAGGTTTGACTCTCACCACCATTTCTTTCATAATTCACCTGGTGGCTTTCAGAGTATAGTTGTGATCATGAGATGATGGAGCAGGAGTGTCAGCATCTTAGAGAGAATCCAGGAAAGAACAGTGAAATTGATAAGAAACTGGAAAGCAGACATCTGAAGGCAGGTTAAAACAACTGGATTTCTCTAGTTTGGAAAAGTAGAACAGTCAATTTTTTCTCATGGGTGTTTTGGAATGATTTGGGGGAAAAATACAATACAGCACCATTAGGATAAGATATTAGGATGGTTTTGTGTTGGACTAGATGATCTAGAAGAATTGTAGAACCTCTTTTGTCGTAATATTGGGGTGTGGGGTCACAGCTGGGTCAGAACTTGTTGGCTGTGACTCCATTTGCAGGTTCCCACTCCCAGGAGTGGGATGTTTGGAACAAATACTTGAGCATGGACACCAGTAGCTTGTCACTGGCCAAAGGTGATTTTCCAAGGAGCAGCCCTGGCTTGTGGACATCAGGAGATGAGGGAACCACCACTTGCCCCTGGGAGTTGGTCCAGCAGCTCCTGTGCCTTCCAGTGAGAAAACTGAGTGTTATCTCTCATCTCAGTTAAGTCTGGTTTTATCTTCCAGCTACTGACTCAAGCTCTGTCTTTGTCTCCTGGGTCAGTAACCCCTTGCTCTTTTAGCACAAGGTATCCCCCCATGAACAGGGGCACTTTTGTCTCAGATGTTGTTCCTTATTAGCACCTTCTGCAGCTCATCCTTTTTTAGAGGAACTGATGGTGTTGGAAAAGAAAACCCAAAGATGGTTTGAGATATCAAAGACTGTAAAATGTTTAGTACAGAAACCTGATTTTTGGACCTTTGGCTGTCACCACCTTCAAGCACTGACCATGAACCTTCCTCTCCTGCCCTCTCCAGGCTGCCATGGTCATGATATCAGTTACCTTCTGCCACTGCTTGGCATCAGTGACCCTTTTAACACAGGATGATGTCCCTGAGTCCTCCTCTCCAGGTGTTGAGCAGCACTGGGAGCAGTGAGGATGATCTGAGCAGCTGGACAGATGTAATCTCAACTGCAGAGAGAGCAGTGGAACCAAAGTAGAAACTAAGCTGTGAAATCTGCTTGGGAACTTGAGAAAATACTCAAAAGTTTCCAAGATGAGCTTCACCCACCAATTCTTCATCTGCTTAGTCCAAATTGCTGAGCTTTGTCTCCACAGGCCCCAGTGCCCCTCAGGCTGCAGTGCAGACCCTGGAGCACACTGCACTCCATCCGTCATGCCAGCTGGAACCACATCTGTGAGGCGAGAGAAGATGGAAATCAGGGCTGTGTGAAATGCTCTGGTTTTCCATAAAACCCTGGGGATGACCATTGGCCCTGCTGCTCCATCAGCACCTGGAGCTGATTGTGCCTTTTCCTTTACTTTCCAGGACTGATGCTGGTTTGCAGTTTCCTCAGGTCCCATCCCTGTCCCCTCAGCACACAAGGTCCCTGGCCCAGCTATCCCTGAGCAACCTGGCCCAGTGGAAAGTGTCCCTGCTCGTGGCAGGGGGTGGAACAAGATGAGCTTTAAGGTCCCTCCCAACCCAAACCAGCCTGGGATTCTGTGAGTTTATGATTTTTTGCCTTGAACTCCCAGAGGAATCGAAACTACACATCTGTAAGACAGAGGTCTCAGCTCTCTGAGGGCTTTTGGTACAAGTTACCCAAGACTGCTGAGCTTAAAATGTTCTTGCACAGCAGATGCAGCACAATGTTTTCTCCTTGGTTACTGATGTTCTTGTAAATACCTCATTGACTTTATGGGGCAAAAATGCATCAACTGCCTTCTTTCCAAGCACATAACAAATATTTATTGCATACAGCCATTCCCATTTTTAAATATCCCATTGACAGTAAATGACTACCAAAGTAATAAGTGTTTTTAAAGTACCACTGCTGGGCAATCTGCTGGAAAATGAGGGGGTGTGTGGTTGTCTCCAGGCAGGGTGGATGCAATTAGCCCCTCTGCCTTTTTAGATGTCCAGCTTGCTGAGGGACCCTTTGCAGGGAATGCAAAGATGTATCTTGAATCAGCCTCATGCAATGGTAGAAACACTCTCCAGCACGTTATCACCACAGCTCCACCCTGCCTGGGGTGCTTGTCTGCAGCACTGATTGCTGGAGACAGAGGAGGAGGCCAGAACTGAACACCCACCATCACAGAGGAATAAACTGCTAAAACACAAATCATGCCAGTCTAACCCGACAGCTTTTATTTTGCTGTGTGGCTGAATTGTTCCAGTTCTGTGGCTTTTTGTAGGGAAAATTTATATTTTCCAAGCTTTTTTATAGTGAAGGTCAAAACACAGAACATTCAGGATAAGGCTGGTCCATACTGGAATAAGCTATAAACTCAGGAAGAAAAACAAAAAATTGTGGGGGAAAAAGAACTTTGGAGGGATTTGTTCTTGGAGAGAGAGTGAAAACACTAATTACAATGAAATTCTTTAATGAATGCAGCAGTATCACAGTGTAGATTCTTTCCTCAATATGGGACTCCACAAACAGTGAAATAAGTTGCAGAATCAATTTGGCAGGTCTGCATCATCAACCTCCCACAGATACGAGGGAGTGGGATGGAGCACTGCTCTCCTAGAATATTGTGTAAATGATCTGCTGCAAAGTCCTCTGCTCAGATTTTGGCAGCAGCCCAGAACTTGGGTTTGCCATCAGTGACAGCACAAGACAGTGGGACCTCCCAGCTGGAAAAGATGCTCTGTTGTCCACTGGGTGCAAGGGAGAGGCTGCACAAGAGACAGCAGACGGTACTGGCAAGAGATGCTCTGGATGTTTAATTCCTGACTCCTTTCTTCCCCTGGCACAGTCAGGATGTCCCACCTGCTGCTGATGGTGGGTTTGCCACAACAGCTCGAGCAAAACTGCAGTCAAGTGCCACGTTGGACTGAAGATATTCACTCTGCAGATGAACAAACCCACAAAGCTTCAACAAACCTGCAGATTTTCCAGCCCTGGTCAATTGAATTGAGCCTGTTCCTGTCTAAATAGGGATTTAAACTGTCCTCCTGTAGGCAGCAGCACGTCAGGGCAAGCAGGAGGTATGTGGGCATCTCCCAGTGTCAGATCATTTGTGCAGCCAGAGGCTCCAGCAGATGAGACTAAAGAGCTTTGCACTTTCTTGTGGACATCATCTTCAATTTTAACCTTGCTCTGTGTCTTTGACATGAGCAACAGATGTTCACATTATCATGAGGGAGGGTGAAACTCATCCGAGAGTCTGTAGAATTGCATCAACTTGATCAAACCCACATAACATGGCACCTATCACAACAGGGTCAGCTCAGGATGCAACAAACCCACTGGTAACAGAGTTTAAGCTGTGCTGGGGCACAGACAAGGTGTGTTCCCTTGGAGATGGTGCTTTGGGAGCTTCATTCACCTGGAACAAGCAATCAGTGTCCTCTGATCCAGCTGTCCTGTGTGACAGGGTGTTCCCTGTCAGGCAAACCCCTTTTGGTTCTGTCTCAGGATCATTCTGCTGGTGTTACAAACAAAAAAATACGTGATGTTGCCAGTTCACAGGAGAAACCTGAACAACCTGGAACGCTTCCAATCCAGAACATGAACAAAATATTGAAACATCAAATGAACTGGAAATTTTGGCCAGCTGGGAGAGGGAGCTCCTGCGGGTTCGCTGCAGCCTGCAAGCAGAACCACGGGTGTGGTGCCAAGAAAAAGACACAATTAGCGAGTGGTATTTCATCCTTTGGGGACACTGAGGATGACTCCCTGCTGCCTGTGGGGTGGGGAGAATGCCTGCCATAAAATAACACAGCTGTGAGGACTGTCTGTCTCCAAGGCTTACAAGTGAGAAAAGGGAAATTCCTGCCCTGCCCCCTGAGCAGCTCTGTGCCTCACCTCTTAATTCGAGCCAGTTTCCTCCTTCAGTCCTGCCCTGCTGTGGGGAGAGCCTGAAACTGCCACTTCCAAATTAACAAATTCAAAGAACTGAATCCAACCTGCTTTCAACCTTCCCTTCCCCAACTGCCCTCTGATCAAGGGGCAGGAGCAGTAAGGCATTTACTGCTCCTGTGAGCAAATTCCCTGGTGTTTCTTTAAAATGCACAGATAATGTACAGAGATTAAAGCCAACAAAAAGGAAGAGTCAGACCTTGCTCAAATGCAGTGATTCTGCCATGGATATGTGTCAGTAGCATAAAGATTGTACCTGTGCATTGCACTTGATGGGCTGTGAACTTCAGGGTGGTTATTCTGGGTGGACCCTGGTCCAACCCATTTCTGTTGTGAATTATCAGTCCTTGCCTTTTCCTTGCTGCCACCCTGGTGGTCTGCTTTCGTTCAGCCCTTAGCCCACGGTTCACAAGATTCCTCTTAGGGCTGCTGCAGTGAGGAATCATCAGCACAGATTTTGCTGTTTCTATCTATAAAATCCCTTGTCTAGATGATCACCTCGGTCATAATTCCAGGAATAATGCCAAGCAAGATAAAAGGGAGTTGAATTACCTCTGGTGCCTCTGACCTGCATGAGCTCTGGAAAGGTCACTCTTTCAGGTGGAGCAGAGGCACCAGAAGGGCTTTTGGAGCATCTTCTGTCCATGTGAACTATTGCTGTTCTTTGAGCCCAGCAGATCTCAGGACTCTGCCCCAGCTGACCCTCCTTTAGGGGGGAGCTGGATGAGCTCCAGAGAGATCCTTCCACCCTCAACAGTTCTGCGATTGCAGTATCTGCACTCCGTGCTCTCCTTCTCTCTCTTCATCTCATGCCTTTCCCTTCGTATCCTGACTCCTGGCACAAAGAAGCTTCTGTGCCATCAGGTTGCTCTAAGACCCACCCCAGACGAGCAATAACAATCTTCTACATGGCAGGAGAAGGTTAGTTCATTCCAACATTATCCCAGAGGTGGCAAATCATCCACCTTTACACCAAAACGTTTAATCCACACAAAGCACTGAGTTTGTCACAGAACACATGGAGGGTTCACAGAACACATTCACAGTTCAGATTTCCCTGAGGTTGTTTGCAAGGAACTTTGCCTCAGCAGGATTCCTGACCTGCTGCTGCCTGTCCCAGGTTAATGCCATATCACAGGGTCTGGCTAATCCAGCAGGAATGTGGTCAGTGCTCAGACCTGATCCAGACCCAAACTGTGAGCTGAGGTTGCACTGCCAGACACAGCCCAGGGAATGTTCACACAGAATCCCAGAATATGCTGGTTTAGAAGGGACCCACAAGGATCATCCAGTCCAACTCCTGGCTCTGCACAGGCCCATCCCCAAGAGTCACCCCCTGTGCCCCAGAGGATCATCCAAAAGCTCCTTGGGCTTTATCAGGTGCTATCAACACCGCCCTGGGGAGTCTGTTCAGTTAGAGCAAACCTCTTCTTTTTACTGAAAAATAACATTAGGAAAAAACCCCAAACATTCCATCAACCCTCAAGGGCAATGACAGAGAACAAACAATAAACATCCTGCAGCCCCATCCCGTTACTCTGAACCTCCATCACCCTGAGCTGTGGTTTGATCACTTTGTGGGGCACCACGATTCAACCCTGTGAGCTCTTCCTAAACCCTTCTTATCACAGAGTCACACGGGGCAGATCCATCGCCCTGGTCTCTGCACTCCTCAAAGTGCCCCTTTAGCACATGGGAACATTTGTCAACATCCCCCAAAGAACTGAACTGTGCAAAATAAAGAGCAAGTTGCAGACCCGGGTGCAGCAGCTGTGGCTGGAAGGATGGTTGAATGCTTTGCTTTCCTGTGAAGTGCTGTCAGTTCAAATCCAGGCTGGAATGTCAAAGAAAATGAACTAGTTTTTCCTGCCTGGAAACTTCCCAGGATTTCCAAGTACTCTGGTGTCACATTGCCAGCTGAATTGGGCAATGATTCATTCCATAGTTTTGGACTCTTTTTTTTTTCCTCTTGGAGCATCTGTGAGCAGTTCAGGATGTTGCTTGATCAGGTTTCTTCAACGAAATGATGGCAGGGCTTTTTTTTCCACTCGGTGATCATTATGCCAGGAAAATGAGAGTTCTGCCTTGCTGGGAGCTGTGCTGCAGTTTCTATTCCTCTGCAGTTTCCTGACACCATCACAGGCTGAATTAAGAGTCTTTAGAAGGAGTACACCAGTGCAATGAAAGCTGGGATGTAGGTGCCTAAAGCACAGAACTCAACAGCTGCTCAAAGAAAAAGCCAAACAGTACCCCAGTTTCCCCTGTGGGATGCATGGTTGGCGTGTTCCTCAGCCAAAGGAGAGGGGTGGCAGATGTGTGTGAGGGCTAAAGGAGGGTCACGGCCATCCCAGGAGTGATGGCCCCGAGAGATGGCGTTTGCCCAGCTGGGAGCAGGAGGGTTGGTGCCTCTCTCAGGCTGAAAGGGAGATGAGTTCACAGCTCAGTGTGCCCCAGGAGGGAACCTGGCTGTGGAGACCACGGTTGTAAATGCCTGCTCAAGCCTGCAAAGCGCTACTGAATCCAACCCCTGCCATGGAAAAGGACACCCTCCACTTGAAGGTTTGGGGAACTGAGAAAGGACTTGGGCCAATCACTCATTCCAGAGAATAAGAAGTTATGGCAGTGACTACCAGAGCTCCTAAAAAACTTATATGAAATCAGAAGACCCCTGAGGGTGTTCCCATGGACAAGTGAATACCAAAGGAATGTACAAGACAGAGGGAAACAGAGGAGCAGTTGGAGGTTGGGAGGCCTGCTCAGAAGAGGTCAAGCTTTACAGCAAACCAGAAAGAAAGAAATATTAAAGGTGTGGTGGGAAACAGGACGCAGTGCAATAAGGAAATTGCCTTTAAAACAATTCAATCCACTTTTTAAATGCTTGGTGCATCAGACAGCAAGTTGCAGCAGAGTGTTTTAGAAATACATTTCATTGAAAAAAAAAAATCCTATAGTCCTGGTAAGTGTTCCCCTCTTGGCAGACAGCTCAAGAAAATTCACTAAACAAAGAAAAGCAAGTGGTCCAGCAATAAATGTAATCCAGGGGAACAGGTTTGAGGTGGAAAACAACAATAACTGCAGGCAGTGATGCCTAAATGTGCTGACACTTCCCATTATGAGACTCAGTTTTCACTTTTCGATAACTTTGCTACTTTAATTCACTTGGGCTGCAGCTCCCCCAGCCAGGGTCTGCTTCAGACTGGGTTTGAAAAATTGCTGCCGTGGATCAGCACAGAGGGTAAGGTCTTTGTGAATTTATTACCCCTGACAAGAATGACTCCACATTCTTTTCCTCCAAAATGTTTTAAAAAATCAGGAAATTCCTCCAAACATTACATTGAAAGGGAAGTGAGGCTCAGAAGAGAAGCACCAGAATCTGGAAGTGGCAGTGGGGAGGTTGCCCTGATTTTTTGGCCCCCTGGCCCAAGAGCCCCAGTGTTCCTGCCTGGCACAGCCCTCGTGGGATGTCCCTGCTGGGACTCGAGATGTTTTAATGCCACGGAATACCAGATTTTCCATTTTAGCTGGGAGAGGAAAGACTGTAAAAATATGACTCTCACATTACAATTCCATTTGAAATATTTACTGCTGTTTGTGCAAAGCCTCAGCTAGGCAGAGAATCTCCTATTTCAGGGTTGTTATGACTATTTCAGCCACGGTCAACAGTTAAATCTCAAATGGGGTTTGGTGCCTAAATATCTCTTCAGCTGTTTAAATCCAACCCACAGGGCTCCCCTGACATTCCCTAATGCTCTCCTCCAAGTCTTCTTCCCTTGGAGAGACCTGGACCTTCTGTGCTCTATGGGCTGACACACCCCGAGTCGTGGCACTCCCTCTCTGCTTCCAGCCCTGACTGGGGTCACTTCAGCCCCAAACCTGGGCTGAACTCTCCATGGCTTATCCAGAACATGTTCAGAGCTTCCCCAGCTCTGCCAGGAGATGCCTGGGAGACCCTGGCACCACCAGCAGAGATAAACAAGTGTCTCCCATGTCTAGAACGTGTCCTAGTGTGGACAGGCCAAGGTGGGCTGGGCAAGATATTCAGTGGTCAGCAAGAAAAAAGCCTGAGATTATTTTGCTACTGCTCAATGGTTTTGGCCTTTGCCAGGGATCAAGGACAGCCGGGCTGGCACCCTCCTCCTGTGCTGGTCCAACACCAGAGCAGGTTGCCCAGGCAGGAGTGGAGTCTCCATTCTTGGAGACACTCAAAACCCACCAGGCCTCAGCCCCGAGGGACCTGCTCGAGCAGGACAAGGAGATCTCCAGAGCTCCTTCCAACCTCAGGGGTTGGGACACCTCACAGTTATCTCAGACTCCTGTTCTCTGGAGACCTGCACCCCACTGAGGAGTGGTGATGAGATTCTTATTTTACACAAATTAGAGGAATTCTCAAATTTGACTCTTTTTCTGAAAAAATCGTGTTCTGCTGTTAGATGATGGGATTCTGGGATCACATGACCCAAATCTGATTTTGGGTTAGTCCCTGGAACAGAACTTTGTGATGCTCAGAAAGCCTTAAATCACAGGCTGACCTTGCTGAGATTTTCAGCGGCTTTTTTTCACACCCAGTCCCACAGTGGGTGGATGTGGGTGACCCACTTTTACTTCCATTGGTTTATCCTTTATTTGGGTGCTGTTTGGGTCAAAAGTGGCAGGATGTGGCCCTTTCCAATCATGTTAAGCTTCCAGTGCTCTCCCTGCAGAAAAGCCCCAGCCCCGATGCTCTGGGAGTACCACCTTTACCCGCATTGTATTCTCAGGTGAAGCTTCAGTGCAGATCCCACTTTTGCTCAGACAAACATATTTAAACTGTTTTCCAGAAGGCTGTTGACCTCCAAATGCAGCTGGGGCACTTCCCAAGCAGTCATTCCATTAGAAAAGCACAGTCTGGTACCTGGAGCCCAAGGTGTTCTCCAAAGCAGGCCCCCAGTAACACCCAGCAGTGGCTGGGAGCTCCTGGAGGGTTCTCCATCCTAAGGACGCCTGTTTTCAGCAGCAGGAAGTCAGAAGAAATCTCAGCACTGCTGCTGCAATTCCCAAGGAATCCAAGGATGCATGGGGATGTAAGCACATGGAATTAGTCTGCTTGCAAAGGGAAATCAGCACCTTAACTCTACCAGGGTAATTATCCTCCTACAAGCACAGCTCCTCATTCTTGTTTGCAGCACAGTTTTCTGTTTCATCTCACACTGCAGTCCAAGAAAAGTAAGGACACTAAAAGGCATCTGTAGGAAGGGACGTGAGTGGGAGCTGTACTGGTAAAATTATAACGGTGGTATAATTATCCTGATCAATTTTCCATATAAAAGAGACTTCAGAAGAACTCATTTGTTTAACTATGTAAGCCTCAGCCTTTACTCTAGTGGCACCTCTGTTCACCAATCAACATAATGAACATAGGCAATTAAGGTGCACCAGAAACCTGGTTACATTTCCTAAAGGCATTTCCCAATGTCCAAATGCTTGATTTGCAAAATTAATGAGCTGCTGAAGTCCCTTGGTATAAAATCAGCACATCTCAGCTGACTTCAGATGAGATCCTCTGATCTTCACCAGCTGAAGGTTGGGTCCTTTGTTAGCCATGGACTGCTCTGGGAAGCAGAATTATGGTTATATTCAATATTTACAGTTTGATCCTGGAAGTTAATTTGGACAGTGTAACCAGTGATTGAATTAAACAGCAGCCTCAGCACAACCTCAAGCCCTTATCCTGAGCTAAAAAAGGCTTTTTCCTGTGGGGTGGAGGTGCCACTCACTGCCCTGTCATAATGGCCAGGCTTACAGCCCCTACTTTTCAGCCAAGCAAATTTCTTCCCAGAAAACTGTGTACAAACTGCAGGATCTGGCCCCCCAGAAATCGGGAGGCAGCTCTGCCTCCTCATTAGCAGTAGGATATAATAGTAGCTGTGGTACATTTGCCATTTGCTGGGTGAATACCATTTAAATGTATAAAAGGTTCTGGTGCTTGATTGTTCAGCAGCAGAAAGCGAATGGATGTCAAGTCCTTTGCTCACAACTGTGTTGGCTAATGCTGCCCTCAGGGGGTGAGACTCTTTCCAAAACCTCAGTGTTTATGGCTGATTTGAGTGAAAGTGATTTGCTCAAAACCCTCCCTGTATTTACTGGGTTCAGCTCCCACAAAGGGGCTGATTTCAGTTCTGTTACAGCATTTCCTTCCAGAAAAGTGCCCAGAGGAGAAAGATGTGAGGGGCTTGTCCCGCTCTGCTCTGCCCTGGGCGGCCTCCCCTGCAATGTTGGGGCAGGTTGGGGGACACAATTTGAGGAAGATCTGAAGCCATTGGAGAGTGTCCAAATGAGGCAATGAGGATGGGGAAGGGCCTTGATTTGAAGCCGTGTGAGGACACTGAGGGCACTTGGTGTGTTCAGCTGGAGAAGAG
>JAYRBT010000038.1:10275091-10286993 GCA_036023395.1 Myiotriccus ornatus
CTGGGGAGCCTGTTCAGTGCCAACCACCCTCTGGGGGAAGAACCTTTCCCTGAGATCCACCCTGAGCCTGCCCTGACCCAACTTGAGGACATTCTCTCGGGTCCTGTCACTGGTGTTTCACCCATAGATATGAACCACAGCCTTGAGGTTCTTCCCAGCACTGGGAAGGCCTCAGACAGAGCTGGATCCAGGCTTGGGCTCTCCACTTCAAGGAAAACATGGAAGAGTTGGCACAGAGAGAGTGAAGAAGGTGAGTAGAAGTTGAGAAAGTTGTGGGTTTTTTAAGCTACAGTAGAGAAGGAGGTGTTGGGAGCATCTTCAACGGGGTCTTTCTCATCTCTGAGGCCACCAGGATGAGAAATGGGGGCTGAATTTGCTCCAGGGATGATCTGAATTAGCTGCTGGGAAAGCCCTCCAAAGGATCATTAAGCACACAAACTGCTTGTGTTGAAGACTGTTCAGTGTCTCTGTCTTACAGAAAGACAAACTTCTCCTGCATATCACACAGACTGAGCTCACCTGGGCCTGGGAGAGAGGATAGGCCAGGCAGGTCGCTGGGGACACCAGTGACCTTGTGGCTGTAACTGGGAAGCACCCACTTGTTTGTCACAGCCCTGTGACATGAGTTCTGTGCTCCCCTCCCTGTGCATAGTCAGAATCACAAACACACACACATGAATGTCTCAACAGGATGAGAGTGAATGGCTTCAAGTTTAGAGTTACTAGGAGAGGTTTAGGTTAGATATCAGGAAAAACTTCCTCACATCAAATGTTGCAAAGCATTGGCAGAGGCTGCCAGGGCAGAGGTGGAGTCACCCTCCCTTGAAGTGTTCAACAAATGTGTGGATGTGGCACTTGAGGACCTGGTTTAGTGGTGAACAGTAGTGGTGGTGCTGATGGTTGGACTTAATGAGTTTAAAGGTCTTTTCCAATGTTAAATGGATTAAGGTTTTGTATATTAAGCTTAAGTGTTTGGTTCCATACGATCTCCACCAGCAGAAAATCCTGGGAGATCAGCTGGCTAAGGTCTGCTCAGCAGCAACAGGACTAGGAAGAAAGGCAGGGATGGTGCAAGGATCAAGAGCAGAGTTGTTGGATCCGTAGCTCCCCTGTGAAAATGCATCCTTGTGGTTCCTTGTGTTCCTGGGAGACACTGAGCCACAATTTGTCAGAAGCCTGGAGATTTTTACACATTTCCAGAAAAAGCTGCATTTCTTGCAATGCACAAATAGGCCCAGCTGAATATCCTTCACGGGACAAGGACGCTGAGTGTTTCAGCCACAGGATTTGAAGCATTTTTGATGACCATTCTTTACTCACATTCATTATTTAGGTCTGACTGTTTCAGAAACCTGACGGTTTCTCCTTATTCCTAAAGACAGACGCTGATGTTGAGCTGGAGATTTTTCATCTTCTGTTTACATTGAGCTGCCCTCTGTCTCTCCTCCCAGCATGAGCACTGAGATACAGGAAGATAAATCTGGAGTCCTCATCTGTTCTGAGGGGTTAAAGGTTTTCCTGTCATTGATAAATTGGTGAAATATAAGTTTTTATCTACCTGGGCATCTGTATCAGGTTTATCAGTGCCAGTGGAATGGGAAACTGCTGGAATGAGCCTCTTCTCAGGCACTGAGAAACCCACCAAACTGAACTGGTAACTGTGCTGGGAGCAGGTCACCTCCCAGCATGGGGGGTTCCAGTTGGTGCAGTCCATGTGTGCACACCCTGTGAGCTCAGCCTGGAAACAGCAGTGCTGCCACCTCCCCCTGCAGCTCTGAGGGGTCCCTCACTCTGCCTCTGTAGCTGTGAGGGGTCCCTCAGTGCCTCCCACCCTGCTCCTTCTTCCCAGAGTAAACACCCTCCTCTCCAACTGCCTCATCAAATGTCCTGCTCATAAAATACCACTGTGCCTGACATCACACATACTTCACATTCCTGCTTCTCATTTCTTGAATTCCCCTCTGTATCTGAGCTCTCAAAGCTTTGGTACCCGTATAAAATGCACTAGAATTGAGCTGTTTCGAATTCACTTTTAAACGCTTCCAACCCATCCAATCCATCTGCTTCCCTGGATCCTGCTTGCACTGTTAGCCCTGGGCCACCAAAATGCCCTCCTGTGGCTCAGAGGTAGAAGGGAAAAGATGCTGCCAGAGGTGCAGAGGGGTTTGGGGGCTCTTGGGGCCACTTCCCAGTTGTAACAAGTCAGACTAAACCAGAGAAGCAGAACAGCCACTAAGGACAAAAGCCTTTGATTTGATTGTATCAGAAATACCTTTGCCAGTGGGTAGAAACTTCAAGGTGAGAGTCAGGATCAGCAGGGTCTGAATTTGCTTTGAGACCTTTCAATTTGCCACATTAAATCCTCTCCCTCTCCAAGTCTTCCTTCCTGGGCTCCCCAGCACATTTAGTCCGGCTGCCAAGAGATGGTCTCAGAGCAGACTTTCACTTTCTGGAGAGCCTGTTGTTGAAATCTGCTTAACACCCTCCTCCTCCCATTCTGTGCCCTCCAATTCGGCTTCAGAAGTCATTTTCCTCCCCAACTTTTTTTCTTACATATGTAAATGTTTACCTAAAGGTTAAAACCCCCATTAACTGTGACTCAGGAGAGGAGCCTGATGTGCACAGCACTGAGGTGCTCTCTGGACAAAGGCACTGTAATGAGGACCTAATTAAGTGAAAGCTGCCAGAGGAAATCAGGGTAGACAGGAATTTTCTGCTGATTGTCAAACCCAGTAGCTCTGAGGGAATGGGATGGGCCAGCAGAGCTCGAGGAAAAGGTGGCACTCCAGAAACACAGATTTGTGATCACCCAGAAACAGGAATTCTGAGAAACCAGAGGAGCAGAGGGATGATGAAGAGAACTCTTCTGGTGTGAGGGAAACACCTGCCACAACTAACAAACCCTGAACCTGAAGCCAAACAACCAACACCAGACCCAGACCAGCTTTTCCCAGAGTGTTTCCTTGCATGACACTGTGCTTGGACTCCACGTCTCCTCCTTCCCTGGGAAGTGGGAATCTTTGATCTTTGGAGAGCAAGAGACTGTCAGACTTCACCAAAGGAGGTCACAGCCTCCAGTACTAGAGGAGACCCATCTGGTCCAGCCCAGGGTTCTGTAGTGTTGATCCCAAACTGGAGCTCACACACAGCTTAGGGACATTCTCCTGACCATTTCCTCACCTTTCATTCTCAAAAGCTGCCCAAGGACCAGTCCTGGCTGTTGTGGAAGCAACAGGCTGGTGTTGGTGGGCGGAGGGACACTGGGCACTCGCAGGTCCCAGGGATTCAAGGGGACAAGGCAGGGTGGCTACAAACCAACAGCATCCTGTGGCCACATGGTCCTCAACAGCCACCACACCAACACAGCACCGTGGGACAGTGTGTGACCAGCACAGCACCCCGAGGGGCACAAGCAGACAGCTCAGGAATTACAGTGATCAGATTGTCAGATGCTCCCAGGGCTGGAGCCCCTCTGCTCTGGAAACGGGCTGAGAGAGCTGAGGGTGTTCACCTGGAGAAGAGAAGGATCCAGGGAGACCTGAGAGCTCCTTCCAGTGCCTAAAGGGCTCCAAGAGAGCTGGAGAGGGACTGGGAACAAGGGATGGAAGGACAGGACAAGGGGGAATGGTCTCAAGGGTTACATAGGATACTGGGAAGGAATTGTTCCCTGGGAGGGTGGGGAGGCCCTGGCACACGTTGCCCAGAGAAGCTGTGGCTGCCCCATCCCTGGAAGCATCCAAGGCCAGGTTGGACGGGGCTTGGAGCAACCTGGTCTAGTGGAAGGTGACCCTGCCCATGGCAGGGGGTGGAATGGGATGATCTTTAAGGTCCCTTCCAACCCAAACCATTCCATGACTCTATAACTGAGAAAGAGCTGAGTGCAATGTTTCACTGATCATTTGAAGGGATTTTAGCATTCCGCTCCTTGCACCAGATGTGAAGCCTTTCTTCTATTTTTCTACTTCATTTTTTTGTGTATTCCTTTGGGAGAAATCAGTTTGTTGGGTTTTTTTCCCCAGTATTTCAGACTGGTGATCCTGAAATGGGTTCTGAATGAAACAGCTCCAGCCTGCTTTGACTGAGGTTTGAAATACAGCCCTCAAGTCCTTCACCCCAGGCGTGTGTTCACAGGTTCTCAGGTCTGTGGGTTTGTTGGGAAAATTAAGAAAAACTAAATAGGAAGGTACTGGGGTTCTTGATCTTGTAATTTGTAATGTGAGGAACATCCTGGCCCTGATGCCATTGTACCTACACACTGATCCCCTCTCCACCCAACCCATCCCAAGCTCCTCTCCAGCCCAGACTGTCTCTCTTTTGCACAAGTGGATGAATGTTTCTCTCCCTTTTTATCTTGAAGGACCATGTAGGTAAAGAAAAAAGACAAGAAATTATCTGTTGTTCCTCCATGTGATTTTCATTTGCAACCAAACAAAACCCAGCTGAAATGCTTGATGTTAACTTACAGTTTTGATTTTCTTGTGGGCTTTTTTCCCTCCACTTACTGACTCTGGAATTCTCTGGTGTTTTCCCCACACCCTCTTCACAAGGACTTTGCAGAATATTGTCCAATCTGATACCCACAGAACTATGACATTTTCAAAGCCAGAAAGAAAGTTATTGACCACTTTGACCCACACCAAGAAGAAATATTTAGTCACAGAGAGACACGTTGGGGGGGGAAAGAAGTGCCTTTTTTTTCTTTTTACCAACTTGTGATGTTTTCTCTTGCTTCATCTCAAGGTTTACTGCACAATTCAGTTTATTTATACACACAGAAAAACATTTTCAGCATTGCTTTCTCTTCAGGACCTTTCCACTTCCATTCTCAAGGCTGTTTCACCTATTTCCAAGTGCCCCAGAGGTGTCTGTGGTTACACAGAACTTGACTTCTTAATATAAAATTGAAATAGAGGCATCAGAAGAAGCAAAACCAAAGCACTACCGAAAAAACCCAGATTTATTTCCCTTTGCTCCTTTGAAGAGCCAAGGAGCTGTTGTGGGAATGTCACCCCACAGTAAATATCCCTGGTTTCCATTGTGCTTTGCAGGAAAAGGACCACAAAAATCCCCCCCAGATCCAGACTGTGCCTTAGGAACAGGGGGAGTTTTGTTCAGCATTTCCCCCTGACTGGGTAACAGCAGTTCTGAAGGCTCTGAACTGAAGCGAGGCAGAGCCTGTCAGCTCCCCAAAAGGAACACGAGTATTTCTAAAGGAGCACAAGAGCTTCTAAAGGAGGTTGCAGAATGTTAATTGCCTATGGATACTGTAAAATGAGAACTAAAATACCAAAGGTTGCTGGGTCCCCATCAGTCATGTTTTTTTCCCAGAATTCAGGCTGCAGCTCAGGCTTCTTATAAAGGTAAAAGGCTTTTTCTTATGTACCTGCAGATGCAAGATGAGACTTGCCCCTGTCTTTCCCTCCCAGACAGGTCAGAAAACACTATCTCCATCTGCACATTCTGGGCAAGATTGACATTCTCCTACGTGCTTTTCTGACGTGCAACCTCTAGAGGCTTTACCAGGGCAAGAAATGAGAATGAACACATTAAAACCTGTAAAATAAGGAACATGAGCTAAACCAACTGGCTCCACATGGAAATCTCAGTGTCCCCCTCTATCTGCCTGCTCCAGACAGCATGGGACAGACCAAATTCTGCCCCATTTAAACCACTAGAACCCCCCAAACTGGAGGTGCAGCCGGTGGTGGGATTCATCCCTGCCTGGTGAGCTTTTGCTGCAGAAAACTGGGAAGCTGATGGGGGAATATTTGATTTCAGTTCATGTGAGGATTATGGTAAACATGACATAACAATACCTCAGCTGAGCTGGGTCCCTCCTGAACAGGCACTATTTATTTGTCATCACGAACCACCTCAAAGTCTGCAGAATCATCAGCCCCTCTGATGTGCCCACACTGTGCAGACACACCCAAGAGCAAACAGATAACAAACCCAAGCTATCCAGAGTGCTGGACTACTGAACTGAGCTGATTAATTCAAAGTACAACATGTGTGTTCCTCTGCCCATTCCTGATTTGGCTCCCCCAGAGCTCAGCTGGCTCACTGTGGGGTCTGTCATGACCTTCTCCAGGAGGTGTTATTCTTGGGGTGCTCACTGGGGATGAATATGTCACTATATAGAGCTGGTCTTGCTTCATCAGGAATAGTTGAGTGTTAGGTGAGGTCTAAGGATGCCAAAGGGGACGAGCAGAGCGGACTCTGAAGGGTGCAGAGCATTAAGGTCCCTTCCAACCCAAATAGGTCTGTGATTCCATAAACCAGGAGCTCCTCCCAGACCAAGAGCTGTGAGTGCCACATCCACCTTCCCTCTGCTGCTGGCACGACTGAAGGTGTCCAAACCAGCCCAGATTTTGTCCTTGCCACTAATTGTTGGTAATCAAGCCATGGTTTGCATTTTCTACAGCCCCACAAACACTATTTGCCTGTTTGCCTCTCTCCCATTACGGTGTTTGGCAGTTGTGCTGCCTAATTCTCACTGCTTTTAGAAAATAGATTAATATACAAAATAACATCACAAGCAGCAGGGATCTGATAAACTCAATTGGCTAAATGACTGATGACAGAGTTTCTGCCTAAATCGGAAATCATTATGTGAGGCACAGGATGAAATGAAGAATGAGGTTCAGTGTGTGCTGTCTGTGTGTGTGCAAATGTGTGTGAGTGTAGAAGCACTTGGGGGTGTTTTTTTAAATCAGCTCAGCATGCAAATATATATTTCTGCTGAAACTGTGTTCAAACAAAGCAGAAACAGATGTATTGAAAATACAAATACAGGGCTTAATAAATATTTTATCATCAAATATTTCAAAAATGTCATCTTTAAAAACATGAAAATTCAGCCTCAGGAGGACCAAAATATTTAATCACTCTCAAGAAATTCTTAAAAGGGAATCTTTTTCCATCAGATTCCTTCTAAAGAGAAGAATGAATTTCCAGGTGCTGTGAGCTATATTTATTTTAATCAAAATCATTCACTGAGTTAAAGGAGATAGAAGAATCAGTGAGGTCATTATTAAGTGAGATAACAACTGAATGAATGAATGATCTCATTAATCTAATTATAAAATGGAATAGTATCTTACTAATCAGGCTGTTAACTGAGCCACTGGAAACATAAGGCTGTAATCACAGTTGTGTGAACCACACCAGGCTCTCAACACGGATTCTGGGGGAAATGAGGGGGATCACATTCCCTGCAGCCACCCAGGGACACTGACCCTGTTCGCTCAGGTGCACTTCAGTGAGCTGGGACCCGATGGGGGAAAGTCACAGAATCACAGAATGGGCTGAGTTGGAAGGAACCCACAAGGATCATCGAGTCCAAGCCTTAGCCCTGCACAGGCCCATCCCCAAGGGTCACACCCTGTGCCCCAGAGGATCATCCAAACCCTCCAGAAGTTCCCCAAGGAGCAACACGGGGGGGCTTTGCTGTGGGCAGGGTGACAAAATAGGGGCCTTTGCCAACCGGGCGGGCCTCGCTCTGCCCCTTCTTGGCAACGAGACACCATGCCAGGAATCCCGCTGGAGCTGTGCATTTCCACTAAGTTTATTCCTGACAGCTTTCCATTCTGAAATTCCAATGGTGACGTTGCTCAATGGTTGGAGAAAATTTTGTGAGAACTGAGATGAAACTTGAATCACTTCCCATCCTGAGGGGAAAGCAAGGAGGGCACAAATCTCAGCTGTGGGGCTTGAGCAGGCACACTGTGTGTTTGGAGTACTGGCTGCTCCTGAGTTTCCTTCACAGCTTTTCCTCCACAAGCTGGCCCTGGAATGCAGAGGCAGAGGAGAGCCGCTCTCTCAGGAGGAAGCAGTTCCCTGGACACCTCTGCAGAAGAGGATGACAGACATGCCCATGGAGGACAGGACGAAGAGCAACTCTCAGCCCCAGCAGGGGCTGCCCAACACAAACAGGAGGCGCCCGGAGAGGGCTGGGGGAGCTGGGAGAGGCCGGGAGTGGGACAGGCCTGGCCGCAGCTCCCTGGGTGCCGGGGCCAGCCCTGGGGCTGTGCCAAGGCAGCCCTCTCCACACCACCACTCCTTTTTCCCCCAGGTGATGCCCAGGCAGACACAGGCAGCGCCGCAGGGCAGCCAGAGCCAGGCCTTGCCCCTGCGTGGGGAAAGGCTGCCACGGCTGCCCTGCCCAGACAGCTGCCAGGAGCCCAGGAGCACTGGGACACACACTGCGAGACAGGGGCAGAGGGGAGCAAAGAGCTTGCCAAGCACAGCAGCTGCTGACAGGCAGGTGGGAGGCCCAGGTAGGAGGCTGGGCCAAGGGATGCACTCAGGTCAGCTCCCTCCTGGGCTTCCCCCGCTGACAAGGGGCCCAGGGCAAGGGCTGTCCGTGCCCCGCTCTGGGGTGACACAGGAGGAGACAGTCCCTCTGCCAGCAGTTCAGGTGGCGGCCCCACGGCACACACAGGCTGCCAGGGCCCCCTGCAAACTGCCTCCTCTGCCCCCAGCAGCCTTGGCTGCTGCTGCCAGGCGCAGGACAGCCCCCGTGCCCACGGCCGGCAGCAGCCACCTCCCCCCTGTCCCTCTTGCTCGGGGCACCCGTGCTGAGCAGGGCACAGCCCCCGGGCTCCAAAGCTGGAGGGCTGCACCGCGCCGCCCCCAAGGCCAGGACGCAGCTGGGAAGCCCAGGAGCCGTGGGCCTGGGCCAGACATCTCCCACAAGGGCTGCCCTGGCAGCCGCACGCCCAGACCACAGGCGGCAGCACAGCGGGACCGGGCACTCGGCAGGCCCGGCTCACCTTCCCTGGGCAGGGAGAGACCAGTGTCCGAGCAGGGCCCGGCACTGCCGGGGGTGCACGGGAAAGGCAGCCTCCCCAGCACAGCTCTGCCACTGCCGGACAAGACCGGCAAGGACGTGCCCCTCGTGCCCGAGAGGGAACCCTCAGCGCAGCTGAAGGTAAGCAGCCAGGTAGGCCCCTCCAGAGGGCAGGACGCGGCTGGGAAGCCCAGGAGCCGCCTCCCTGAGCGAGACGCCCCCCGCAAGAGCTACCCTGGCAGCCAGAGGCCCAGTCCGCAGGCGGCAGCACGGCGGGGCCGCGCACTCAGCCTGCCCGTCTCAGCTGCCCTGGGCAGCCAGGCAGGGCCACAGCAGCAGAGCCAAGCGGCACAGCAGGACCCAGCACTGCAGGGGCTGCGCAAGAAGCACACCCTCAGCAGCACAGCTGTGCCGGGCCGGGAGCAAAGCAGGAAGCGTCGCAGTGTCCTTGCCAAGACAGAGCGCTCCCAGAAGCTGAAGGCATGGAGGCTGGTGTGCCACTGCATGGCCCAGGACGCAGCTGTCAAGCCCAGGAGGCACGTCACCGTGCGAGTGGTCTCGCCCAAGGTCTCCCCCAGGAGCCCCAGGCCCAGCCAGCAGCCGGCGACACGACGGGGCCGGGCACGCAGCCTGCCCGTGGCAGCTCCCCTGGCCAGGGAGGCAGGGCCACAGCGCAGCAGAAGAGCGTCCGAGCAGGGCCCGGCACTGCCGAGGCTCCACCGGAGACGCACCCTCAGCAGCCCATCTGGGCCCGTGCAACACAAACCCGGCCAGGAGGGGACACTTGTGGCCCAGACTGAGCCTCTGCAGCAGCGGCAGGAGAGAGGCCGGCCCGTGCCCAGTGCAGAGTGCTGCCACTGCGCAAAGCCAGTCTCCAGCTGCTGGGGGAAATCTCCCGGCAGCAGAGGGTGCTGGAGTGGCTGCAAGCAACTTGCCCCGACAATCGTGGGGCTGTGGCCGAGGAGAGGAGAGAGCAGCAAGGGGATGGACAGCAAGAGCTCTGCCAAGGGGAAGGTGTCAGTGACCAAGGGCTGTGCAGAGAGGAAATCAAGGGAGACCAAGAGCTGTCCAAAAGGGAGGATGGCAATGACAAAGAGCTTTGCCAAGGGGAAGACCAGAGGGACCAAGACTTGCCCCGAGTGCAAGACAGCAAGAACAGAGCAGTGGTCCAAGGAGAAGATGACAAGGAGCAAGAGCTGTGCCCAGGAGAAGAGGAGAAGAAGGACCTGTCTCAAGACAAAGGTGGCAAGGTGGAAGAGCTCTCCCAAGGGGAAGACAAGAAGGACGAGGTGTCACAAGAGGAAGATGACAAGGAGGAACACCTGACCCAAGGGGAAGAGGAGAAGAAAGAAGACCCGTGCCAAGAGGAAGACAGCAGTGATGAAGAGCTGTGCCCAGGAGAAGAGAAGAAGATGGAGGAGCTGTCAGAAGAGGAAGATGGCAAGGAGGAAGAGCTGGGCCAAGGGCAAGAGGAAAAGAAAGAAAACCCATGCCAACGGGAAGACAGCAGTGATGAAGAGCTGTCCCAAGGAGAACATCAAAAGAAGGAGCTGTCTGAAGACGATGATGGCAAGGTGGAAGAGCAGTCTCAAGGGAAAGACACCATCAGGTGCAACATCTGGGACAAGCCCTCATGCCCAGTGAACACCCAGGTCCCTCCCACTTCTCCCCAGCAGCTGCCCAGCTGTCCCAGCAGTGTGGGCACAGAGGCAGCAGCAGAGGCAGCTGCTGAGCTGCCCAGCGTGTCTCCTGGCCCAGCCGGTGCCACGGACTCTGAGCCAGCAGGTGCTGAGCTGGGCAGAGCTCCTGAGGAAGAGGAACACCGTGCACCTCTTGCTGCCCAGGCACAAGAGGCGGAAATGGCAGCAGCTTCTCCTGCCTTTGGGCAGCAGCCGACAGCTTCAGGCCCAGAGAGCCAGGCAGCTGCCCCACACAGCCCCTGCTGCCCATGCAGCCCCTTGCCCAGCTTGCTGGACAAGCAGGGAGCAGGGGGCAGGGACAGTGGGCGTGTCAGTCCTTTCAGGGCCAGAGACCCAGGAGGGGGCCTTGACCAAGGAAGAGGAGGAGCAGAAAGACAACATCGACCAAGGGCGAGGTGACAGAGACGTGTCCCCAGTGGAGGACAAGACAGAGGAAGGAGTGCCACCAGTGGAGGACAAGACAGAGGAAGGAGTGCCACCAGTGGAGGACAAGACAGAGCTACAGGTGTCCCCAGTGGCAGACAACAGAGCCTCGAGGTTGAGGACTCCCCCAGAGAGGCTCCCTGTGCCTGCCCCTCAGCAGGCAGCGGCACTTGGGCAGCACAGCCAGGGGCCAGTGCAGGCCTTGCCCAGGCAGATGGAAGGTGTGCCCTCAGGTGTTTCCAGCCAGGGCCCTCCCACTTCAGGCGGGCGCTGCGGGCTCTGCGCAGCCTGTTGTGCTGGCCCCGCAGGGCGGCACAGCCACAGGACCAGCGCCCCACTGCCAGCGCCAGGCCTGCACCTGCCACCTCACACACCTCGCCTTAGACACCTGAACACCAGGCCCTGATCTCCACCCCGGTGCTGACAAGCTTCGGGTGTGTCTGAAGCTTGGCAGGAGTGAGGACAAGGGGCAGACACTCCACTCTGTGCTCCTGCGCAGCAGGAGAAGACATAGCCTGGAGGGAGATGTTGGCAGGCACCTCTTCTCCCTGTACTGCTCATCTGATGGAGGAGAATAAGAAGATGTCAAACACATCTTCATCATCTACATAAACATTGTATATAATATAATATAGTTGAACTTTTATAATAGTTATTCATAGATTTTTATATAATATAATTGTTATTGTATTATTATTTTATATTTACAATTTAACTCATAATTATATAATATATATTCCTTTTAGACATTTTAGAAGTTTATAATTGTAACTATTAATTATATAATACATGTACATATACAAGATACCATTAATATACCTGTTATACATGATAGATTTACATTATACATACACAATTACATAATACATATACAATATTAGGGAGCCCCTGGTGGTCTAGTGGTTAAGGACGCGGCGCTGTCACCGCCGAGGCCTGGGTTCGATTCCTGGTCAGGGCCACTCCCCGGGCAGATGGAGCCCGTTAGCCC
>JAYRBT010000038.1:10296354-10330592 GCA_036023395.1 Myiotriccus ornatus
CCTCTGGGGCACAGGGGGTGACCCTTGGGGATGGGCCTGTGCAGGGCTGAGGGTTGGACTGGATGATCCTTGTGGGTCCCTTCCAGCTCAGCCCATTCTGGGATTCTGGACCAAGCATGTGTGTCCCTGTGCAGGCTCAGTGTTCACAGGGCACTCAGGGCAGGAGCACCATGGAAAATAACAGTGCATGATCACACAGCACAGACCTTCTGCAAGTGGGTGGGGGAAAGGGCAGGTTTTCACTTCTGTTGCCTCAAAATACCCTTTCCCATGGATTTTTAATAGGAACACTATTCACCAGTCCTCAGTATCTCCACGATTCTGCTACAGGAAGAAAGTAGAGGTTGAAGAGGTTCCTGCTCAGTGCAGGGGGGTTGGGCTAAATGACTTTAAAGGTCCCTCCCAACCCAAACTATCCTATGATTTTTGCTGGAAGCTGCTGGTTCTGCTGCTAGGGCTCCATCCTATTCCTTCCTTGCTGTCATGCAGCTGCTGCCTGGGTCTTCCCTGTTGAGGCTGGAGTTGAGCTGGGCCATCAGAGCTGTCCCTCCAGCTGTGGGAAGGGAAGGGTGAAGTGAACACAAGCTGGAGGATGCAGCCAGAGTCTCCAGTGCCTGTTGCCATCCTGCTGCCACCTCACAGGGTGGGCACGGACCCACCCCCCCAAGGCCATCAGCTGGGTCTTCACTGCTCTGACCTCCCTGCAAAGGGAAAACCTTCCCTGGCAATGCCAAGGGGGCTGGAACAGGGAAGGGCTTCCTCGGAGTGAGGAGAGGGGGACACAGGAGGGGATGGCTTGGCTGGGCAGTGGTGTGGGAATTGTGGCGTCACAGCCAAAAAATCAAAGATTGAGAAAGTACTAATTATGTTAATCCTCCAAAATGTGGTTTCCTCCTCCCAGGATGTCCAGGTGATCAGGGAGGGGGGACAGTGCTGGGATGGTGGCAGGGCACCAGGCTGTGCCTGCCTGGGTTTGTTGGGGGCTGAAATGCAACCCCTGGGTGTGTCCTGCAACCACATCCCTTTCTATTTAAAAATGACAAAACCGCTAATTAGAATTTTCTCTCTGCATTTGGCTTTAGAAAAAAAAAAATATTAAAAATGTATAAGCCCCTCTGTACTGCATATGTATATTTTATTGCTGCATAATTGGGATCTTCATTAGTTCCCTGGGTGGTGAAGTGACAGGCTTTTCATGTGCTGCAGACACTAATGCAGTGTGATACAGTCCTCTTTTGCTTTTTATTCCGAGATGCTCCTTCCTAAACACCCTCAGCGCTCCCTAATAAGGACTCGTGTACCTTTTCGGGGGAACACTTTCTGCTGCAGCGTCACCGAGAGCCGAGGCTCTGATTGCAGCAGGAGCGAGGGCGGGGGGACATTTGGAGATTGAGAAACTATTAATTATGTTAATCCCAAACCCCAGGGTATAATTGCTGCCGCTCTCAAACAAAATGTTACTTTTATCTAAATTACTAAAGTGGGAGAAACACAATCGGGTTTAATTTAGTGCTGGTGGTGCCGAGGGGAGGGCCCGGGGGGCTCAGCACGGGCACTGCTCCCTCCTTGAGAGGAACAGGGACCTTCCCGGCCCAGAGGGGACTGACCCGGCTGCATCAGAGGCAGGAGGGAGAGGAGGATCCTGTAAACTTCCAGGGGGAAGGCTGACAACGCTGTGAGGGAAGTGACAGACCCAGCCCTTTTCTCTTCCCCCTTTTCTGCCAGAAATCAGAACCCTCGTTCCCTGAGGAAACTGCAGAAGGCTTTTCCCTGCAAGCTGGTGAGAGCAGCTCTCAACCAGGCAGGTTTCATGTTGCTCCTGGCCCCTCATGTCTTCTAGAGGTTGGTCACTGATGATTTCCCTGTTCTGAGGCAAAGCAAAAATAATTTCTTTGTGGCCCAGAAGTGCAGAGTGTGGTGAAAAATTCACATCACCCCAAGAGGGATAATGAATCATAGAATCACAGGATGGTTTGGGTGGGAAGGGACCTTAAATCTCATATTGTTCCACCCCCAAGCAAAGCTGAGGCAGGTACTCTGCAGCAAACAGGGGTTCCTGGGGGGGTGAAGAATAGGGAACAGACTGGGGTTAGAATCATCTTGTTCCATCCCCTGCCATGGGCAGGGACATCTTCCACTAGCCCAGATTGCTCCAAGCCCTGTCCAACCTGGCCTTGAGAAAACCAACTTCATAAGACAGTCCAGCCTTGTGGACTTTGAGCATGAAGTCCCCAGTTAGAGCAGCATCTCCCTGCTCATCTCAGCAGGGAGTGCTGGTCATCCCACCTCTTCTCTTGTCTCCCTCTCTTCCTTCCCACCAGCTCACCCCTCTGCTGCCTCTCCAGCCTCCTGGCCCAGGCCGTGACTGAGCTCAGGTCTCCACAGACCTCATTTCTCACCTTCAGGCAGAAAAGCTGTGGTGGGCTTTGCAGCTCTAAAGGGACAGAGAGACATTCAGTGGGGGGAAAGTGGATTGTGAGATGGTCTGGGCAGAGTCAGAGGAGGTGCAGGGCACAGCTCTGCCTGTGTGACTGCTGGGTCACCCCTGCAGCTGAGGAGCTGCTTCCATCCCAGTCTACCAGACGGCTGGGAACATCAGGGGCAATTAACTGGAGGACAAGAGCCAGGGAAGAGTCTGACCTATATTTATTATTTCAAGTGGGTTTGTGTTTGGTGAGGTTCTGGTGCCCTCACACATCATATTTTTTCAATTCACTGTGACAAGCTCTTAAAATAAAAGGTACATTGTGCTTATGCCAGACAAGCTGTTTTCCTGACCAGCCCTGACCGTGCTCACCAGGACCAAACAACCTGGTAGAAGGAGCTTCTGCTGCAACCAACAGTGTGAGGGATGAAGAGGAAAGCCAAGACACTGCAGACACTGTCAGGGGCTGGTCCTGTCCTCGAAGCCTGTGCCGATGATGCTTGTTCTGGGATTCATGAGAAGCTCATTAGAGCATAGACTTAATGGGAAGAAAACACCTCCATGCCATGAGATACACTCATGTCACTGCTGAGCCAGATGTGACACCACCATACATTTTAAAAAGTGCATTTTTTAATTCTAAAAAATTGTTGACAAATACGTGTCCCAGTTTTTTAAAAGACTTGCTCGTATTTTTAGTTCCCTGAACAGAATAAAGAGCAGCTTTTTCCTGTGTTGTCAGAAATCCTAATCCTCCACTGTCCACTACTGCAATTAGTGCTTCTGTTAAAACATCTGACTGAGAATCCCTGCACTGTGGAAGTCCCCAAACTCTCCTCAGGGTGTAATAAGAATGGAAGAAGGGATGTTCTGACTCAGATCCATCCTCCCCATCACCTGCCCCTGCCGACGGTCACCACGGGATGCCCAGAACAAACAGGACAAATGTGGAGAGCCATTTCCCTGGTGAGTCTCCCCACTTCCAGCAGGATTTTTTGCTGGACACTCCTTTCAGAAAATGTCCTTTTCATCTAGAAATTGGTTTCCATGCTTTTGGACCCCGTTTGTGCCCTTGGACTCCCTGATATGCTCAGGCATCGTGTTATGAAGGGAATTGTGCTTTCTCAGGGGATCTTCCCTTTGCTGGCTTCAAACTTCTTCCCTGATGATTTGAGATGCTGATGGCTGTGGTTTGTGTTTGGGAGAATAGGGAATAACTGTTCTCTGCTCACTCCCTCTATGTCACTCATGATTTTGTAGATATTTGCACACCGTAATCTTTTCTCTTCCCTGCGTGACCACCCAAGCTGAGGTGTGAAAGCCATTCTAACCTCTGATCATCCTTCTCAACCACCTCTAAAGTTCTTCTAGTTTACAGAAGGATTTTTGTGGCCATTTCAATAGGAATATATATCAGGAATACACATAATATTCAAAATATGGTCATTCCATTGAGTTACACAATCCTTCAAGTGTTTTTAATAAATTGGCAAGAAATTCTCAGCATTCCAATTTTTCATGCATAAGTAGATGAAGTGACAGACTTCCCAGCACAGTTGTCTCCTGTTTGCTGTTATTGCTTTCTTTCTTTCCCACCATTTCCTTTCTGAGCATTCCCAAGGGTTGCACTGGTGTTCCCAAGAACTCTCTATAATGTTTAATCTTCAAACATCTTCATGTCATAGCTTTATGCATCTTTATATTACACT
Organism: Myiotriccus ornatus; assembly: GCA_036023395.1. NCBI lineage: Eukaryota > Metazoa > Chordata > Aves > Passeriformes > Tyrannidae > Myiotriccus > Myiotriccus ornatus. The sequence continues at coordinate 10,300,489 of JAYRBT010000038.1, forward strand.
TGGTGTGGCACATGTCCACCCCTCGGATTTAACTCCTCCCTACTCTCACACCCCCAGGCACCATCAGGAACCACCCTGGGTTGCACCCTGTGGTGCCTGTGAATGGATCTCCACGGTGTGAGCTGGCTGGGAAAACCAAACCAGGAAAAACAAGCCAATGTGATGTTGTAATTAGTGAATTCCACTGCCCAGAAAGGCTCCCTGGCACTGTTCAATTTACTGCTGTGGGCACATTCCCCTGGCTCCAGCATCTTGAGGCACAAAGGTTTTTATTCCTGAAATTTTTCGTGTCTCTGAAGGAACATTATGCCACATAAGGACCTTTCCTGGTATCCCACAACTGGGAAAACTTTATTTGAAAGGTTTTTTTGGAAATCTAAATATTCAAGGCTACATCTCTTCTTCACTGCACAGTCTAGAATCGCTCTGCTGGTAAATTTTGGGTGAGGTAACATCTTGTTCTGCCTTTTGCCTGCTTATTTTGTTCTTTATTACAGTGTCCTCCAGATTTCCTTGTAAAAAAATCAGGTTTCCCATTTTACAGCTCTCTATATTTCTCCTTCAAGTCTTTTTAATAAATTGGCAAGAAATTCTCAGCCTTCTAATTTCTGGTGCATAGGTAGATTGAAGTGACAGATTTCCTAGCACGGTTAACAGACTAGAATTTCATTTTTTCATTCCTTCACAGCTCTTTGGAAAATACCATCTGGTCCTGATGAATTTTTATTATTCAATTTTTAATTTCGGGCCTAAAATATAAAACACTTCCTCATACTCATCCCTTGCAATGAAAATTCCCCGTGTGGGAACATGACTAAATTCCTGTGTTTATTTAAATTTCCTGCCGTGCCCTTTCACAGTTCTCCCACTGCATTCTGATCTTCCCTGAGCTGTACCACGGCACAGACCTACCTTCCAGTGCCTGAAAAGTAAATGATATCATGAGTTTTAATGTCTTTAGCAACTTCTTCCTCAAGCACAACTCTGGCCCATGTTAACATGAGTTTACATTAACTTGCAGAGTTATTCTTTCAGTTCTAGTTGCTTCTTTTATGCTGCTTTAGAACTATGGCCAGAATGACTTTTGTCCATTTAAAGTTTCTAATAATGTTTCAGAGCTTCTAATACAGTTTATTTTAAAAGTATCCCCACTGCTTTCAATCATTTTGCCCTTCTAGCCATTCCCTTTAAATTCCCTTTTAACTAGTCTTCTCTCTTTTTTTTTTTTTTTTATAGTTTCCCTTTAAACTTTATCAGAGCAAATTCTGCTTTTTTCCCCCCCTCTCCTACAGACTATTGAACTTCAGTCTATTCCAGCCACTCTTCTGTGGGGATGGTTTTTGATGGTTAGACCTTGAATCAGATCTCCTGGACTGCTCCACACTAAATCAAAGGTTGCTTCTCCTCTTTGCAGCACTCTGAACGAACAGCTCTTAGGCTGCCTGACAATGTAGTCTCAGCACCTCACCCTTTGTAACACTCACTAATCACCGTGGGGGCAATGGAAGTCTACTTTTATTTTCGTGTTTTCAGCCCTGAGAGACCAGCTAACACTCCTCAGGGCTCGCTGACCCCGTGCACCGTCACTGAGTCCCGTGGAGCTCAGCACAGCCACCACATCATTGCTCACCACACATGCAGGCAATTTCCATCCTATTGGCATGGGGAACTTCATCCTGTTGAGCTTTAAGTGTCTCCTCTCTGTTGATACCAGTTACTGTGCTGTTAACACAGGAGTTACACCCAGTTACGTGACTGTCATTCCGTGGTGTGTCCCACTGGTCACTGTCTCTCTGCCAGGTACCTACAAGGCCTGGTAAAAGTCAATCCTTTCCTTTAGAACTGAGTCTCCAGTTCACCTATCTTAATTTTTAAAATGATAGGATTCAAATTGCTTCATGTAAGTCTTTGCTACTGGTTCAGCTGTCTGGGATTTTTTGTGATGTTGGTAAATGCCACCTCCAGCCAAGGTCTGTTTTGGCTGTGTGAGAACAGCCCTTGTTAAGATTGCTTGAGAAATGGGATGACTTGCCAATATTCTTTTCCAGCAATAGAAAATTTAGAAATTGAGCCAAACCACTATAGAAAATTCTGTAGTGAACTATTTCTAACAGTTTTGTGAAGATCGGAACCTTAACCAGCCTCAGTAGGGAGAACACTCTCCTCTAGTACCTCTGTTTTTGTACTTTTATTATTAAGAAATGAACTTCTGGTTTATCTGTATCAAATCCCCAAGGAGTAGAAGAAATTAACCCTGGAGATCAGAGGCCAGTCTGTAATAGATAACTTCCTCCTAAAGCTGGAACCACAGGAGAATCAGATGCAATGGAGGTGGTGGAGAACAGGATGCCCAGGGAGTTGGAGAAGCAGGAAATGATGCCCTTAGAGTGATGAAACACAAAGACTAAATGGAAGATTTTTATAAATGAAGATATAGACACCCAAAATGGTTTAAAATGAAAACAAAATGGTTTGAAACAGAAAGAGGGCAGGGTTAGATGAAATATTGGGAAGGAATTGTTCCCTGGGAGGGTGGGGAGGCCCTGGCACAGGTTGTCCAGAGAAGCTGTGGCTGCCCCATCCCTGGAAGTGTCCAGGGCCAGGCTGGACGGGGCTTGGAGCAACCTGGGCTAGTGGAAGGTGTCCCTGCCCATGGCAGGGGGTGGGACTGGATGAGCTTTAAGGTCCCTTCCAACCCAAACTAGTCTGTGATTCTGTGGTTCCATGAAAATTCCTGCCCTGACATGTTCTCAGCAGCAGAAATGGTCAAAGGTTTGACCAGGTGGGATGTGGCCTCTCAGAAAATCTGTCTTGGTTAAAACAATCTCAAAATCCAGGTGCTGCCCTGCCCCTTGTGCTACCCCAGCACCCACTGCCATCAGTCAGGATGGAGGTGAAACACTGGGATCCATCACTGGATTTCTGCAGGAATGGACAAGGCTCGTGGCAGTTCTCGAAGCAGCTGGAGTGACACAGGATCAGCCACCTCCTCCATTAGTGCTGGATCCCTTTTCCTCTCAGAGATCAACTCTGAACACTTTGGTTTGTATAAATGTGCTCTGTTATTACAAATGGACTTATCATGGGAACGTATTTCTCTCTACTGATGGCTTTTGAACTACTCACAGTGGTATTTTTCTTCCACTGCTCATTATTTATGCTGAACAACCATCCCATAGTTCACCTGGGTACCTGGGGGACTGGAATGTGGATGGATAGGTGAGGGATGGCAGGGTGTTCCCAAGCTGGCCAAGCAACCCCCCACAGAATCCACATCAGTGCACCTGTGCTGGGAAGGGAGTCAGGGCAACAGTGCTGCTTGTTGGGAAAGAAACTGGAAACTCACTGAAAATCTCACAGCACAACAACGAAGACAACACCCGGCATACAGTTTGGGCAATAAAAGCTCATTAAAAGCTGCTTTTATTTTTTTTCTTTTTAATATTAGATTATTTTGACCAGTGTGGAATTAAAAGGGGCCGCTAAAAAGAAACAGGATTGGGATTGAAGCCGGGTCTCCAGTGTCAACAAACCTGATTCAGTCCACGGCCACGTCTCTGGGGCTGGTGTTCACACCTGGCACTGGGACTGGGGAGGGGACATGTTCATCTTCTTGCAGAGTTCAGGCAGAAATCCCCCTTCAGAGGACACCAAATACTTGTGTGTGGGAGAGGAGGAACCTCTTTCTAAGCCCTGGCACCGACATCTGCCAGAGCAGAGGAAGGTCTGAGCTGGAGAAGGAGTGGAAAATGAGGTGCTGATGGCATGGGAGAGCACCACTGCTCAGGGAGGGGCCTCAGATGCTGAACTGCAGAGTTCCTGGGCTGGCAGCTCCTCAGCCACCTCCAGAGGCCATGTGGACCAAATGGGATAATAAATTATCCTTCATTAGAAGGGGTCCCTTGAGCCTTGTCACACCCAAGTGCAAAAGCAATTTTCCAAGCACTTTTCAGCCAGGAGGACCCATTGCCTTGGTGAGACCCACTCCTGACTTTGAGAAAGGGCTTCACCCCTGAAAAAGGCAAATCCTTGGTGTTTGGTTAGAGCATATCCCCCAGAAGTGAAGCCCAGGCCTGAACAGAAGCTCTGAGGAGACAGAGGTCACTCACCTTCCCTCAGGACTCTGTGCCAGTGTTTCACCACCTCCATTGTTGAAATCTTGTGGCTTATTTAGTCTGAATTACTCCAGCTCCAGCTCCCAGCCATTAGTTCTTATTATGTCTTTCTCCATTACATTAAAGAGCCCTTTAGTCCCTGATATTTTCTCCCTGTGCAGGTACTTACACACTACTCCAGTCACCTCTCACTCTTCCTTTCTACAGTTTAAACAAACTGTGCTTGTAAAAATCAGTCACTTTAGGGCAATTTCTCCCGTCCTTAAATTATTTCTGTGGCTCTTTTCTGTACCCTCTTACAGGCACAAAGATCAGACTGGCATCTCATAATCCAGGCTTGATGTGAACATTTCCCTATGGAGGGAGGAAATCTTTCCTTGCCCATCCCTGTGTTAACATACACAACACTAACTCTTTGTGCACTGGCAGTTCACATTTGCTCACTTGCTCACCATGGTCTTCAGTCCATTTTTTAAGCCACTTTTTTCCAGGAGGTCCTTTTTGCCTTTTAGATGGAAAACTTTGCATTTGGCTTCACATCCATACCTGTGATCCCAGGCACTCAATTATCTTCCTGGTCAAGTGCACTGCAAACATCTTCTGCATCCAGGCAATGTGCTTCTCAAACCTACTCCCAGTTCCAGCAGGAAAGGGAATCAGACTTGTTTGACAGGATCTAATTGCTATAAAACCATATGGACCAACATTTGTTGATTTTCTAGGTGTTCAATTTGTGGGGGAGCCATTATTTTTCCAAGGACCAATGCCAGGCTCACTCTCTTAGAAATAACTCATGTTAGCCCACTACCCCTGCTTGCATATCAACAAGTATTAAAAATTCACATCAGAGTGGAAGAAGTCTCCACTATACCTGCTATTTTAAGATGCTGAAGAGTAATTTTAAATGTTCTGATCAAGCAGATGTTGCTTAATGTTACCCAGACATGCAAAGGGCTGGAAAAAATACATCTGTGTGCCTTGACAAACGCTTGACTGAGGGATTCAGTGGCCACTCCTGCCCTCTAAGTGCCATTTTGATGTTTGAATGCATATTTTTGGGAATCTGGAAAAAAGGAGAAAAGCCAGCTGGAGGGTTTCTGTATGTATTTTATTAATTCTTTATTTATAAACCCCGACTGCCACAGCTGAGTGCATGACAGAGGGAGTGTCAGACAGGGACATGTGCAGGTCGTGGTGCTGGGGCTGAAACTGTGAAATGACTTGCTGGTTGTATTCAATATTATAACAACAAGAAATATATATATATAAGGCCAGGTTGGACAGGGCTTGGAGCAACCTGGACTAGTGGAAAATGTCCCTGCCCATGGAATGAGATGAGCTTTAAGGTCCCTTCTAACCCAAACCAATCTGTGATTCTCTGATTCTCAGCTGAGCAGCTCCTGGAGAATCAGGTTTGTGTGCAGTGCTGCCAGCTCAGAGTCTCTTCAGACTTCTCTCTCTCTCTCTTCAAAAAAACCCCTGTATGTATGAAAAGCATTTGTAATTATCATACAGTGCAGCACATTAGCACAGATATAGCTACAGTTCTGTCACTTTGTAGTGATAATAGTGTATTGTTGGTGTTGTGTTTCCCCTACAATGACAGCACACAAGGAACATTAATGCCTGGCAGCCCAGATGCAAAGATACAGCATTATTTTGCTACAAATATGGGGGTAAATGTAACAGATTTATGGTGTGTACAATGTACACTGTTGGATTAGAGCACAACAGTCCTTCCTTCCTATGCCAGGAGTTAGGCTGTGGGAGGAAACGGTGACTGTTCCGTGTGTTAGAGATCCAAATTACTGCAGAACACAGCAGAATGAGGTCTATACTGACCATGCACTCAGGTTGCAAAATAAATGCAAGTTGTGCAGCAAGACCGACAGGAAAGATCCATGGAGAGGGCTGAAGAGGAGAAAGGCTGTCACTGTGGAGGGGAAAAGAAACTCTTAAATAGGTTGTGGGATCTTCCCAGGATGGTGACAGCACCGTCTGTGCAAAGTACCTGCCTTAACTCCTGTTTTTCTGAACCAGCCTCTGCTGAAGGAGAGCCCCACATGAACATGGTGCAAAGCTGCAATAACACAACTCTGCCCCGTTACCTGCTGTGCCACAGAGGGGATCCCATGCACAGGGATTTATCCTGCAACCAGCACTGGTGTCCTTCTTACCACCCTGCCATCCTCAGGACTGGCAATCTCGGTCTGAAGGAGGAAATTCAAAGGCTGACCTGAGTGGGACAGTGGCCACCGGCAAACAGGAGCTGCTGAACAGAGCAAGGCCTGGCTGGGACAGCTCCAGTGACCCCCTGGAGCAGCTCAGGAGGACAAAACCCAGCATGAACATCCTGCAAGGGAACCTTGCTTGCATTTTTCCAGACTTTCCTTGCTTCTTTTAGCATCGAGTCCTGAGGGAGCTCCTCATGAGTGTGGGGCTGTGGCTGCTCCAACCCAGCCACCCACTCTGCCAGGAACTGAGAAACATCAACTACATATTTTTACAACAGACTGTAGAGACTTGGTGGGAGTTACTGTATCTGGCACAAATTTTCTACAGCCCCCACACCATGGATCCTCAGCCCTACATTCAACTTTCTGCCTCTTTCATCCTAATTTCTACTCTTCCAGCTGCAGGCAGGGTCATCAGGACCTGTGTTGTGGGCAGGGAGTCACTATTTTCTCCTGACACTCAAGTGTTTTTATGATATTCTCAGAGGAAACACACCTGGAAGCAGAGACAGAGCCTAGAAAATATCAATCCTAAAGGTTTCCAGCTGTGTCCAGCTGCAAGGCTTGGAAACAGGTGGTTAGAAAGGGAAGGGGTCAGCAGCCCGGTTGCTCTCATGGGTGCTTCTACTTTCTCTCACTCTATGGACTCTGATATCAGTATTTTGCTGATTTAGGGTGACACAAAAGCCACAATGTGTCTGAAACAACACAAAGGGGTGAAGGAAGCAGACAGCTGCTCTGGCCAGCGCTGGTGTCTCAAAGGAAACCCTCACACGAGTACCACTGATGGCTCTTGGGTCTTCCCTCTCCTCACTGTACATTCCCCATCCCTCCATCCTCCTGACAATCCCATGGGCCATTGGCTGTGGCAAAGGAAGGGAACAAAGACACTTTTAAATTATTTGGCTCTTTGCTGTTGGGTGAGTTCTGCCTCTCATACCCTCTGAGCTGGGGTCATCTCTCTGCACCTCAACTGCAAGGGGCAGCAGGAGCTCCTCTGAATCGCTCTTTATGTGAGTTTTCCTTCCTTGAGGAACGTGGAAAGATGTTGATTGAAGATCCAGGTTAAAAGGGGTGGTTTGGCCTTCTCATCCCATTGCAAAGGTTGCATTTCTCAGTAGCGAATTAAGAAGATTGATTGATCTAATTCTTCTAGCATTTTCCAGCTGCTTTGTCACACAAGGTCACTTCTTTGGCAGCCTCACGCGAAGCCTTTCTGAGATGCTGCTGCCTGGAAATTCATTATTTAGGAAGGGAGTTTCAAAGCAAGGTCTGGGGTTCCCTGTGCCGTGGCCTCTGACGGGTTTTCCACCAGCTGGTGACATTTTCCTCCTGCAGCTCCTGCAGCTCAGCTCAGGAGAGCTGCAGAGGGCAAAACACCAGGCAGCTTCAGGTTTCCACATTCAGGGAGGACTGAAGAAATGGAGGGGCTCCATGGCAGCCTTGCATCCATCCATCCACCCATCCATCCATCCACCCATCCATCCATCCATCCATCCATCCATCCATCCATCCATCCATCCATCCACCCATCCATCCATCCACCCATCCATCCATCCACCCATCCATCCATCCATCCATCCATCCATCCATTCACCCATCCATCCATCCATCTATCCATCCATCCATCCACCCACCCATCCCTTTCCCTGGAGCTCCAGCTTGGAGGTGTCCCCCAAAGCACAGCTCCTGCAGCAGCCAGAGAAATCCTGTAGCTGGTGAAGCTGCCCCGGGCTGAGCACCGAGGTGATGAGTGAGGGCGACAGAAAGCTCCAGGTCAGGCTGAAAATGAAACAGCCCCTACTCACAGCCCTGCCCCAGTGTGGCTGTGCCGGGAAGGACCACCAGGTGTGCCCTAAATACGAGATTGTGGGGGGCTACTTGTGCTTTTAACTTGCAATTTCCCCTACGCCGTCCTGAGTGGGCTTATGAAATCCACCGGCCTGAGGACAGAGCCTGGGATTGCTGGAATGCCTTTGGAAGGGTCTGCAGGGCAGGACAAGCTCCAGAGGGAGGTGCAAAGCTGTACCTGTGGTGGCTTTGTTTCTGTGCCAAGGGTGTTTTCCCAGCCCGGGGTCGGTGGTGTGCAGCTCCTCACAGCTTTTCCAGTGCGGAGCCATCAGCCAGCACTCCCCCAGCTCCCAAAACCGGGAGCTTTAGAGGAGTGCCAAGGACGTGGAGAGCACAGGGAAACCCAGAGGTCCTGGGAAAACAGCTCAGGGGAATGGTGAGAGCCTGGGCCACGACTGCTGGAGCGAGAGGGGTGACACTGGATGACACCAGTGTGGGCAGTGGGGAGCTGCTGGTCACTCCCCAGAGGGCCAGGGGTGGGCTGGGTGGGAGACACCCTGTCCTTGGCACCCCAGGCACAGGGGGAAGAGCAGGAGTTGTGCCCAGGACAGGGGGAAGGGGAAGAGCAGGAAATGGCTGCACTTTCCCCCTCGCTGAGCTTTCCCCCCTGCCCTGACAGCCCCGTCCTCCTGTCTTGCAGGGAGCAGCCAATCTTCAGCACCAGGGCCCATGTTTTCCAGATCGACCCGGCCACCAAACGGAACTGGATCCCGGCCAGCAAACACGCCCTGACCGTCTCCTACTTCTACGATGCCACGCGCAACGTGTACCGGATCATCAGCGTGGGGGGCACCAAGGTAGGGGGCACAGCAGCCCCACAGCAGGCTCTCCCCCCGCCCAGAACCTCTCCTGCTGCGGGTGGGGTTGGGGTTGGGGTGGTCAGCCCTCGGCACGGGCGCTTTGGCGTCTTCCCATCCTCAGGTAGCACCTCATTTCCTCGCTGTGTTTGGGGGCAGACACCGCAATCTGTGCCGGTGGAAAACGTGCCCTGGGGTGTGATGTTGTCCCTCCCTCCCCCCCAACAACTCTCTTCTCACCCCCCATTCCAACCCCAAGTGTTTTCCAAGAGCCTTTTAGCCTGTGCTAAACCCAAACCCCGCACAGTGAAGGCAGACAGAGGTTTGAGGGAGCCTCGGAGTCACCCCCACAAAACACGATCTGCTCTCCCTAAACTGTTCCTGATGGGCATTCTCCTGCCTGGTTCTCCAAGCCCTGTGATGGCAGAGTCTTTCCCAGGCTTTTTGCTGCTCCCCTGCCCGGCAGAGAGGGTTTCATAACACCCAGTCCTGAGAGAGAGTTTCGTAACACCCAGTCCTGAGTGCTGCTTAAAGCCCTTTTTTTCCCCCCCCTCTACTCCCTTGCCATGAAAATGGAGAACAGCAGAAAGCTGTCGAGGCCCCAGAGACGTGCTGTCTCTTACCATCTTTTCCAGCAATGGAGGAAGCTGCTGATACTGAGGCTCTTTTTTTTTTTTTTTTTTGCCCTTTTTTGGTAGAAAAGGTGATTAAAGATTCGTTCGCGTCGTCAGGCTGGAAAGACTTTCGGTCACCGAAAGCCTGAAGTGAACTGTTTTACAGGTGAAAAGGCAGAGATCCCTACCCCTAATTCCCAGAGTCCACGGGGATGGTGGTGATCTGAGTGGCACCCCCTCACATGGAAAGGGCTTGGAATGGGATGATCTTTAATGGGATCATCTTTAATGGGGTGATCTTTAAGGTCCCTTCCGACCCAAACCGCTCTGCCATCCCGGTGATTCTGCCAATCCAGCCCCACCTGGAGTTGTCCCTGCCCTCTCTCCCCAGGCAATCATCAACAGCACCATCACCCCCAACATGACCTTCACCAAGACATCCCAGAAGTTCGGACAATGGGCCGACAGCCGAGCCAACACCGTGTACGGGCTGGGCTTCGCCTCGGAGCAGCACCTCTCCCAGGTAACTGCGGGGCTCTGACTCCTGGGGAGGCTCTGAAACCCTGCAGGGGACATCAGCCTCTGGGGAACCCCAGTGAAACCCCTCCCCACGGTGCTAAAGCTTGTTGAAAGATGCAAAGAGGCTAAAAAGAGCTTTAAAGTAAGATTTGCTGTGTGTTTTGAGCACCGCTAATTCAGAAATTGAGGAGCACGTTGCATGAAGCAACCCAGGCTCGAGTTGTTCCACATTTTGACTCTTCCCTCCCCCCCTCCACCTCCTCCAGTTTGCAGAGAAGTTCCAGGAAGTGAAAGAAGCAGCTCGTTTGGCCAGGGAGAAGTCCCAGGATAAAACAGAGCTGACCAACCCTGCCCTGAACATCACATCCCACCAGGTAACGCTGGGAAAGAGGCAGGAGGGGAGGAGAGAAAACTGTCCCTGGGTGCTCTCCTCCTGCTCTCCTCCCCCTCTCCCCGAGGCCTTTGTAGCCACACCCGGTGATTTCGGTGGGGCCCTGAGCTGGCTCCCAAAACCCACCCAGCAGATTGATTAAGGGGTGCTGTAGTGGAGCTCCTGGCAAGGTTCAACCTCGTCCCTCTCGGCCGGTTGAACCATTTCGAGCCTTGCCGGAGGTGGTGCTGGTGGTGCTGGTGGGAGGGGGGGTTTGGCTGTGATGGTGGTCAGGAGTTTTTGGGTTCTGCTGTGTTTCTCTTTGCCCTGGGGAGGGCTCAGAGTGACAGTGCCAGGCCAGGGGCACGCAGAGAGCCTCTCACCTGGCTCAGCACGGGGATGTGGCGTTTCCACCTGGGTTTGTTCTTCTTCTGGGGGTCAGGGAGTCCCTCTCCAAGCGCCTGGGGACGGCGCTGGCCGTGATTTCTTGCAGCTGGTGACCGAGGGGTGCTGTGAAAGTTCCCCATGGGAACCCTCCCCTCAGCAAGAGCTGCGTGTGACAGCCAGTCACTCAATTCTCCTTCCCCCAGGAGACCAAGCCAGGGAGCTGGAGCCCATCACAGATCTCTCTCACGTGTTTTCCCACTGCCTTCCTCCCCCCACCTTGTAGCTGAACCCGCTCCAGCAACGCTGGGATGGGGGGGGGAATAAATAAAATGAAATAAAGAAAATAAAATGTGCTGCTTTTCCCCACGGAGAAGCAACAGCTCAGTGGGGATGGTGGAGCTGCCCTCCCAAGGAGGTCGCTCCAGAGGTGGCTCTGCTCTTCCCCAGAGCTGCTGGCAGCGGGAGGGGAGCAGTGGGATGGATGCAGGACACGGCGTTCCCTGGGCTGGGCACAGATGGAATGGCAGCAGCGGAGGAGGAGGAGTGTGAACAATACCTTGGCCTGCAGGGAAAGCAGGGGGAGGTGGAGGCAGTGGCTCTGCAGAGACTGGAGATGTCTTGTGGGGTGCAAAGATGGGGAAAATCCGCCCAAATGTTGGTTCCTGCTCGCTCAAAGCTCCATCCTGTGGGGAGGCAAGGGAAGAAGGGAGTGGAGTATTCAGAGCAGAACCGAAGTTTTGGGGTCTTTCACCTAAGGCAGAGGTTCCTGGGCAGCTGCAGCCTCCCCCTCCCAGAGATATCCCTCTTATCCTGTTCACTCCAGGCAGAACTCCTCAGGTGCCTCAACAGGACACGTTCCCAGTGCTGTGATGGCAGAAGGGATGGGGAGGTCAGAGAGGGAAGGTCAAACCCGGAGCGGGGAACCGGCCTAAGGCTCTGTTCCTTCCTCTGCCTTGACTCAGCAGTGCTAAAACTGCCCCGGAGGGACCCCACCCTGCCTGTCCCCGCTCCCCCTGCTGCCCTCTGAGCGGGGGAGCTCAGCCAGGGCCCTGCCTGCAGCCACCCCCCAGCCGGGGGGGTGACGGGGACCCGTGCGGTGTCCCCTGCCGCGTGGACACACCCTGCGTTCGTCCCTGCCTTCCCCATCACGCCTTCTCCCTTCTCCCATTCCCACCCTCTGCATCAGCAGAGCTCCGAACACGAGCTTCACCTCTGAATAATTGATCGTGCGTGTGTTTGCCAGCGAGCAGAGCGCGGATCTGTCTCCTGGAATTAAATCAGGCCTCCCTCGTTTTTCTGCGTCTGCACCACTTTCCTTCTGCTTCCCGTTTCTCAGGGCCGGGGAATTCCCAAAACAGCAGCTTTCTCCTGTCCTTCAGTGCCTGTCAGGCCAATCCCCATCCCGTTTAGCACCCCCATCGCAGGGTACTTTGCTGTGGATAATGACACAGCACCGGGAGGGCATCTCCGGCTCTCACCGGTTCCTGTTGGCACAACACACCAGAACAGGGAATTTCTGCCCCTTCCAGGCCTCAGTTCCTGGTGTGTGCAGGAATATGGAGCACAGGGGAGGATGGACTTTGGTGCAGAGACTGTTCCTTCTCCCACACCTTTGGAAAGTGGGTGCCAGGGTCGCCTGAGCAATGAGCTTCTGTCCCAGAGAAGCACCATCCCAGTGGCACCTGGTGCCTGAATTCCAGGAGCTGGAGCTGGGACTGAAGCCAGTGGGCCTGGCAGGTCTGTGGTGGGAGTTTAAGCCTTTCCACTGCTCTGAGGAGCGGCGAGAAAATCCTCTTAAGAATTGGGCAAAGCCCTGAAAGGGGCAGTTTGAGCAGCTGAGAGCAGGGCAGGGCTGTGGGACTCATGAGGGGCTGTGGCTCTGCTGGCAATTGCTCAGCTGAGGGCCAGAGAATTCCACACATTCCCTCAGGGCAGGAGGGAGGAATAGCTGGGAGTCCACCTGCACTGGGATCTGGTGTGTGCAAGCTCTGAGCCCCCCCTGCACTGGGGTCGCTGCCCCAGGGAGGACCTGGCAGCTGCTGGAAGGGCGAAGCACCAACCAAGAGAGAGCCCTGTGCCCTCAGAGCTTCCAAAATCATCGCTGCTCCGTGGCTGCTGCTGCTGGGCCACGCCTGAGGGGCTTTGCCCCCAGCCTTGTGCAGACAAACACAGCTCTCCCCGGGTTAGGGCAGAGCCAGGTTTGCCCCAGCAGGGCGGGCACTGAGAACTCGCCCCGGGGAAAGTTCTTACTCTTCCCAGGCTGGGAATAAGTTTACAGAGCCCTTGTGGCCACGTGGCCGTAACCACCCCTTCTTCACCCTCCCCTCTCTCCCCCAGGTACTTCCCAGCCCCATCATCAGCTCCAATGGGCCAGGAGAGGATAAACTCTTCCGGAGCCAAAGCGCCGACGTGGAGATCGCCACGGAGAAGGAGCGGCTGAAGAAGATGCTCTCGGAAGGGTGAGGCTGCCACGAGAGCTCCCAGCTCCTGAACTGCCCTGTTCTCTGCCATCCCCAAGCACTTCTGACCCCACGCTCCTGCTGAGTCGTGCCCTGTGCCCAAACTGCTGCTCCAACCCTGTCTCCCGCTAGGAAGTTATTCCAGCTGGGAGGTGAAATGTGCTGCTCAAGGCAGCGTGGGAAGGAGGCGGCTCCAGTGCCTGCAGCGGGGATGACTCGGTGCCAGTTATCTGCAGATCAGTAGCTTGTGATACCAGAAGATGTTCACACTTTTCCAGCTGGCCCAGGGCTACATTTGTGTTAATTCCCCTGGTGGTTCCAGCAAAAGTCCCTGCTGCTTCCTCTCTTTGTCTGTTCAAAAGGCTTCGGGCTGGATTCTGCCCTGTGGCTCCCGTCAAGCTCCCAGCTGAACACTTAGAACATTTTTAAATCAAAAGCAAGTGTCCTTTGCTGCCTTCTCCTGAGTCCAGGGCTGGTGGGGCTTTATTCAAAGCCAACTCAGATCCAGTAAGGATTTTTAAAGTGGATTCACAATCCCACGTTGCAAAACCCCTTTTGTAGGACCTGCGTCTCCCCCACCCCATTAATCTCACAGCTTCCAGCACACGTGGCCTCAAAGCCGAACGTTACCCAGGGATAAAGGAAAGAGGTGCAGATTCAGGGCTGTTCAAGGAGTGTTTAAATCTGGGAGGTGACAGGAGGGCTGAACAGAAACCTGTGGGGCCGCTGAGCACTTCCAGGAGCGTTGTTTGGGCACCGGGGCGGGGAGTGGGGAAAAGGATCCTCGGGACTCACCCCCTGCCCTCTCGCACAGCTCCGTCAGCGAGGTGCAGTGGGAAGCCGAGTTCTTCAGCCTCCAGGACAACAACAGCAAGCTGGTGGCTGCCCTGCACGAGGCCAACGCCAACGTGGACCAGTGGAAGAAGCAGCTCTCTGCCTACCAGGAGGAGACGGAGACGCTGCGGCAGCGGGTGAGCCCCGGCCAGCGCCGTCCTGGGGCCACTCACCGGGCCCTTCTGCCGCCTGCCCTGCCTGTCAGCAGCACCTGGGGGGCAGAGCCAGGATGCTGCACGAGCCTGGCAAGGAAAACACCTCAAGGAATGAGGCTGTGGAAGCGGGGAGCTCCCCACGAGCTCCCCTTCTTTTCTTCTTCTTCTCCTTCTTGTGTGTTGAGTCCCTGGGGGTGGAGGGAGGAAACCAGAGCTCGAAGTCACAGAATTTCAGCTTCCCTTCGTGTTTTCTGGAGGTAGTTCCCAGCTCCCAGCCAGACTAACGCCTGTGCCCGCCCCAGCCAGGCACCAGGGCAAGCTCTGGCTGCTGACAGGAAGGCTGAGGGTTGCTCTGGCTGCTATAATTAGCTCCAATCCGAGCTGCAACATCATGAAAGCCGGGTGGTGCAGCACAAGCAGAGCCTTGTTCTGTTGGAATAAGGGGCTCCTTTGACCTCCAGAACGTCGGGGAGGTCACGGGCCAGCTGAGAGCATCGGGGCACGGGGGTGACAGTCACACGGAGGGGAGGGGGGCTTTGCTGGGAGGGAGGCACCACACAGGACTTGGGAAGGGCTTTCAGGACAGCTGGGGTTTGCCTGGGAAAGGACTCTGGAGCCCCGGAGAAGGAGACACGGAGCCATTTCGCTTGGAGATGGCTCACTGGAAAGGCAGCAGGGATTTATAACAATTAACAGCACTCGATGGCTGTGGTGTGTGGCCGGTCTGTGCAGTCAACAGCTGTCCCCTGGGATCTGCTGTGCCTGGAGCTCATTCCCAGTGCTGGAGCTGGGCAGGAAAAGGGCTGCCTGGGACAGCTTTGCCTCCTCTGCAGCAGGAGCCTGCCCTGGGTGTAGCAGAGGCCTCGAGTGGGTGTCTGTGCGTGGGTTTGTGACTGTCTGGGTCGGGCTGGCTCTTCCCTGCACACTCAGCTGTTCTGTGGCTCTTCCCACAGCTGGGAACCAGGAGGGAGGATTTTGGGAGCTTTGGGCGAGGGCCTTGGCAGAATGGCAGGGGAAGCTGTGACTCGGTGAGACACCCGAATCACTGTCCCTAAATGGGAGCATTTTGGGAGCAGAGCTCGCTGTTGACATGGACCCAAGGCAGCCAGTGCTGCCCTGCTCCCCCTGCTCCTGGGAACGCCCCGGGGTGGCTTGGCAAGGAAGCCAAAACCCTGGCTGGGGGTGCTGAGGAGCCACAACATTCCTGAGGGAGCCTTCCCTGCCTGGCAGGTGGCGGAGCTGGAGTCGCAGGGGACCCACGATTCCTCCAGCGAGAACAACAAGGAGGAGCTGAGCCAAACCCTGGAGGAGCTGGAGCTGCTCATCAAGGCTAAGGATGAGGTAAAAGGCAGAGCCTGAGGCTGGGGGGGCCCGTCAGTCAGTGCTGGTTTGGGGTCAGAGGCCCCTCGTGCTGGTTCCCTCTCCAGGGAGGCAAAGGAGGGAGAGGGAAGCGCTGGGAGCTTCCCAGTGTCCGTAGCCTGGAGTGGAAGGCTCAGAGCTCTCTTCCCCGTTCCCCTCTCAGCCCTCTGCAGTGGCAATTAGCCTCTGGTGTAGTAATTGTCTCTAGCTCTCGCTGCATTTCAATGAATGGATGATTTAAAGCCGGGTTCTCACTCCAGGGGCTGTGGAGGAGGGGAGGTGTGGAGAGAATCTCTGTGATTCACTCTCTGTGGGCTGTCTGCTGGCCTTGCTTCAGCAGGGTGGGGTGGGGATGGAGCCCTGGGATTGAAGAGGGGAGGTGGTTTGGGCTCCCTGATCCTTACTCAGAACAGTTTTGTCCCTCCTTCCCCTTCCTGCTCAGGCTGGAGGGAGAACGCTGGGGCCAAGGTGTTCCCAGGCTTTTGCACCCACCAGCTCATCCCTGTCCCCGGGAGCCTGGGATGTGCCCTGGAGCAGGGATGCAGAGAGCACTGGGCTTTGCTGGCACTCAGATTAGGGGCCAAGGGCTCCCAGGGGGGCAGCAGGTGCAGCAGAAAGTCAGAAAGGGAGGGGGTGAAAATTTGGAGCTGCCTGGGGGTTATGGGAGCTGCTCCCACCGGGAGAAGAGGGGGGGATCTGACGTGTTTGCTCTTCCTCCTCGTGTTCCAGGAGATCCAGATGCTGAAGAGCCAGAAGTGTGGCCGCTGGGAAGCCGAGGGGGAGCGGGAGGAGACGCTGCAGAAGCTGCAGGTGAAGGTGGCAGGTCTGGGGCACCCCAGCCCTCACAGCGCAGGGATCCATCCCCCTGGCTCCCTGGGGACAGAGCTGCCCTGCCTCTGGAGGGTGGGAACGGCTCCCAGCAGCCCCTGACGCGGGGTGTGTGGCAGAACTGTGATGTCCTGTCCCCCTCCATCCCCTGAAGTCCTTCAGGGCTGCTGGGACAGGGAGCAGAGCTCTGGCACAGCCTGGCTGGCAGGAGGGAGCCGAGCTGCTCCTCGGCCCCGGGCGCGGGCACAGATGGAGCAGGATCTGGGGCATGGTCTGTGTTTATCTCTGAGGTCCAGAACCCCTCCACAGGCTCTTGTTTCGTGGCAAAACTGTCCCCATCAAGCCTGGGGATGATCCACGTGAGCTGCAGTTCCACACCTTTGCAGACCTTGGAGTCACCCGAAGGGCAACGTGCTAGAAAAGGAAATGTAGCCGAGCAGGGGTGGGTTAATTAACACTTGGGACACTGAGTTCACTGCAAAGAACGCCTCACACCGCTGCAGAAATGCTCCTGTTCAGCAGCAGCTCCTGCAGTTTTCTGGAGGGCAGGATAAACTCATTAAAAAAGCGAGGTGAGGGACGAAGCCGGGACGACGAGCGACTCTCCAGGCACGTCTGTCACGGGTTTTGGAAAGGAGACGGAGAAGGAAAAATTCTGGGCTAATAAAACCCAGCAAACGTTCCCAGCCCCTGGGAGGTTCAGGGCACTTAAAGCTGGGCAGGTGCCTGGGTTGGAGGGAGGAAACATTTGCTCCCAGATTTGCCCCCACCCCGGGATGCTGCAGGTCAGGAGAGGGAGATCCCTCGGGGAGAGGGATGGTGGGGACCCGGCACTGGGGGCCGTTTCGGGGAGATGGGGGGGTGTGTGCAGGGCAGAGCAGCCCCCTCCCCACGCCCACCCCTCTCCTGGTGCCCCTGGCAGGAGCTGGAGGCCCGGAACGCCGAGCTGGAGCAGCGGCTGCACTTGGCGGAGCAGAGCCTGGCAGAGACCCTGGCAGAGAGGGAGAAGCTGCAGAGCGAGGTGACCAAGGTGGCGGAGATCATGGACGTGAAGATCTTCGAGCTCAGCGAGATCCGGCAGGGACTGGCCAAGCTGGTGGAGGGCAACTGAGGCAGCAGAGCCCTCGGAGCAGGGGCAGCCCGGGCTGGCACCGGCCCCTTCCCCCCCGGCCCGGAGCAACCGCAGCCGCCCCGCACAGCCTCGAGCCTGCCTTGGGCAGGGTTTGCCACCGTACCAGCAGCTGCCTGGGCAGCGTGGGGACCTGCCAGCCCACCCACTGCCCGCCCCACGCGAGGGCACGGAGGGGCTGAGCTCCCAGAGGCCCAGCCAGCCCTTCTCCGGCCCCTGCCGTGGCCCAGAGGGGGCAGCTGCGCCCTCCTGCCGCCCTGCCAGCCTCCCTCCTGCCACACCGTGTCCCCCGGGGTTTTTACACTTTTCTAAGGGGAAGGGGCTGAGCAGCCTTTGTGGTTTTGGGGTTTTTTTTTGTTTGTTTTTCCAGTAGTTTGTTTTTTTATTTAGGAAACCACTTGCCTTTTGCAAGTCAGCTGCCTGTTTCCCCACCTGGGGAGGGAGGGAGGAGAGGTTCTAGCACACCCGGGACAAGTCTCTCCTTTTTTTCTTCTTCTTCTTCTTCTTCCTCCCCAGCCCAAAGTCTTTCCAACAGGATCCAGCAACTCTGCTCACTGGCAGGAGCATCCCTGGAGAAAAGGGGCCTTGTGTCCTTCCCACTGTTCACTCACCCTCCAGAGGGAAAAAGAACGGCGGGTTTTCAAGCCTCTGTTAGTTTAACACCGTGGGATTTAACGGCTCGTTCAAACCTTCAGCTGAGCAGAGCTGCAGGCTTTGGTTTGGGAAAAGGGACATCCCCCAGGGCACGGCCACCAAAGCTGCTGGACTGGCATCTCTCCGGGCCTCTGAGGGCTGCAGTTAATTGAAATTAAATGGAGCAAGTCACAGTTGCTCTTGGTTCCTCCTGTTTTCTGGGCCTTTTATATCGGGAAACAGCCCCCAGAGCCGGCAGCTCTCCTTGTGAAGGGGACGGGTCCCGGCTTGCCCTGCTGGAAGGAGAGCAGGAGGCGCTTTGGAGCAGCTGGGACTGTGCCCTGAGGGGCCCGTGGGAAGCCTGTGAGTTATCCCAGATGTTGTCTAGTCCCAGCAATTGAGCAAGGCCTGCGGGATCCGTGGATTGTCGTGTCCCCCGTGGATTGTCGTGTCCCCCGGCAGGCTGCGGGAGAGGCTGAGCAGTGTCCGCGTGGCCGTGCCTGTGACCTTCCAGCAGCGTCCGTGGGTTTGGAGGTTTTGGGGGCAGGTTTTTTCGGCCTCTTTGCCACTGACTAAGTCAGGCAAAGAGCAGCAATCCCGGGAACGTTCCCCGTGGAGACGGGGAGAGGCTCTGCCTCTGCCCTCCCTCGCCTGCTGACCGCAGAGGAACCTTCAGCTTCCACACTCTGCCTGCAAGTCAGGGCAGGATTCAGGGCTGGCACCTTGGGAATCTGCTGGAGTGGAGGACTGCTGGTGACTCTGTGCAAAGCCCTTCCCTTTCCCGGGGGAGATGAGGAAACGTGGAGGTTTCCAGACCTGCTTAGCCAGGAAAGAGCTTTTCTGGGTTTGGGGGTTTTTTGTTTTGGTTTTTTTTTGGGGGGAGAGGGGTGGTTAGTTTTTATTTTATTTTAATTTTTTGTTGCATGAAGTGTTCTCACGACTGTCTGGGGCTGGAGCTGCTGTGGTGAGGTTTGTTCCGGGGTATTTAAGACGGGAAGGGAGTAACTGGGTGGCAAAAAGTTCTTCGGGATTGATTTGCTTCCCGGCCTGTGCCAGTGTTGATACTTTATTCCCACGAGAGCAGCCTTCTTTTGAAATAGAGATCAGCTCCGAGCAAGGCGCGTTTGCTTTGGTTTTCACTCACAAGGGGAGGGGGGGATTTGGGACATGAGGGAAAGAAAGCCGGGAAGAAGCTCCTCGTGTTCTCTGCTCTGGCCCTGCGGAGCTGGGGATGGATCCTCCAGTTCTGGCAGCACCGTTCCCTGGCCTTGCTGGGGGTGACCAGACCTGGGTGTGCCTGAGTCAGGCTGCACATCCCACCAGGACCCTGGGAGTGGGGGAAGAGCCAGGGGAGCTCCCACAGCTCCATGGAGTGAAATTCTGGCTGCCACCATTCCCAGCACCTGCTCCGACCCAGCTCAGGCAGCAGCACAGCACAAACCTCAGTTTTTCTGCTATTTAAGCCTCTTCCTGCCCCTTTTGTGTGTTTTTTTTTTTTACCCTCAAAACACAACCTGGCAACACTGGATCCACCTCAACCCACAGCGAAGAACTGGCCCCACTGACTGTCTGGGGGGAGTGTGAGAAGGGCCAAAAGTCGTGCAAGGAGGGCCACTCTCCCCCGTGGCTCTCCCCCTCCACGGGTGCCGGTGCCATTCTTTTCCTTGCCAGAATAATCAGGAGAGTGGTTTTTTGATGAGATCTGTCCCGGGCTCAGCCTTTGTTCCCAGTCCTTTGCTGAGGCCGGGCGATGATGGATGGGTCTGGGAGGCGCTTTCCCTCGCAGCCTTCCCCTCTCCCGAGCTAATGAAAACCCATTTATCACCAGCTATTTCCACAAATGCCCTAAATCCGCGGTTAGCAACGAGGCAGCCTCGCTGCAGACGCTCCAGCAGCGCTAATTCCATCTGCCCCGCCCTGCTGAGCACTTCCAAAGGGTTTCCGTCGGCAGCGCTGACACATCCCCGCCGTGCCCCCCCCCCTCCAGCCCCTCACCCTTCTTAGTTCTGCTTTTCCTGCCT
This sequence comes from Myiotriccus ornatus, assembly GCA_036023395.1. Taxonomy (NCBI): domain Eukaryota; kingdom Metazoa; phylum Chordata; class Aves; order Passeriformes; family Tyrannidae; genus Myiotriccus; species Myiotriccus ornatus. The sequence continues at coordinate 10,320,794 of JAYRBT010000038.1, forward strand.
CCAAAGGGGGAAAATCCTGTGCTCCAAAAGGCAAAGCTGCAGTCCCGTGTTTGCTTCAGTCTCCCAACCACGATCCCTGTCAGCAGCTCGATCCCAGAGGGCTCCTGGGGGGAGATGCCCCTGGCTGCAGGTACCTCGGGAGGCCTCCTTCTTTGGGCAAATTAAGGCGTTAATTATTCATGGAAAACCTAGACAGAACATTAATAAAGGGGGGAAGGGGTGGGGAATGATCCACACGCGGGAGTGGGATGAACAGATAAACGCCGTGGGGAGGAGCAGCCAGGGGGGATCCGGAGCCAAGGCAAGGAGGACACGGGGCTTTGCCTCTGCAGGACGTGCCAGTCTCGGGAAAAGGATGTGCCTGGCGCAAAAGCCAGCTGGGAGATGCCAGGACAGCCCTCCCAGGCCGAGCAGGAATGCAAACCCAGTGCTGGCAGACCCCTGCCAGCTGTCTCCCCTGGCCAGTTTTGATTCCTCCTCCTCCTCCACAACGCACATAATTACCCTCCCTGGACCCCTGTTGGACTTTAATTACAGCACCTACGAGGTGCCTGGAGAGGCAGGAGGAGAAGGGTTCAGCACAGGCCACGCTGGGGACTCTCGCAGTCCACTGAGTGATTTTTGACAAGAGGCAAAAAAGTCGTTTGTTTTTTTTTTTTCTCCCCAAAAAGCCGCCGTGGAGCCCCCGGGGATGTGTTAGACATTCTCACATCAAAGTCACTTAACAGACTGGCTTGGAGCTCTGGATTTTTATGAGAACACACTGAAACAAGCCCCTGATGGAGGCAAAGCAACGAGGCCCCCCCTTTGTTCCAAGGACAGAACTTGGGGGAATTTGTAATTAAATAATACCATTAATGAAAAGTAGGTGACCTAAGCCTTCTGAGCTCCTGCATCTGGGCTGCAGAGATCAGCTGCTCCCTTCCTCAGAGGAGAGGGTTATTTTTAGTGCAGAAATGGTCTGTTTACACTTGACAGCACAGGGAGCACAGGCCGTGCGTGTGACACCCCACACGCATGCACGCCCTGGGACACCATTTCCACGTGCTCCAGAGAAAGGCAAGTGAAATGTGTGGCTGGGAGAGTGTTCCTGAGCACGTAACAGCCCCCAAAAATCCTCCGTCCCGGGGTAATTTTATAATTATTATGGTTATTAGGTTGTGGTGTGTCGAGGCAGTTTCTGCTCTGAGGGAGAAGAAGGACGTCATCGTGTGCACACAGCCCTGCCTCCTCCCTCAGCTCCCAAAAACCAGCAGCTGCAATAGTGCTGGAAGCGAGGCACTTGTGGAAAAGAGCAGGAACACTCCAGATGGGAGACGTGGCAGCTCCAGCAACGGGGGACACGAGGGAGCCACACCCGGGTGTCAGTCAGGTCCCACCTGGAGCACCTTGGCATCGCCTGCCAAGGAGGGGGAATCAAATTCCATGTCCTTGGAGGCCGCTGTCACTGCAGGTCTAGGAAGGTGCCAGGCGGGAAGGGGAAGGAGGTTGGAATCACTTCTGCCCCTGTGGAATCACCTCTGTCCCCCTGGAATCACTTCTGACCCCGTGGAATCACTTCTCTCCCCATGTCATCACCTCTGTCCCCACGGCATCACCTCTGACCCCCTGGAATCACTTCTCTCCCCATGTCATCACTTCTGTCCCCATGGCATCACCTCTGTCCCCCTGGAATCACTTCTCTCCCCATGGCATCACCTCTGTCCCCATGGCATCACCTCTGTCCCCACGGCATCACCGGGATAACAGGGCTCAGATCCCAGCAGGCACCACACAGACCCGCTCCCCTCTCCCCTTCCAGGCTGAGACATCCACGCCCAGCCCTTGGGAGGGCACACGAAGCAGCGTGTGGGCCCGGGGAGGGGTGGCACGAGTGGCGCCTCTGCTGTGGTCCCGCGGCGCTCGGGAATTCGGGACTGACGCCGAGCGGAGGCGAAGGGATGGGGATGAGCCTCTGCAACAGGGTCGAGCTGAGCTCACAGCTCGGCTTGGCGAGGCCAGAGCGGAGTCTCCTGCTCCCTGCCAGCCGCGCTCCCTCCAGAGGTGACAGGAATCCCAAGCGAGTCCTCGGGGACGCGCTGAGGACGCGGAGCTGCAGCGAGGGGTGGGAACGAATCAGGCACAGATCGATTCCGCCAGGGAGGCGTTCACAGCACGGGACGGGGAAATATTCCGGGCGTTTCTTCCCCCTGTCCCGTTCCTGGAGTCCCGGTGCTGCCAGGGAGACACGAGAGGAGTCAGAGGACACGTCCGGGCAGCTCAGCCAAGCCCTGGAGGAGGGAGTGCCGTGGATAGGGGGGGTTCATCAGCAAAAACCGGCTGGGAAGAGCTTTGAGGCGCAGCAGGGAAGGTGTGAAGGTCCAACGAGGGAGCTCCGGGAGTTGGGAGGAGAGCCCTGGACGGAGCAGCAGGACGACGGAGCAGTGCAGGGTCAGGATCAACCCTGAAATGATCCAGGAGAATCCTGCCTTGTCCCCGTCACTCCCTGCTTTCTGAAACCAAATTCCAATATCCCCGTGCTGCATTTCCCTGGGAACAAGGACGGGATGCAGGAGAAAAGGTGTCCGGAGCTCCCCAGCTGCCACCTGCCGGCAAACCCGGAGGAGATCCGGGCATGGGGGGAAAGGCCATTCCTTGGGGAGGAAAAGCTGGTGGAGCAGCTTTTTAGGGCGTTCAGAGGAGCTGAGTTCGTGTCTGCAAAGAGCAGCCGAGGGCGAAGCGGCAGCTGGAGCAGCGCAGGGGGCACCGGGGGGAGTGGATTTTGGGCAGCATTAAGGCCCTGCAAGGGGACACCTGAGAGCAGCTGCAGCAAAGCTGGGCACCAGCACTGCTGTCTCAGCAGAGAGAAATCCAATCCCAGCCCCAGAATTTCCCCACTGCAGCTGCATTTTTTATTCCCTGGGGAGATCCAGAGCTTTGCTGCCCCGTCCAGCACCTGGGAGTGCAGGGGGTGCCATCTCCTGGAGGGCACTGCAATGTCACCAGCCAGTCCCCACCTCCACGTTCCCTTGCTCAGCAGAAGTCCCAGAGGGGAGGATTCCTCAAACACCAAGTTGCTCACCCAGGAGGATCCCCAGCCTCTCCCTTCTCCCTGCAAAACTCCTGGGAAGCACTTGGAGGTGCTTGCTCCTCCACAGGAGGGGCAGAGAATGCTCCAGGAACAAATATTTCCTTAAGTGCACCCAAACCAGCCAATTTTGGCACGTGATCCATCAGTGTGGAGACAGAATTGCCTGGGAAGGTGGGAGGTGGAGGGAGGAGCAGGAGCCTCTTGGATATCTGAGGCAGGTGGTGGTTTCACACCCAGAGGAGATGGGAGGATGAGGAGGGTGCAGATTTCAGGAGGATGAAGAGGGTGCAGGACTGCACCCCCTGCACCCCCAGCACAGATTCAAGACCCACACACGGTCCAGGTGAGAGAAGATGCAGCAAAGATGCTGAATTGAGGAGCGTTTCCATGGCAACCCAGCCAGGGAACCCCCCTCCCAGATCCTCGGGAAAGAGCAGAGCCAGGGAAGGCACAGGGCACGAGGTGATGGAGGGGTGTGATGGGCCAGCTCTTGCACAGCCCGGGGAATTCCTGATCTGGGAATTTCAGGCATTTTCCCACCTGCCGATTAGCCCAGCAACCTCCTTTTCCTCCCCAGCCACTCCCCAAGTGCTGCTGGGCAGCAGGAGCATCACCAGCACCGCACGGAGCTCCGACCTCCAGCCCGGGCCCCCCTCCCAGCCCAGGCTGCTCAGCCGAGAGCAGGGATGCGTTAAAAGGAATTCCGAATAAAGACAAGCCCCTGGATCAACCCCCACGCGTCAGGAGACAGAGAAACCCCCGGCAGAGACCTGAGACAGAGGGTTGGGAGGTGTCTGGGAGAGGGAGGCGACGAGTGACACTCGAGGCGGCAGCAGCAGCAGCAGCAGCGCCCTGGGAAGGCGGGATCAGCCCGGCTCGGGGAAGGTGGGGTTTAATCCCCGTCTAACAGGCTCCCCAAATCACCATTCAAGAGGCTGGGGCGTTGGTTGGTATTCAAAAAGCATCAGCCTGACCCAAAGCTCTGCTGCCGCAGCCGCAGCACAGCCCAGGAGGGGGATTTTCCTTCTTGGAGGACACCCGGGACAAAGGAGCAGCTTCGGGCACCTCCAACCCTCCCTGAGGGCACCACACCCACCTCCCCATCACCACGGGGCCGCACTTTCACTCCTGGAAGACCAGCAGGCACCTGAGTGGTTGGAGCTTCCCTGAGGAAACAGCAGCTTTCCTCCCTGGAATCGGGGAAAGGCACCCCGGGAACTGCTGCTCCCAGGAAAGGAGGGATTCAACACCCACAAACTGCTTCAATCCTCGTCCAGCTCTGCAAATAAACCCCATTTTACCTCCACACAAGTACTGCTCCCCACCCCCAAGGCCCCACGATCCCCTCCACCCCCCAAAAATCCAGTGCCCAGTCACTTGTTGCAGGATTTACTTGGGCAGTGGCCACAGACAGAGCCTGAGCCAAGGCAGGAAAACAATAAATCACAGCCAGGAATATCAATTGGATGCACAAAGCAGGGTCATTCCAAGAAAACCCTGGGATCAGCCCCCCAGCACAACCTCCCCACACGTGCTCCAGGAATTTTCCTCTTGGAAAACTCTGGGCTGTGGCACAGATAAGAGGCTGAGCTCATTTTGTCAGAATATTTTTAGCCTCTGGCTCAGGGGAGAATCTGTTGATCTAAACAAGTGTGAGTGGCAATCACAGCCCTGGGAAGGGGGAGAGCAGGGACTGAATGAAGGGGGACAGACAGAGGAGCTTCATGTCCCCAAGAATCCAGGTCTGGCCTCTCCTCTGGTGGAGGAAGGAAACATCTGCTTGGAAGAGTCCCCAGGGGGCTGATCCAGCCTGCCAGGAATGGCCCAGCCAGGACTGTGCAGCAGAAAAAAACTCCTCCCTGGGAGGGTGGGGAGGCTCTGGGATGGATTTCCCAGAGAAGCTGTGGCTGCCCCATCCCTGCAAGTGTCCAAGGCCAGGCTGGAGCACCCTGGGACAGTGGAAGGTGTCCCTGCCCGTGGCAGGGGAGGGGGACTTGTTGATCTTTAAGGTCTTTCCAAGCCAACCCATTGTGGGATTTGGGGATTCTCCCCAGCGCTGATTTCAGTCAGAAGTGTCCACATCAAAAGGTGCCAGATCCCAATATTCCCAAAGCAGCAGCATGATCAGGGCAGTCCAGGCCAGGCCCGGGGATGTCACTGCTCCTCCGTCGCCTTCCGCTTGTTCCGCCGCTCCATCTTCTTCTGCAGTTTCCTCCTCAGCTGCAGCTGCTTCCTCCTCTCCAGGGTCTGCTGCACCTTCTCCCGGCATTCCTTGTTTTTCTTCTTGATCTTGGCCAGCTCTGCCTTCCTTTTGGCCTCCAGGTCTGGATCCTGCAGTGTGGCAAAGGGCAGGACAGTCGGTGACACGCTGGGGACAGCACCGGCCCCTCGGCCTTTCCCGGGTGCCCACGACTGAAAGGGGCTGCCAAAGCCAGACCCTCCTCCAGGGCACTTTTTAATACCAAAATATTTAATATACCCTTTAAAACAAACCCTCAGCACCCAGAAGGGGAGGAACTGTCCTTCCCTTCCCACACCAGTGACACTGAACCAGCCCAAAGCTGGAGCAGCGACTCTCTCACCTTCCCCTCAAGGATCATCTGTTTCCTCTTATTTATTTCTTTCTTCTCATCAAAATCCGTTCCCTCCAGCTCCTGGCAAAGGGAGGACACAGCAGGGCAGTCAGTGCCTGACACAGCCCCACAGGCTCACCGGGACATTTGGTGCCCGAGGGCCAAAAAGCACCAGTTTCAACACCCAGCAGCAAAAAAGACCCGCTGCAAAAACGTGCAGTAACAGAGCAAACCAAGGGAAGAGAAACCAAAACGACCCTCCCACACACCCCCCAGTGTTTTCTGCAGGGATCTGCCCAGGATCTCCAGCCCCCTGGACAAAGGGGATCCAGGTCCCACTCACGATTTCACACTCCCTCCTGGTGACGTTCACTTGGGTGAGGATGTCCAGCACGTGCTGCTCCTCCACAGAGAACTCCTTCAGCTGCAGCTCTGAACCAGGGGGAGACATTTACACACCACTGGGTTGGTTAAAGAACTCCAGGGGCAGATCCTCAACTAGTGAAAAAACCCGCTGTGGCTCCTCTGACCATCAGGGGAATTGCTGCCAGGTCACTCCCCTCTGCCTACGACTCCCCACAGCACAAGATGCTGCATTTACTGGCTCTGTTTTCCAAAAAAACAGGACACCTGAACCTGAAGCAACGCGTTCCTTTTGTCCCCCTTGGCAGGGAGGAAGAAGCTGCTTTAACAAAGAGGTTCTGAGTGCTAAAATGTGTGGTCCCAGCTGGCAGCAGGATGCCCAAAGCCCCACTCACTGATCTCCTCCTCGATGGCGTGCACCAGGTGGATGTCGTACTGTGTCACCAGGGTGATGGCGATTCCCTTCCGGCCTGGGTGGTGCAAACACAGGGAGAGGTGAATCCTGGCAGGCAGAGATGAACCCAACCCGTTCCAAAGCCACCCTCCCACCCCCCTGAGTCAGCCTGAGGGGTCTCTATTTGCTCCGGAGATTCCGGTCGCTCTCGGCGCAGCTCAGACCCATCCCTGCAATCCTAAGGCAGGATTCCAGTGATCCCAGAGGACCTGGCGCTGCCTGAGAACCCCGTGGTGCTGCTGGGGCACCTCCTGACCCAACCCAGGGCCCAGCCCCTCGCTGGAGGCAGTGACAGGGACGCCAGTGGGAGCCCTCCCGCTCACCCGCGCGCGCCGTCCGGCCCACCCGGTGGATGTAGATCTTGGGCAGCCCTGGAGTGTTGTGGTTGATCACAACCTGGACTGCAGGAATGTCCAACCCTCTGGAATGCAGGCGAAGAGAGCAGAGGTTGAGAAAACAGTTTTAATGTCATAGAATTATAAAATCCCAGAGCGCTTTGGGTTGGGAGGGATCTTAAAGATTCCACCCCCCAACACCTCCCACCATCCCAGGGGTGTCTGCAGTTTAATTCCTGCTCTCTGTTTCCTCCAGCTGCCCCATATTCCGTGAACATGGTCTCCATGGGCTGACTGCAGGACAAACTCTTTCCCCAAACAACTCTCCAGCAGTTAAGGAATTCCAGGGAACGCCCTGAGCCTCAGAGAAACCTTCCTCCTAAAAACACACACACACACACACACACACGGTCAGAGCTACTTCACACACACACACAGGCTCAGAACACGGCTCAGAGGGGTTGTGAACACCCCTGTCCCACCCAAGAGGAGGGGATTGAAGGGTCTCCTCTTGCTAAACTCAGCCTAAACTCCACAGTGGTCGTGACCTTCGGGAACAGAGCCCATGCTGTACCTGGCAGCAACGTCAGTGGCAATGAGAATCTTGAAGATGCTGGATTTGAACTTGGCCAAAGCTGCAAATCGCTGCCTCTGTGGGGAGAACGGTCTGTGTGAGGGACTTGGATCCACAGGAGCTGCAGGACTCGGGGTCTCCCTGGCTCAGGGATGCAGCTGGAAGCAGCCACCTCCCAGACGTGCCCATCCCTCACCTGTTTCATCATGGAATGCAGAGCTACAGAAGGGAAGCTGTACTTCCTGAGCATCATGTTCAAGACCTGGCAGTCCCTTGAAGGAAAAAGCACAGCAAAACAATCAGGATGTGCCAAGGAAAGGGATCAGGACAGAGCTGGGACAGGCAGGGACACCTTCCACTGGACCAGGCTGCTCCAGCCTGGCCTTGGACACTCCCAGGGACGGGGCAGCCACAGCTCCTCTGCCCAACCTGTGCCAGATGTAAAGACCCAGCAAAGAGGCCACAAGGAGCAACTCCACTCACTTGCAGGTTTTAGTGAAGATAATGATGGACCAGTCCTCGTGCTCATCCTGGAACGTCTGGATCAGGTGCACCAGGTAGGCATCTTTCACTGCCTCGGGCACGAGCAGGTACCGCTGGTCCAGCTCCTCCACCGTCCTCACCCTGCCAGGGGGGAGCACTGAGTGAGGGTCAACAGAATCCCAGAATCCCTGAGGTTGGAAAAGCCCTCCACAGTCACCCCCATCCCCACCTCGTCCCACAGCCCAGAGCACTGAGTGCCACATCCTCGGACACCTCCAGGGCTGGGCACTCCAAACCTCCCTGGGCAGCCCCTGCCAAGGCCTGACCACCCTTTCCATGGAGAAATCCCTCCTGATTTTCAACCTGCCCCTCCCCTGGCACAGCCTGAGGCCGTTCCCTCTTGTCCTGTTGTTCCCTGGGAGCAAAGCCCGACCCTCCCCAGCTCCCCCCTCCTGTCAGGGAGTTGCAGAGCCAGAAGGTCCCCCCCGATCCCCCTTTTCTCCAGGCTGAGCCCCCCCAGCTCCCTCGGGGGCTCCCCAGACTCACTCAGACTGCGCCTCCCAGAAGAAGGGCTCGTTGGCAGCCAGGCCCCGCAGCTGGCTCAGGGTGGCAGTGAGGGTGGCACTGAACAGCAGGGTCTGGCGCCGCGCCGGGACGCTCTCCAGGATGAGCTCCAGGTCGGCGCTGAAGTCGGCACAGCCCTGCTCCAGCAGCCGGTCAGCCTCGTCCAGCACCTGCGCACGGGTGCCCTCAGCGCTCGGCCAGCTGGGAACGCCCTGGGGCACCCAAAAAACAACCCCCCCACCCGGGAAAGGGCCTTACCAGGAATCTGAGCTTCCTGAGGCTGAAGGTGCTGGAGCTGCGCAGATGATCCGCCAGCCGGCCCGGCGTGGCCACCACCACGTGGGGCTTCCTGGCCAGCTCCAGGGCCTGGGCCACCATGTCTGGGGGGGAACAAGGTGTCTGTGCTTGGATATCGGGTGGATATTGTGTATATTTTATATATATATGTGTGTGTATGTATGCATAAAAATACAACAATATAAATAATATCAAACATTATATATTATACAGCAATATGTAGTGTATACTGCATACAGTATATATGTATATATTGTATATATGGATAGAAAACATAATACTATAAATGATATAAAGCTATACATTCTATAGCAATATATAGTGTATATTGCATACAGTATATATGTATATATTGTATATACAGATAGAAAACATAATACTATAATAGAAAATATAGTACTATAATATATCACATTATATAACAATATATTGTATATATTATACATAGTACATATATATAGAGTACATATGCATATACGTATAATAAATATAATAATATAAATAACACATTATACAACATTATATTATATATATGACACATATGTATTTTACATTACACACATTTATGATATATATTACAGATTATACATATATGTCACATATAATATATATTATCTATAAACTAATATATAATATATGCTATCATAAAATACATATTATATTATTATATATTATATGCCATTATTTATTATATTATACATATATAATGCACACATTGTATACATATTATATATAACATACATACATATATATACATAATATATATAATATATATGTGGTATATATAATATTGTATAATATATAATTTATATACTATATTTATAAAATGCAGGCTCCCCAGGGCAGTGGGCACAGCCCCAAGGCTGCCAGAGCTCATTCACACAGCGCCCTGAGGGGCAGGGTGGGACTGCTGGGGTGTCCTGAAGCTGCACCCATGACCCCTGTGCCTTCCCCTCCCGCTCGGGCCATTCCAGGACTCCACGGAATCCCCCTTCCCACCGCGCCCTCACCGGGGGTCAGGGTTAGGGACTCACCGAGGCCGCCCACGACCACACAGTCCTTGAGGCCCAGGGGCTTCCCCAGCAC
>JAYRBT010000038.1:10355744-10372974 GCA_036023395.1 Myiotriccus ornatus
GTGCCCCAGAGGATCATCCAAACCCTTCTGGAGCTCTGGCAGCCTTGGGGCTGTGCCCACTGCCCTGGGGAGCCTGTCCCAGCACCCTCAGACTTCCCTGACGTGGGACAGCAGCTGTGGCAGGATTACAAAAGACAATATATTCCATTTTGGCCAGGCTCTTTGTCTAGAGTAAGCCCAGGGAAGTTTATGGGGTGTCTCAGAGGTGCTGCTGTCTGTGGTGAGGCGGCTCATAGGGTTTTACTGGCATGTGTCTGGGGTGGACACATTACTCATGTGTGGGGAAGCTGTGAGTGGATGGTTTGGAGCACCTCAGAGGAGAGCAAATAAAATTAATCATACCAGCCCAGTCATGTATTATTTAGTACATTCCATTTGTGACAGTAAAAAATAGTCAGGAAGTCTTTCACTTCTTCAACCTGCCACCCCATGGCCCACATGCAACGCACTAAAGAGGTTATAATGACTTTAAAAGAGAGTTTATGCTTGTTAGTCAACCTATGGCTTGTGGTCTGACTCTCCCGTGTGTTTGGATGCTTTGTGATGATCCAGGGCAGCCACAACCCTCCCGAGCTCCCTGCTCTGGGAAGCTTCACTCTGGCAGGGCAGCACGAGCACCCCAGGAATGGGCTGGGCTCGCACCTGTGACTCTGCTATTGGGGACCATGAAAGCTGGAAGGGAGGCAAATCCCTACGGGAAACTGGAGGGAAAACCCTGCTTAATAAACTTGCTTAATAAACTCTCAGTTATGAAGTATAGTCTCGTAAGAGACCACTGTCAAATAAATTCTGCGAGTGAAATTTATATGTAAGATTTCCGTGAGTATTAATTACACAGGAAGGTTGCAGGGTCTGCATTACTCTGCTAATAGGATCTCCAGGAAAGGAAAAAAAAAAGACAGGTCTGACACCGTGCATTAGATTTGTTGAGGAACCAATTTTTAATTAGTCTTAACTGATAAGTTAATTAATGAATTTGCAAATACATACCCAGAACATGTATTCGATACTCCACACTGGATGCTGGATTTTGCAGGGAATGCTCCCTGACGAAGGGATTGTGTGCCTGCCTGAAGTGCAGAATTCAACAGAGCCGTAACTACGGATCCCTAAATAGTGATTTCCATAATTATACAATTAAAGCAGAAAGACTCAATTTTAGGCATGCAAATATTCTTAATTCTGCTTCTGCCATGACACTGTAAAGAAGAGACAGATGAATCTGATTATGGGCCCAGGAAGCCACAATTCCTCTCTAATACTCAGCCCACGGTTGCCTGTTACGGCACAGCCGAGTCAGGATTTCCTCAGCGAAGTGCCTGCACTTCTCCTAAGTACAACTTTAACTTCCCATTTCTTCCATTTATTCTACTTAGCATGGGGATAACTGCAAATCACTTTAATCTAATTTACCCCCAAATAGAGATGATACATCTCTCAGTATAAACTCCTTCTTAACATAACATCTCTCTAGGAATATCAATACCACATACGATTTTTCAATTAAAGCAGAAACTCAACCTTTTCTGTCTGAGGAATGCTTTGTTATCTTTTTCTAAGCTTACAGCACCTGATGTGTGGATAAAAAATCCGTCTTCTGGGGATTTTCAGCTAAATCTATTATTTAAATCCCATTTATTAAGGTTCTTTGCTTCAGTGTCTGAATTTTCTTGGACACCTTTTTCCTGGCAGACACAATCCTCAGCATAATGTGCATCCTGAGTTGTACCCCAAGCACACAGCCCTGCTGCATGCACAGCTGGTGTCCACGTACCAGCCCTGAACACCTCCATTCTCAGCCAGGCACCTGGGGGCTTCTTCCACCTGATGTTCTCCTTCAGTCCAACACGTATTTCCCAGATGCAGCAGAGCTGCCCGAGCTGTGCTCGCAGCTCCAGCACCCAAATGTTGCCTCTGGTGCAGCCGCTGGGAGGGCAGGGGGACTCCAAGCATCCTCCTCCCGTAAAGGCAGGTGGCCAAACACTTCAAGCTGCCACCACACCTGGTGGACCCACAAGGGAGGATCTGCTGCCTTCCACCTTCAGGTAGAATCCTGGAATGGTTTGGGAGGGAAGGGACCTGAAAGATCATCCTGTTCCACCCCCTGCCATGGGCAGGGACACCTTCCACTAGCCCAGGTTGCTCCAAGCCCCATCCAACCTGGCCTTGGACACTTCCAGGGATGGGGCAGCCACAGCGGCTCTGGGCAACCTGTGCCAGGGCCTCCCCACCCTCACAGGGAGCAATTCCTTCCCAATATCCCATCTAACCCTTTCCTCTGGCAGTGTGAAGCCATTCCCCCTTGTCCTGTCCTGTCCCTCCAGGCCTGTGTCCAAAGTCCCTCCCCAGCTCTCTTGGAGCCCCATTAGACACTTGGAAGGTGCTGTAAGGTAAAGGCAGGGCAGATTCCCTCACTGGGAGGTGGCCATTGCATTATTTGTTGGAGGCAGAAGGAAGCTCTTTGTCGGAGCAATAAACCTCTCCCCATCAGCAGAAATGTGTTGTGTGGTCATTAAAGAGCAGGTAAGAGGTGCCCCATGGTTTGGGATTTTATTGGTTTGCAATTTGCTCTGGAGAGTCTTGTGTTTATACAATCCTAATGCTTTTAAAACCAAAGGTTTCTTTTTTTATATATAGGTAAAATATGTGCTCACATGCTTGTAAATGCTCCCACACCCCTGGTGCGCTCCTGAAATTCAGCTGCATCCTGAGTCGTGCACAGCTGCAGCCTCTTCACAAACCACCCAGAGCAGGAGCAAAGTGCTGTGTTCATCCAAACTCACACCATCAGCTCTGCAGTCGGAGGGATGGCTCTCTCCAGGATTGCCCCAGGACATGTGTTTATTGATATCACCCAAACAGGACCCATCCTAAGGACTCAACCCCTGAGATTCCTGACAAGGCTTTGATGCAGATGAAGAACTTGTTAATCACCCTGCAGGGAAACACATTGTACCTGAATCCAGACGTTTTGGGGGCTCCTGTGCCACAGAGCTGGTTTTCCAGTGCATTCAGCCCACTGCAGAGAGCACCAGCCTGTGCTGGTGCAGATCACTCAGACCAGTGCAGATCCCTCAGAGGGACCTGCAGGCACTGCCAGCGAGTGCTCAGGACACCCACGGGCTCGGCAAAGGAGGGGACAAAAGGGACCACAGCTGAAAAAGGAAGGAGCAGCCCAGTGCTGACAAGGACAAATACAATTCAACACTTCCTTTTGAATAACCATTGGCAAACATTTCTGATGAGCTTTAAAGCCTCAGAGTGAAGCAAACAGACGGCGCCGGGGTCAGGAAGAGTGAAGTGGGGATTTATTTTTTTCTGCCGGTCTCACAAATATCTTTGCAGATAGTGGTGATTATAAATAGTCCTTTGGCCATTTCCTGACTCTGGTTTGCCGACTCTGCCTTATTTATGGCAGTAATGAGAAGCGTTCAGCCTTTCCCCCTGGCACGGTTCAGACACAGAGTCCAAACTTCAGAGTGGGCACTGAAACAGAGGGATCCCCACATCCCACAGGGATATCCTTTGGCCCAGATGAGTGAGCGCTGTGATGGGATTAAGGGGATCCTGAGCTCTAGATTTACTTAGGCAGACTGCTATCAGTAATTTCCTTCTCCAGACTATTGAGCACATACCCCACAAAGAGCCTCCTCACTGGACACAGGACAAGTGCCTTACAAAAAATCCTCATCACCTCACTGGGCTCTGTCTCCACTGTGTCATATCTTCATCCTCAGCTTCTCTATCACAGAATCACAGAATGTCCTGGGTTGGAAGGGACCCACAAGGATAGAATTATAGAATCATAGAATGTTAAGGGGTTGGAATGGGCATTAAAGATCATCTAGTCCCAACCCTTCCTGCCGTGGGCAGGGAGACCTCCCACTGGACCAGGTGGCTCAAGGCCTCATCCAATCTGACTTTGGACACTGCCAGAGTTGGGGCATCCACAACCCCAACTTGCCCAACCCCCAGCCCTGCACAGACACCCCAACAGTCCCACCCTGTCCCTCAGATCTTTGTCCAAACCCTCCTGGAGCTCTGGCAGCCTTGGGGCTGTGCCCACTGCCCTGGGGAGCCTGTTCAGTGCCAACCACCCTCTGGGGGAAGAACCTTCTCCTGAGATCTCACCTAAACCTCCTCACATTTGCAGGATGGAGTCAGTTGTGCACTGTAACCCCTTTCAGGAGTTAAGTGACATCTCCCCCAACCTGTTTGCCCAACAGCCTGCTCCTGTTAGCAACATCCCCACCACCACAGCCCAAGCAGGAGTCTGTGACGCAGAAAACAAACTCCCAGGGTGCTCCATCACCTCAGGATGGATTCTGTGCAGGCTCTGACACTCATACAGAATAGAAACTGTCAGTGCTGCCTTCCTTACAAATCATCCAGGGGAGTACCTGGGAATACAGCACACCACAAGGTTAGCAAGCTTGCCAGACCAACCCTTATATATGTATGTGCATTATTGCAGTCTTTAATCACATTATCACTGTGGTTTATTGCAGCCAGGACACTGCTACCAGCAGTAGGAGTTGGGTTTCCTACCAGGAACTTGATCCTGGTTTCTCCCAGTCTGTGCTGACTATAGAGCTTCCCTGGGAATGGGAAAGCATTTCTGCTGGTCCATTTTATGAGTAGGAAAGCAGAGAGAAGTCACTGAGTTATACATGGCTAGGCCAGTGCCAACAGATGCTGAGGTCCCAGGAGGAATTTAAAGCCTCCAGGCTGGGAGTCCCACAGAGGTGTAAGCACCACTGTCCTCTCTGCCCACAGACACCAGCAACTGGAATAAGAAGAGAAAAAAATTAACCTTTATTGAAAAGTCAGTTTTGAAATGTGGTAGGGAGAGTACCTGTTAGTAGCTGTCACCCAAGGAAGGGCTGAGGGCACTTTAAAAATAAGGATGTGGTTTTTCAGGCTCTGGTCACTGATCATGAGGAAGTTTTGAGAGATAAAGGCACTAGTCAGGACAGAATAGCCCATTGAATGCCATCACAGTGATAAGGCTGCCAGGGCCGAAATGTCTGTCCCGAAAAGGCCACCTCATCTCGAGGAACTTCAGCCTGAGTGACCTGACGGATACCTTGCTCTCCCAGGACTAAAACATTCTTGGAATTCCCTAGACCTAATCCACAGAAATTTCCCAACTCAATATGTCTCAACTTATAGAATTTCTGCGTTAGACCTTACCCTGCTGGAGGAGAAGGGGCCACTCCTCAGGCAGGAGGGGTCACCCCCTGATGGTGTTGGTCATGTGTAAACAGCATGAAATCAGCAGCAGAAACACCAGCCAGTTCTGGAGGGCCAGTTCCGCAAAGCAACCGAATCCTTCAGGAGGAAGGCTTTGAACTCTGCAATTTGACCCTGAATTGGGAACTCTCCCCCACCCAGTGCAAAAGCTGCATTGGCTGGACAGCCAAAGCAGGCTGCAAGGTTATTTCAAAACTAAAAGAGAAGATCTGCTTGGTGTCTCTGGAAGTTTCCTGGTTGCCACTTGTTTTCTGCATCCATATAGTGCCCACGATCAGAAGAAATGGGAGAAGGTTTGGGCTGAGGAAGCGTGGAGAGCTCAAACACTGCCCTTCCAGAGGGAAGAAAGACCCCAAAAGAAGGTGAAGGGATGATTTACCTACCAGCTCAGGGACACGGGAGGGCAGAAGACTCTTCCGTGTTACAAACAGACCAAACAGAAGCAAAACAGGGTTTGGCTCGAAGTGTGTCACGTCTCTCAGCAGTGGACGTGATGAGTGGTTGGCCAAGTCACCATGAGCAGTGAAGGGTTCTCTGGTGCTGAAGATGCTTCAAAGCACACAGGGACAGCTCGAAATGTGCCCTCAGACATCATGGGACACAGAGGGGTGGGGATCTTTTCTCTCAAGATTTGGCTTCAGGAAGGAGAGCAGTGAGCAGGTTTCCCAAAGGCTGTTGAGGGTATCTCCATGCTCCTTCTCACCCCTCAAAATCCAACTTACCCAAAGCTTCCTCAAACATTATTGTTTGCTAAACACCGATTTTGCTTTAGTCTGGTCCATGGGGGATTCCTCCTGGCTCTGCTTCATGCCAACACTGGGACTGAAAGAGCCTCGTGCGTGGTTTTTGCCTCTTGACTTCCCACATCCCTTCTAAGCTCATTCGGAAAACATCTTCCCTTGCCCAACATCTCCACCAATTCCCCTGCCCCTTTGTTTTTATTTAGCTCTGTAATTACGTTATCTGACCGTACAGCGTTTGGGAATGAAATCTGCATAAAAGATATTAAGAAAAATAAATCTGTGTTTTGCAATATCTTTGAAGTTATCTTTAGGCTGGGCAACAAGAGCAAAATCAGCGTTTGGCTCTCCACAAATCTCTAGTTTTGCAGAGCTCTTGGGAAAGAGGTTTTCATGGGCCAGGGCAGGGAAATTCACGGGTTCAGATTAATTTTTTAATACTATTAATAACTATTTTTGGCACTGCTTCACAAGGGAGAAAAACACCAGGTATGCACGAGATGTAATTATGTTCATAGTTAATGCTGTGTGTTTTCCAGGAGAAGAAAAGCAATACTTTATTTTTTTCCTTTTCGGAGGAGAAAAGCAAAGTTTGCTGTGCAGCACTGGGTGCTGTGAGGATGTGGAGGTGAATAGCTCTTTGAGGAGGGACAGGGTGTTGGGATGAGTTTCATGTGAGGATGGGGAAAGGCTTTTCCCTGTTTGTATCATGGTGAAGCAGCTCTCACATTCGGGGAGCAACGGCTGGGATCTTCGGGGATAAATAGGCAGGGGGTGATTTGAACCATGGGTGAGCTGTGAAGGAGAAGAACTGAGGGAGCACGGCAAGGGTGATGCTGCCCAGGCCCTTCACAGAATCCTAGAACCACAGAATGTCCTGAGTTGGAAGGGACTCACAAGGATCATCAGTCCAACCACTGGCCCTGCACAGACACCCCAACAATCCCACCCTGTCCCTCAGAGTGTTGTCCAAACCCTCCTGGAGCTCTGGCAGCCTTGGGGCTGTGCCCACTGCCCTGGGGAGCCTGTTCAGTGCCAACCACCCTCTGGGGGAAGGACCTTTCCCTGAGATCCAACCTGAGCCTGCCCTGGCGCAGCTCCAGCCGTTCCCTCGGGTCCCTTCCATCTCCTCACACGCTGTGGGTCCCGCTTCAGCCCCGGGCCCTTTGCCTTCTGCTGCACGAGCTGCCCCGTCCCTGCCCAGAGGGACCCGCGCCCCGGCTCCCCCCGCCGGGCTCCCACCCCCGGCCCGGCCCGGGGGCCGCCTCGTAACGCCGTGCCCGCTGTGAGAGGGGTGCTGGCAGCGGGGTCGGCACCCGCTCACACACACACCCCCACACACACCCACTGCGGAGCGGCCCCGCGCCCGCCGGGCGGCCGTGCCGGGCCGTGCCGGGCCGCAGTGCGCGGTGCCCGGCGCGGGGGCGGGAGGGCAGCGCGGGGCCGGCCGGGCGGGCGGCGGGGCTGCCGCGCCGGGCCAGACTCAGCCCCTTTCTCCCGGCGCCGCCGGCTGCGAGCTGCGCTGCGGCTGGAGCTGCCCCCAGAGCGGCTCGTGATGGCGGCGGCGCGGGCTCGGCAGCGGGAGGCGCCCGCCCAGCCCTGCGCGCCGCGCCGCTGAGCGGCAGCGCCCGTGCCCGCGGCGGCCGCCCCGGCCCATGCCCCGGGGGGAAGGGGGGCTGCAGCAGCCCGGCGAGCCGCCCACCCGCGCAGCGGGGGCATCGCCCCCACTCGCCGCTCCTGGGAGGGCGGGAAGGAGGCAGCGGCGGCGGCTTTGTGCGCGGCGGGCGGATCGCAGGCCCCGGCGGCGCGGGGCTCGCCGGCTCCCGCCCCAGCCCCATGAACCAGCCGGACGGCTCCGCTCCGGCGGCGGCGGTGCCAGCGCAGGTACGCGGCGGCCGGGGCGGCGTGTCCCCGGGGGGAGGCGGAGGGAGCGGGGAGGAAGGGAAGGGAAGGGAAAAGGGAAGGAGGGAGGGCGGCAGCCGCAGCCGCCCCGGCGCGGAGCCCCGGCGGCGCTTTGGCGCAGTGCGCGGGGGCAGCGCCGGGAGCGGCTCCGCGGAGAACCCGCGGCTCCCCGGGCCCCGCCGGCCGCTCGGACGGCGCGCAAAACAAAGCGGAGCTCAGCAGCCATGTCGGGGACCAGCGGCCCCGCGGCCCGGGCCGGCCCCGCACCCCGGCCCCGCACCCGGCGCGGCCCCGCCGCGCTCCGCTCCCCTCTCCCCGCTCCCCTTCCCGGGCCTGTTTCTTTTTGTTTTCCTTCTCTTTCTCTTTTTTTTTTTTTTTTTGTTTTTTGTTTTTTTCTCCCCTTCTCTAATTTTTCCTCCCGAACGGTTTTTTTTTTTTTCCTCCCATTTTTTTTTTCCATTAAAACGACGCCACCTAGAGGAGACTATTTCGTAAATTAAAAAAAAAAAATTAAAATTGAAAAAAAAAAAAAAGAAATATTCTGCTATTTCTATTTTTTTTCCCCCCAGAAAGTTGGGGCCGGCTCCCCCGAGGTGGGGTTCCCCCCGCAGCCCCCGCAAATTTCGTGTGTGTCCCTTTGGAGCCAAAGCCCAGCTCATGGAAATGAAAATTAAGCAGGAATTTGAATGAATTCAGGTTTTTCTTCCTCCCCCTCGCCCCCCCCCGTTTTCTAGGGGAAAACGGAGCCCGGGAGCAGCGGAGTACTGGGAAAAAAAAGTGATTCAAGTTTTTGGTGGCCCCCCCGGGTGAGCTGCAGGGAAGGATTAGTTTGGGAAAGTGGGAGAATTGCTGTTCCGGAGCAATTAGGAATTGGGCTTCATTGTAATTTTGAACTTGTGCAGTACGCTCTGCCAAATTCAGGGTTATTTTTTTTTTCCTTTTTGCTGCAGTGCTCTAAGTTATTTGTTTGAAATGAGGAGTTTTGCAAGAAAATAAAGAGCCCAGAAAATTTGCTGTGGACACACCCAAATTTTTTTTTTTTTTTTTTTTTTGGTGATTTTGGATTTCATGCAAAACTGCTCTTAAACAATGAGGTTTTAAACACAGTCCAGGAAAACACGAGGACAAGCAAAATTAAGAGTCGAATGTCAGTTTTATTTTAGAATTTCTTGGCTTTTCAGATGGTTTCTCCTGGCATAATTAAAACAGTTTCCAGCATTTAATTTCCTACTTCTTTTGTAAAGAAAAAAAATTTCCATACTGGGGTTTTTAGTTGGTTTTTTTTCCCCTTCTTTTTTTAAACACTGTAACAACTCCAGGTTCTGTGGCTCATATAAATCTAATATTTACACAGGTTTATTATAAGGTCCGCCATGATATCAGAAATATGCATAATTAACAATATTGGGAAAAAATAATTGCAGATTTAGTGATTTTGGTTTTTTGTAAATTAAAATGCCTTTAAAAGGTTTAGTTATGATATTTTTCACAATTTCAAAATCCTTTTTCTCCTTGACTGTTAAAACCTTGTTGGAGTTTGAATTGAAAATATTTTTTTTTCATAATTTTTTTATTTTGTGGTTGTTTGGTGTTTGGTTTTTTTTTTTTTTTGTTTTAAATACTGTTCTGTCCCTATTATTTTGCTGTTACACAGTGCCTGTGAGTTCTGGACTGTGCACACACTGGTTTATTATTGTAGGGTTGCCCTTGAATACTGGGGTCTTGGTATTGATCTTTTTAAAAATAAATAACAAAAGAGCACTGAAACATGCATTGTTTCAAGAAAAAAGCAATCTAGGAGAGATTCATGGCCTTTCCACCCAAAAGTGGGGGAGGGAGAGGAAGGGAAAGATTAGGTCAACATTGAGTTTTACCAACCTTGACACAGTATCCTCTCTAAAATGGGGACAAAATAGCAAGATGGCTGTTTCACAGCTGCAGCACTTTGGTGTTTTTTTTTTTTTTTTTTTTCGGAAAAAGGCATTTTGAAATTTTGAACTCCAAAGTGAGTTTCTGGAGCTGCCGGAGCCCCACCAGCAAATGCTGAAATCCAGGCGCTGCAAAAAATCAATTTAAATTTCAATCCCAAACGAATTTTTAATTCTGAATCTCAACCCCCTGAAAAGTTTTTTGGTTTTGTGGCTGTTTTTTGTTTTGGTTTGGTTTGTTTTTTTTTGTTTTTTCGGTTTTGATTTTTATTTCAGTGTAACTTGATATTTGCTGGAAATCAGGCAGGAGTGGCTGCAGAATTCAGGTTTCGGGGGCTGTTTTCCGCTTTCTTCCCCTTTATTTGTTTCGTGTTTTGTGGTTTTCAGAGTGGGGGGGGAATGGGAAAAATCTGCAAAGCAGGATAACTCTTGGGTGGAGGAGCAAATACTCTGAAATGTCAAGTCCATGTTTTTATTTTTGCATTTCTTTGCCCCCCAGCCTCCCCGAGAAGGACCCACCCTCTTCCTGAATCCCTTTTTTAGCACAGAATGGAGCGAGTGCCCGGTGCAGTTACAGCGGGGTGGCACATGTGGGTCAGAATTCCACACAATGCTCCCAGCTGGATTAAACAATCCCCAGGAATATTTTATTCCTGGTTTCATCCAGGAAGCTGTAGCGTGGTGGCTTTTCCATATCCTTGTACTCCAAGAATTCCCTTCCTTGAGCTGCGCCCTGGAACTTTCACATACTCTGGGATTATACCCAGAGAAACTATTTAGCTGTATTTTTTTCTTTTTAAGATTTCACACTTTTTTTTTTTTTTCCCTGGGTGAAACAGATATTTTGATGGTGCTTTTCTTCTGCCCAACCCCACACCCCGAGATCTGGGAGCAACCCCCGGGCTGTGCTTTGGGACTGGGGGGGGACACACATTTGGGATGCTGCATTTTAATGACAAATAATGACAAATGCTCAATTTTGGGGTCACAGTGCCAACATTTGACAATATCTCTCAATGATATCTTTTAAGTTTATCCTGCTGTCTGTAAACAGAGGAATTGAAGCTGGGAAGGCCTTGGTTTAGGTGTGTTTTGTGCTGTTTTCAGCTGCTGTGGGAATGGGGTGGATTTTGGGTGGCTGTTGGAGGTGGTTTGGGTGTTTCAGGTCTCCTCTGCAGGGATGGGGATGCTCTGGGGGCCTGGCGGGACTCGAGGTGTGGAACTGCAACCTTCCCATCTTTAACTCTCTGTAGATCAGTGTCTTTTCAAGCCCAGCTCCCGTTCTGTTCCTCCAGTGAGGAAGTGCTGCTGGAGGTTGTAATGGGTTGCTGCATCTCACCTTTCTGCGTGTCCTTCCAGCACAAACCTCCTTCTGCCTAAAAAAGATTCTGTAATTTTTCGTTGCAGTCTTGCTTTCAGGGGGGATTTTTTGTTCTTTCTTTTTTTTTTTCCTTTTCTTTTCTGTTTTTTTATGGAAAGTTGATCAATATTTTATCATTTTCAAAATTGCTGTTGGCAGCCTGGAAGGGGGAGGAGGGAGGGAGGGAGCCCAGCTGAGTGATACCAACAGATTTCTTGTGACACAACTGAAATGTATTTCTTAAAAAAAGGAAAAAATTCCAGGACCTCATCCTCAGTGAAGATGAAAATAGACATGTTTTCAACCCTGAATAAAAACAGACATAATATTATTAAAAGTGGTAGATAATATTTACACAAATGCCGTATAAAACCTTAGGAGGTTGTTCGCATGACTCCAGAATAATTTAAATATATATCATCTGCCATAATGCAACGCTGGGAATAGTTCAGTGCACGGTGCAGTCACGTGGCCCCGGTGATGCACAGTCAAGTTTGCAATTATGCAAGTGCAGTAGTGAAATTAGTGTTCTAAAAATTAGATTAATTTAAAATTGGTGGGGTTTTTTGGTTTTTATTTTTTAGAGAGAAGGTTGAAACCCACTGCAAGGGTCATCCTGATACAGTCAGGATTTGTGCCTGCTGCATCACAGGAAGGTCAGGTTGGATCTCAGGGAAAGGTCCTTCCCCCAGAGGGTGGCTGGCACTGAACAGGCTCCCCAGGGCAGTGGGCACAGCCCCAAGGCTGCCAGAGCTCCAGGAGGGTTTGGATGATCCTCTGGGGCACAGGGTGGGATTGCTGGGGTGTCTGTGCAGGGCCAGGAGCTGGGCTGGATGGTCCTGATGGATCCCCTTCCAGCTCAGGATATCCTGTGGATCTGTGATTCTTTGGGTGCCATGCCTGTTGAAGGATCTCAGTCTTCCCGCCATGGCGTGGCAGGGCTTGGTACCTGGTGCTGGGTGATGGTCCTGACTGGTCCCCACATCACAGCTCCCCCCGGCACAGCTCCCTGTGGAGCCACACTGGCTGTGGGTGGGTGAGCAGTGTTGGGAGTGACACCTTTCAGGGTCCCTGGCATTGCCAGAGGAGGCTCTGGTGGCCTCTGCTTGAGCATCCTCAGCTTGAGCATCTCGGGCATCACTCTGGTTTTGGGAATGGCCCAGTGCAGGTGACCAGGAGAGCGTGTGGTCGCCCTCCCCAGGTACTTTGGTGGGGTCTGTGTGTGCAGGGAGCATGTTGCCCACGCACAAAGCCTTTGCTGATCCCACTGTACCCTGTTGGTGCTGCTCAGGGTGCTCTGGCTTCTCCAGGGCCTGCCTGGGTCCACACCAGCCATTATCTGTGTGCTAAGCGTGCTGTAAATGGGACAGGGTTAGTTCAGCAGTCAGGGGGAGCCACCCTGAAATGTGAATTTTGTCAGAGTTTTGCAGGATTAGGCCCTGTTTGCCCCTAATGTGCCAAGAGGGGACTGAAGGGAGGGACGAGGGGAAGAGGTGCCTGGGCAGGGGCTGCCAGCACAGCTGGAGGCTGTGGGGGCTTTTTGCTGAGGGACATGAGGAAATGGCACCAGCAGATATTTATTTCTTGTCACTTTAAATTTCTGTGCATCTGGCATTGCATGTATTTGGAATTTCACGTTTATGGCTTCAGTTGGGTTCTACCGTGTTTTTTGGGGAAGAAGTTCCTGATTTTTAAAGGTCTTTTATGGATTAATTGCTAGTCATCTGCCTCCTTTTTGCTTTTGTTTGGTTCCTTGAATGTCTCTTGATTATTTTGTACTGTGTGATGCCAATTTAGTGGTTAACTAGTATGCAAACTACATCTGGACGTGTTGACTTTGCATTAACAATCATTGATTTGTCTGGAGCAAGGGAATAGCAATGAATGCTGCTGTTTACCATGGATGGTATGTGAAAAATAACCATTTGCGAGGTGTCTTTCATCGGGGCTCTGGTGCAACTTGTGACAGCAGCTCTGCCTTGTTGTGGGAGAGCTGAATTTTTAAACCATGGCACCAGGAGTGGGAAAAGGGACTCGGGAAGGCAGTGGCACATGGTGTTTGGGGAAGGGGTTGACTGTGTGCCCTGGTCACCTTGGTTGGCTCTGGTGACAGCAGGAGTCGGGTAACATTGCAGCAGAAAGGCAGTGGAAAGAAATTAATACATTTAATCAATAATTTTAACATATATAACACACAACACATACAAAGAGAGGGCTTTTCACTTGGGAACGTAATCAAGAGGATGCCAAATTTAATAATCATAAATAATAAGCAGCAGATTGAGTTGACGGGTGGCTTTAGCAGCAGCTGGTTCTCCCCAAAAAGCGTGGCTCCAGCCGTGTGGTTGGCTCTGGGTGGAGCAGAGTTTGGTGCTTGCTGTCCCTTGGGGTCCTGGGGAGGCTGAGGTGTGCCTGTGGCTGCTGCATGTTCAGGTGAGCTGTGGGATGTGGGAGGCATCGCTACACACTTACATTTTCTTTGGAAGAAGGGGAAGGCCGGAGGAGATGCCCTTTTTGAGGAGAAGGTCTTTTCCCAAGCCATGTGTGTGCTGGGGGTGTCAGAGCTGCCATGCAGCCACTCCTTGGGTGTTTACAAAGACAGAATGGTCATTTGGTTGACATTCAATAGTTAGACCTTGAGTCCACCGTCCCATTGGATCCTCCATTCCTGGGTCTTGTGTGCTGTCTCCTGAGTGCTCTCACTGACGTTGAGTGTGAGTGTTGGTTGTCTTTGGGGCTGGGGTCAGTCAGGGCTTTTCCCACACAGAAATCACTTTGCTGACTCTGAACTGTGTGTGTGCTGGTCGGATCCCAAAATGAGGGGCACAGGTGACCTCCTGTAAGGTGGGCTTTGTACCCCAGCACTGCTGAGTGTGTAAATGCCTGTGGAGGTGCTGGACAAGCTGCACAGTGGCTGGGTTTTCCTTGCTGCAGTCTCTGATGCTCCCAAAGTGGGCAGTGTAAGATGTGGTATTAAAAAACAGGTTAAGCATAGAAAATACTCCCCTGTGCTCATTGAAAGTGCAACTGCAAAGAAGCTGCTCATTGTGAGTGTTGTATTTGGGGAAGGACACAGCATGGAGGGTACGAGGAATGTGGAAGTGATACAGGTAGACTGGAATTCGTACTCCTACTGTGTTCCCATATAGAAGAGATCTTGTGATTTGTGCTCTTTAGGTTTTTTGGCAATTGAGTGGTGGTTAGCTCAGGTTCATCAGCTGGTCTGTGAGGGCCTGTGCCAGCACACTGGAAGCTCTTGCTCCAGCTGGGATGGTGCCTTAGGCACCCAGGGAGTGGAGGCAGTGTGGGGCACACGGGGCCTTCCCTGGTGGGGTGGAACCAGCTGAACCCTGTGCTTGTGGCTCCGTGGGTATGGGTGGCACAGGTGACTCTTGGATGAGGTCAGGGCAGAGCTTCAGGTTCCTGCCAGATGATGGGACTTGTGGTTGATGGAGCTGTTCTGCCTCTGGAGAAGCTGGAGGCCAGACTGCCGTTTTGGGGTGCAGTTGCTGAGCTCTGGGTCAGCCTGGCAGGGCTGGCATGGGGGGCTGTGTGTGCCCCCATGGCTGTGCCTGTGCCAAGGGCAGCTGTTCATCCTGCTTTTTGGTGGGAGGTCCAGTGCCACCACACCAATTCCTCTGCTAGAATAGCTTTCCTTGGGAGTCTTTCTTTTCCCCCTTTGTTTCCCTCACCTGTATTGCCAAGGCACTCCAGTGTGCACTTAGAAAGGTTTCACTGCTGTACTGTACCTGCAAAGAAATAATTATACAGGCAAGGCCTTCTGTGGAGTAATTTACAGCACTCCTGCATGTTTCACATCTATATTTGGCTGGGGTGATGTGAAAAATAAGGCTGGAAGTGGAAAAGTAGAGACTGGAGAGTTTGCCAGTGCTGATAAGGGGCTGACCCCGGGAAATGTGAATGTTGGTGTGTGGAGCAGAGGCTGAAGCTGCTGAAGACATTGAGGAGTTCCCCTATGTGTCTGAGGGGTCAATACATGTGCATATGGATGTGTCTGAGAGACTCACTGTTGGAGGGTGTGGATCTCTGGTGGGTCTGGGGTGGTGTGAGGGCTCTTGGGTCTGTACCAACCAGGGGTTCAGCTGTGCCTGGGTCAGGGAACACAGGAGCCATCGGTGTCCTCTGCACTGGCTTAGAAATCAAGAATGTTACCACCCAAGGTTGAGGTGATGGAAGTGAGAATGGCTGTGTTTATCAGACCTTTCCATGGGCATCGAGCAGAGCCAGGCCTGGACCTGGAAAACGCGCTCACATTCCATTGCTGGTATCCTGATGGCACCACTGTGTCTCCAGGCTCTTCAGGTTTTAATACTTGTGATTTCCTTTTGCTAGATACACACAGGCAGCAGTAATTTTATGAAAGTTAATTCTTTACTCTGTGTGGGTGTAGGGATCCTTTCCTGCCCCAAAATAGCAGCAGAAGGCAGTTTTCAGGAGACGTTGGGTGTGCTTGCGTTGAAGGCCCGTCATTTAGGTTCTGCTTGCAGTATGTTGACAGCAATTTTAGTACAAGTATTTAATTGCTTTAGGCCTATTTTTAGAAGTATTAAACCTCAGTTTTCAAAACTGCAACCAAAGCCAGCCACTCTGCTGGTGTGGGAGAGCTGGGAGGGGAACCAGGAGGAAAAGCTGGAGCTATGTGGGTTGGCCCCACTGGGAGCAGAGCGTGGTCATGGCCCTTGGCCAGGGCTTGGGGTGCTGTGGAACGTTTGGGGTACGTGACTGAAATGGAGTTGTCTGTATTTTGGTGAGGGTTTTTTTTTACTACTCTTCTGTTTACTTGGCTACACGAGGCGAGAATGAATGAAACCCAATTTCAGCAGATTTGTACAGTTCCTTATGTTAAGTCTGCAGACTGGGGGATGGAGTTTGGAAGCTGAGCTGGGAGTATTTGGAAGCTGAGCTGGGAGCATCCCGGTGAACGGCGTGCAGGCAGCCCCAGGAGGTCTCCGGCTTGAAACCCAAGAACAGCTCCTGCTTTCTGGGTATAAATCTGTCATTTGAGATCTGGTGTGCTTTAGTCTCCGGGCTGCAAATCCTGAGTTTTCACTGGCATTTGTGATATTTGTAATTTTGAGGGTGGGAAGGGAGGGTTGGGCGAATGCAGTACAATTATTGGTTGGAAATAAAACACCTTTTTGAATTTCTCTCTGCAATTTGGAAACCTCTATAGGGAGGCATGGCTGGATTTGGATCAGGCTGGTAGCAAAGAGGATCTGAAAATCCCCTTGGGAATCAGTGGGATTTCTCTTTGCAGTCAGGTGATGCTGTTGGTGGGAGCCCACGCTGGGCTCTCCAGATGCTCCAGTGCATTGCTGGGACAGCAGCAGTGGCAGTGACACCAGGGGACAGGCTGGAACCTGGCATTTGGTGGCCCTGGGGTTGCTGGTGGGTGCTCTATGATGGGCATGAGCTGGTGGGATCAGTGGGGGCTGGCAGGGCTGGAGACGAACTTCACCAGTGAAGGGATTAATAATTGACCCCCAGGAAGGCTGTCCCAGGGCGTGCTTTGACTTGGCTTCGGGGCACGTGGCTTTGGCTCTCTGGCTGTGGTTAATACCACTGAATCAAAAAGTGCATATTAACTCCAAGGGAGGGGTATTTTTACCTTCTTATCTGTATTTATTTTCCAGGCCTTGAAATTTGGCTGGTCGGTGATAACAGCAGTTAGAATTAGCGTTTCTCCTTAATTGGGTTTGTTGGGACCTGCCAGAGAGGCAGCCTTGGAGGGGACTCACTGTGCCACGAGCTGGGGAGAGCGCTGGGCAAGGAAGAAAAAATGCAAATGTATGCAGATAGATTGTGTTTGGTGGAGGCAAAATAGATCCAGAGCGAGTTTGCAAGATCCAAGTTGTCTGGCACATGGTCTGAGAGCAGTGAGGCAATACCTGCTCCTGGAAGTGCTGGCAGATGTTGTAGGGATGAGTCCATTGGCCCATCTGTTGAATCTTAGGAAAAGGTTCTTCCCCCAGAGGGTGGTTGGCACTGAACAGGCTCCCCAGGGCAGTGGGCACAGCCCCAAGGCT
>JAYRBT010000038.1:10377602-10389517 GCA_036023395.1 Myiotriccus ornatus
GTGCCCAAGGCCAGGTTGGACGGGGCTTGGAGCAACCTGGGCTAGTGGAAGGTGTCCCTGCCCATGGCAGGGGGTGGAGTGAGATGAGTGTTTAGGTCCCTTCCAACCCAAACCAGTCTGGGATTCTGTAGTTCCCCGATGTGCCTTGGCTGAGGACACGGTGAGGGGAGAGAACTGCTCTGTGGGACCTCAGGCATCCTTTCTGCATTGAACTTGCTTTCACATTTGCAGGTCTCTGTGGGATTAACTGAATTCTCCTGTGGCTGAAAATGTGTTTCCTGCCTTGGCAGAGACGTGCAGCCTCTGGTATTCCTTGGCATTTTGAGCATCCTCCTGTGCTCCCCCATGCTGTAGCTGTGCTCTGACTTTCTCTGATGGGCTTCCAGTCCATAAAGGTTCTCTGATCCTACTGACACAATGATCATGTTTAATTTATTACCCTTTGCTTCTCTGTCAGCACAACTCCATCATTCCTGTATAAATTTGGATCTGGACTGTAATGCATTGAGTCTTTTGATTCCTACCTGAAATTTTAGGAAGTTTTTCAGGGGATACATTATATTTATGACCTCATCAATAGAAAATGCCTCACTTAAACTGGATGTTCCTCTACCCTTGTTTGACTTTCTCAGGCTTTAGTTTAAATAGGCTTTTATGTGTTGGCATCTGTTTTCATTTTGGCTTCGATGGTGCCTGGTTACAGGTGTGGCCTGGTGGGATTTCACAGAAAGGCACCACGTGGGGTCTGAGTTTTGCTTTTCCAGGCTCGATTGTCCTCTGTGTCATTTTCAGGTGCTTTTTAGCAAAGGATGGTCTCCACCATGAAGTGAGAACCGTAGTCTGGGCTTAAAATTGGTGTCCAAGCAGGATGCAGGACCCTGAGCCCCCCTCTCCTGCCTCCCCTCCCACATGATGAGCTCCTGCCTGAGCTGGGCATTGCCGTGCTAGTGAGAATTAAAAAGGCATAAAAGGAAAAAAAAGGAATAATAAAAGGAAGAGATGACAGTTATCCTTGAGTTAGAAGTTATCAAGTGCAGAAAATTGATAAAGGAAGTTAAAAACACAAGGGGAAAAAAAAAATCTGTGCCTGTCAGTGCAAGGAACAGTAAGAAAGTATTTGTATTAGGAACAAAAGAAATTCTAATAATGGTTTGTGTAGACTTATCACGACTGAGGAGAAGTAAAATGCATAATAAAGCCGAAAAACTCGACATGTTTAATAAATATTGCTGTTCCCTATTTGTAAGGAGGAGTGTGATCCACTTCCAGCCCACGTGCACGGGAGCTGCCAGGGCCGGTGTTTACTGAGCTGGGGGTTTCCAGCTGGCCCATGTGGGTTCCTGCCGGGTCTGCCCATTGCATTTCCATCTTTTTTTTTCTCCTGTGAGATTTGAATAAAGTAGAGAATGTTCCAGAGAATGTGGTGAATGCTGCTGTTGTGCTGTCTTAGCCTGGCCAGCCTGGGGATGAGAGCGCAGGGTGATGGCAGTGTCAGGCTGGATTTGTTCTTCAGCAGAAGTGGTGGAGGAGGTGTCGTTTCCCAAGCTGGCCGAATGTCTGGTTTGGTGTCGTGCCCCAAAACACCCTCTGGTAGCGTAAAGCTGGTGTGAAACAGGTTGGGAATGGGGGCGTGGATGACCATATGCATTGTCATTGTCCTTGTGAGGTCCAGGCCCGTGCTGAGGGTTGTGCTGGTTGATTTGGTGGGAAGGAGGGAAGAGCTGCAGCCGCTCAGGGGGATTTGGACTATGGGTTAATCTCCACTGGGTGAGCTTGGTTTGATATGAATCATGGGATTTGTGCTCCAGGGAGCACTTTTGGGATGGGGAGACCAGAGAGGAGCAGAGATGGCAAACCAGGCTTTGGGGTGGGAAAGGGACAAATGCTGCAGCCTGAGCAGTGACCCCGAGTCTGTGGGAGTGGGGGGATGCAAACCATGGGTGTGCAGAGCGAGGGAACTGTGTGAGAACAGCTCTTCTTTTGCCTGTGCTTTAATACCCTGCCCCCATTTTCAGTTCCCTCATTTTTTTAAGAGATGTTGAAAAGCTGGAGAAGACACAGACCATGTGAGTGGAGTCAAACAACTTGAGGACTCAAAGGAAATACTCCTTGGGATTTACTCTTAAACATTTGTGGACATGCACCATATTTTGGGCAACTCTCTCTGCCAGTAGGAGTCTGAAAAAAACCAACAACCTCTCTTGTAGATTTTTATCTTCACACAGCCACTTTTTCATGGGCTTTAAAAAAAAAAACCTAAAAAAGCAGGTAGCAGAGCCCTTCGTTCTAGCAAACTGCATAGCAAGAAACAATACCTGGAAGCTGGATCCAAACACTCAGATGACAAAATGAAGACGCAAAAATATTTTTCAGAGTAGGAGGTGGAAATTTTGACCAGCGGGGCAGATTAAAACAAACTGCCAGGGAAAGCTGTGAGTGTGGCATATCTTGATGCTGCTGCCTGTTCTCTGCGTCTCTGGAATATGTGTTGGAGAGTTTTCTGGCAGAGCTGAGCCGTTAACCAGGGGAGAGGTGCTGTTACGGTGCAAAGAATGGCCATTCTGTGGCTTCAACAAAAGATTGTGCTTTCTGTCTCTCCCTTGGTATCCTGTTTCCCAGTGTCCGGCAGCAGATGGTTGGGGAAGGATTATAAGGAACAGAGGAAATATTGAGTGAGTTTCCCTTTAATATACTCTCTAGCTCCTGCTGAATGGTCCCTAAATTATTCTCACTTCCAAACCCTGTGGGATGCTCCAAACCCTCTTCTGCCAACATTGGACCATCACACATGTTCACACACCCCTCAGCACGAGACCAAAGTACTTGCAAGTGGTTTTTTTTCCCCCTAGAAGAGATATAACTAATGAAATTCATAGGTAATCTCCTGTAACACTGAGCACAAAAGGCTATTTGTTTACTTTTTCAGGCAGGAAATGATAATGAATAAGGTAGTTAGGGAACACATGGGACACAGTCATTAAATAATCTGCTTAATATTCCTAATGCAAAAGCAATAGGCAAAGCAGCAGAAAGAGGAGTGCTCAGAGCAATATATAAGAATATTGGGTTTTCTCAGTGCTTGGTCTACAGGAGGCTTCATTCCCTCTCCCAAGAGGAAACCTGTTGTAGAAAAGGGATCCTATTGTAGAAAACCTATTGTAGACCAAATGGGAGGTATTTACAAACTGCTGCAGAGATCAGAGAGGAGATTTCCCCTGGTTAACTCTGAAATCAGGCAAAAAAAAGCAGCAACTGAGCTGAGGTGGCTGAGTGAAGATGTAAACAGTATTAGGAGCAGTAAGCAGTAGGCTTTTAAAAAGTATAAACAGTCTGGTAAGGAGTAGGATAGGAAGATCTATTAAAATAAGCAGAAGGCAGTTAAAAGGATAATTAGGAAGGCAAAAAGAAATAGAGAAGATCTAATTGCTAAGAATATTTTGACTTCAAAGGATTCTTTAGATATATTCAGAGCAGAGGAAACTTGTCCACTGAAGATGATGCTGGGGATTGGAGGCAGGAGATCTGGGAATAGTGTGTTTGTAGATGAGCTTTTGAATGCCCCTGGCTGGGGTTTTACACCTCTGGTGGGTGCTCAGCACACCTGCATCCAGGACCCAGCCTGTGTCCTGTGCTTGGGAGCTCCGTGGTCAGCAAAGGGAGCTGCAAAACACCCGGGCACGTCCATTCTGTGCAGCTCTGCTTCGAAACCAAGCGGTCGGCTGGAAGCTCCAGGTCTTTGTGTTGCACAGCAAAAATGCCTCATTCTGCACTCACCTGCTGAGTGTGGAGGTGACCTCATGCCACAGCCACGCCTGGAGCTTCCTCTGATGACCTTCACGCATGGCTGAGGTGCATGGATATACACGTGTGTGTGTTATATGCATATATTTATGTAGATACTGTGTGAGTGTATAGAAATATTTTGCACTGAAACACAAAGTTCATCATTTGGAATGGATATTCCTGGTAAAAATTATTCTTTTTGTGTATGTGTGTTTTTTGTGTACTTTACCTCCAAAATCACGGGAGCACAGAATCACTGAGGTTAGGAAAGACCTCTAAGATGATTGAGTCCAATCTGTGCCTGATCCCTGCCTTGTCAACCAGCCCAGAGCACTGACTGCCATGTCCAGTCATTCCTTGTACACTGCAGGGATGGGGATTCCACCGCCTCCTTGGGCAACCCCTTCCAATCCTTGACCACCTTTTCTGTGATGAAATTCCTCCTCATGTCCAACCTGACCCTCCCCTGGCTCAGCTTGAGGCTGTTCCCTCTCCTCCTGTCCCTTGTTCCCTGGGAGCAGAGCCCGACCCCCCCGGCTCCCCCTCCTGTCAGGGAGTTGCAGAGAGTGAGAAGGTCCCCCTTGAGCCTCCTTTTCTCCAGGCTGAGCTGCCCCAGCTCCCTCAGCTGCTCCTCATCAGACTTGTACTCCAGACCAGCTCCATTGCCTTCCTCTGGACACGCTCCAGCCCCTCAAAGTCTCTCTTGCAGTGAAGGGCCCAGAACTGGACACAGCACTGAAGCTGCTGCCTCACCAGTGCCGAGTACAGAGGGACACATCACTCCCTCTCCAAGTTCAACAGGCGTGTAAATCAGAAGGAAAGGTAATGCCACAACTGAAACACATTGAATCTCGTGCATAAAAACCTGGGGACAATTTATGCAGTTTCTTGGGAAGCTCACCCGATTTAGATTTTCTAGCTTTGATCAGAGTTGCTTTTCTCAGCAAGCTGCCCTTGCAGAGAGCTGGAGTGTTATGGACTCCTTTGTATATGTAATTAAAAGCAGTCTTGTATCTTGATATCCCGCTGTGGTTAATGTTTCCTTCAGAAAAATGAGTTGACTTTAGCAGGCTGGGAAACTTGGGGATCCTTCTGGTGGCTGATGCAGGGGCAGATGGGGCTGTGGGCTCCTCATCACCGCCTTACCCTAGTTTGGAGAGTAGGAATAGCAGTGCCAGAAGATCTTGTTTTGTTCTGGTTTTTGTGTTTATGAGGATGGATTCCACACTAGATCAGTTGTCACAGCCTGAGGCAAGGAGACTGTCCCAGTGGTGGACACTTCCTGTTGGTTCCACCAATGCTCCTCATCGCTGTCTGGTCACAGACATTTCTGGAGGCTGAATTCCTGCTTTTCACCCAGCTGCCACCGTAGTCTGCATGTCAACAAGTTTGGGAGGAAGTGAGCAGTGTTTGCATCGGCTGCAGCCAGGGATGCTCCCGGGGCGCTGTGGTTGCACAGGCAGTGCCTCGCCAATGAACCGAGTTTCCATGTCAGCGAGCGCCGGGTGCCTGGTGTCACATCTTGACTGGAGGCTGGAATTCGCCTGGTCGGGAATGTGACCAGAGCTATTGTTCGTGGATTAGGACTTGTCCCTTAAAACATTGCATCAGTTAGGCAGAGCATTTCAGACCCACAGCCTTTCGTGTGTGTTTAGCTGGGGCTTGCCAGCTCCATCTGCTTGAATGGGGTGTCCAGCTGTGCCCAGTGTTGATGCTGCTCCTGGCACAGCCCAGGCTCAGTGCCCTTGTCCCAGAGAGGCCTGTGGGCTCCTGGTTGCCGTTCCCTTGCACAGCCTTTGCTTTCTTTGCAGGCAGTGAAGTAGCAGGATCCGTCCTTGACCTAAATGAGGTGGGGTGGGAGAGCAGCAGCCCCTGCATTCACACCCTGGGGCTCTGGTGGAACCAGCAGATAAATAATTACCCTGTTTCTGGTGATGGCAGCAGGATGGTATTCCTTAAGTTATTCCATTTCTAACGGAGTAGAGAAATGTCCTAAATATTGAATGCTCAAGTTTTCAAATGGGATTTGAGAGGTTTCGTATTGAACGTTATTAGCCCAGATAAGGACTTACAGTCTTAGGAGTGAAAAAGCTCCTTGTAGAGAGAAAGAGGTTGGTAAAGATATTGGGCAAGTTCCAACAGGTCTGGGGTGGATGTTTTCCATGTGCCCATGCTGTTTTAATATTAAACCCCTTTATTTTCACCTGCATTAAGTGCTAATTGAGAGCATGGTGTCTGTGGGGCTGAATGGGAAACAAAGCAAGACAAGAGCGTGCCATGGCTGCTGTTGTTGTGCTCTGCTTTCCTCTTCTCCTCAAATCTGATATCCTCCAACTTTATATTTCATCCAACCAAATTATGATCAGAGGAAAATGGTAATTTGATTCAAGGGGAGAAAAGTTAAATTAAAGTCAGAAACCAATATATGGGAGACATTGGTGCAAAAGTAATGTAGATCGTGAGGAAAAGCTTTTGTGCTTCAGCAGATGTAATTGGTGGCAAAGGAAGTTGCATGTTTTACAGCGGAAGAAAAGGAGGGCTACAGAGTCGTGGAGCCATCAGCCCAGACAAAGAGGAGATGAAAGCAGGAGATCCTGGTGCAGGGCAGGGTGTGCTCATGAGATGTGGTTACCACACCAGGCTATGCTCATGCTGGAGCTGGCACTGCTGCTGCTCTCAGATCCCAGCACACTCTGGGGAGGAGGGTGAACACACTCTCTGTGAGTGTGTCTGCAGCACAGGACCTGCTCTTGTTCCAGCTTCTCCAGTGTGTTTGTGTGGTGCAAACTCTGATTCAGTACCCGCCTGGATGGAGGAAGGGGGGACCTTGTGGGGAGTGTTCAGGTGTGGGAGGACATGGAAGGACTCAGCCTCAAGTCCCAGTGTCTTATGTAGCTTGTCAGACCTAGGTTGTGTTGGAGGAACATCAGAAGTACGTTCTGTGGGTAGTGAAAACTTGACCTTTTGGCAGACCTGGTCTCAGATTCTTTGTTTGCCAGCAGGGATGCTGGGGGTGCCTGGCCATGCTGTCTCCACCTCAAGGCTGAGTGCCACAGCTCTCAGACTGGTGTCAGTCATCAGATGGTGTCCTCTGATATAGTGACCAGGAGGTGATGGTTTTCACCCGCCACAGGAACCAGAGCAAACCAGAAGAGATGGCATGGTTCTAGAGTGCAGAGGTCAGGCTGTGGGGAAGAAGTGGCAGACTTTGTTGTACAGCCTGTCCTGGTTGTGCAGCAGTGCTGGACTCTCATATCAGCCCTTCTGCTGTTACATGGAAAATGAAAAACGTGAACAAAGACTAGAGAAAGTTTCAGATATTGTGACCTGCCTTTGTTCCTCTCTGTGGAAGATAATTGAGGTAGAAAGCTTCAAAAGGAGATTAAGTCTGTTGTCTACGCTGTGTGAGAGCCTTCCCTGTTTTTGTAGCCTCCTGGGAAGGGCATCCTTAGTAATGTGGAATTGTGATGCCAGAAATATGCTGGGAAGGGGCACCTTCTGTTCACCATCAGGTGAGATGTGAAGACCCTGTGTCTCACAGTAGCCCAAACCTGTCCGTGTGGCACTGTAGCCATGAGCTGTGTCAGTGCAGTCTGGCCACTGGCCTGACGTTTGTGTCGGGCAGGGCACGTTGGCAGGTCAGTGGAGGATGACTGTCCCTTTCCATGTGCAGATTTGCCACGAACACCTTTCTCAGATCGTGCAGAGACTCAACTCTGGGGCCACTTTGTTAAGGCTTCAGATCCCCCCAAAGCTCCAGCTCCTTGCTCCCTGGGGTGAGATCCCACCGGTGTGTTCTGACAGAGGATGGGTTTCTGTGAGCTTGAAGGACCTTTCTGCTGTTAAAGTGTCTGCAGTTGCTGCCAGTGACAATAATAAGGTGGGCTGACACTTTATAGTCTGAGTGGTGTTTCAGCATTGGAAGTTGGGCCAGTGATACGAAGCAAAGGAAGAAGTGGGAAATAACAGTCTGTGTGTGCTCTCCAAAAGGTTGAAGGATGCTCAGGGGCTCTGTCAGGAAGAGCAGCACTGCCATGGTGTGAGAGATCTCTGGGCAGGAGTAGAAGGGATACTGTTCAAGGTGGAGGTGCAAGAAAACTCAAGGTGAAAACACCAAGTGAGACAGATATGCAACTCTGCTAAAAACCTGGGGATATAATTAATATTTTTGGGGTCAGCCTTGTCGATGGAACTCAGCAATTTGCTTGATGTTTAAAAGGAATGTAAAATGATATCTCTGTAGTGCTGATGCCTCTTTTCCCTCCTCCACACACTGGTTGGGTGCATCCTTCCCACCAGCCAAAATGTCAGTGAAGGTGGAAGGAAGGAGATGGCCGAAAGGAGTCAATTGTGTGCCTTTGGGATCATGGCAGGTGGGAGTGGCTGCAACAACAGCATCTTGGAATGCAGGACACTGCCTTTGGGTTCACTCAGGAGCCCTTGCTCTGGACAAATGTGTCCCTGGAGCTCAGGTCCTGGCAGAGAGGGAGTTGCACAGACCTGCCCACAGGAGTGGTCGTGGTGGTTGAGACCAAGATGTTGCCTATGGTGCCCTCCATGAATTTTTTTGTCACTTCTCCTCTGTCTTGCCTGTGAGAAATTTTCCAGCAGTCCTGTCTTTCAAATTTAGTTTGTGGTCTTGCTGGTTTTGATCTGTCCCAGTTGCGGGATTTGTAGTAAAATGTTAATCCTAAAAATAAGAAATTCTGTTCTTTCAACTTCTAGAAATTAATCCTTTTTCTTCACTAGTTCTTCCATGAAAGGATTTTTCGGAGCCTTTAAAGGCTGGGTAATGTAATTTTCAGTAAAATTCTCACTGGTTGACCTGTTCACATCAACAAGTGCAAGACCAGCCACCCACACTCCCGTGCGTTGCACGGTGTGATGTGCGCGGTGTTGTGACTCTGTCAGTGCTGTGCTGTGCTGCCTCGGTGAGTTCTGACCTCCACCAACAGCCGATGAGACCCCTGGAGATCCTCCTGCCAAGCTCCTGGCTTTGCTCTTGTGTCTTTTGGCATCCACAGGCAGGCCCGTGGCTTTGGCCAGCCCTGCAGCCTCGTTCCCCCTTGGCCGCGGGAGCGCTGCCGGGATTGTGGAGTCCCACCAGCAGATCCAGCCCATTGACTCGCTGGCCTGACCTACCTTCGTGGCTGCCTGTGCTGCCTGCACGTTCAGAAGCGTCCAGGATTTCCTTTAAAAATAGCTGAGTGCTTTTTATGAGGAGGATTTTCCGAGCGCAGTCTGAAGGCAGAGCAGCACGTTACAGTCTCAGGTTTGCCGGCGGCGTTGCTGAATAACTCGGGGTGTGAAGTCCCTCAGCCCTCGTTTGCTGGATGTTAACGACACTGCGAGTCATCCCCTGGAACAGGGCAGTGGGTGGCAAGCAGAGCCTGCAAGATGAGGAGGGGAGCCTGGCCAAGAGCATGCTGCTGCCAAAAGTGGAGGTGATGCTCCTCTGCCTTCTGTCCATGGTTTTCTGCTGCTGGTCTCAGGGGCTGGTGTTTGCTGGAGCCTTCTGGGACCTGATTTATCTCCCTAACCTCAGAAAAGCACGTTAAAAAAAAAAAAAAAAGCAGCAGGGCTTTGTGCCAGGTTGGTGAGTAAATTGGCTTATGGAGGGGAGCAGTGAGTGGGAGCAGGCCCAGGGGGAGGAGGAGGATGGGTGTGAGGAGGAAGGCAGCCTGCTGTACCATCAGAGCACTTCAGCCACTCCAGGGCTCACCTCTGTTGTGCTGTAAGGGGATGAGGATTGTGGCATTAAAAACAAAGGACTGAAGTTCTGCCACGGTGCAGATGTGAAGGGAGAAGCTCCTTTCAGCAGCTTTCCCTGCAGCACGGTCAACAGCTCACATGGACGTGGCTGATCTGCTCCGAGGCAGCTCGTGGGGTTGCTGTGACCTGGGTGGGGTGTTGCTGCACAGTCAACCCCGTTCAGGCTCAGCTCCATTTCCCCACATGCTTTAAGGCACAGCATGATTCAAGCTCGGCACCAAATCTGGAGTTGTTATCCCTCTGTGCCACCACATCGGGGACTGACACTGTTCTCTGGCATGGTTTGATAGCGGTGGGTCCTTGGCATGTGTTCATCAGCTCCCCAGCATTGCTGGCTGAGGGCAGCTCTCTTGAGCTGAGCACCACAGAGTCACAGTTTCCAGCCTGGTTACAAATAGTTGAAGAATAAACTGTTCCCAGGGTTGCCAGAGCCACGGACGTGGGCAGGACCTGAGTTTCTGAGCCCTGGAGTAGTGCCACATCCCCCCTGCCATGCTCTGCCTCCACCAGGCTTGGACCAGACTCTGTGCAAGTTCTCCTCGTGGCACAGAATCCTGGGACAAAACCACCTCCAGGCAGTACAGTCACCTGTCCAGCTGCTGCCAAGCCTCCACTGAACTTTCACCATGGTAACTGTGACCCACAAGAATCATCTAGTCCAACTCTTCAGTGAATGGCAGGTGGACCTTCCTCTTAGGATGAAGTCAAATGGGGAATTTTGTTTTAGCACGTGCTGTATAAAAATATTTGTGTCCTATCTCCCTGCTCCCTGCAGTCACTGATGTGCCAGGCCTTACCTTGAGCTCCAGGACAGTCCTAGAAGACTCCTGAGAAGACACATGGAAACCCTCGCTCCCATCGCCCTTTCCAGCCCTCTGCCCCCTCCAGCGATCCTGCAGCCCTTTAGCACTGGTTTGAGGGTCTGTACTCACCTGCAGGAGCGGTTCCTGTGCAGGTTCCTTCGGCCAGTTTGGCTCCCACAGAGCAGAGCTGTTGGTTGTGGGGTCAGAGCGGGGCTCGTGTTGTGCAGCCCATCCCTGCAGGGGACCCCAGCAGCGCTGTCCTCCTGCCCACCAATCTTGAGGCCGTGGTTTGAGGGGTTCCTTCGTGTCCTGTGGTCTGACCTGTCCTTTCCCAAGGCACTGGGATGAGGGGTGCTCTGGGCAGCTCCAGCTCTGCATTTGTTCTGAAATTTGCAGAGACTGAGCTGCAGTTGGTAACAAGAAATGAGATGAAAGCAGCTTTCTGTTCCCAGCTTGGGAGGAGGCTGGTGTGCTGGAACTTGCTTTTGGTCAGTACCACACCTCAGGAGAAGAGGTAAAATCCCAGAACTGGGCAAATCTGCAGCTTCCCTGTGATCCCTGTTCTTCTTTATGTGAAACTTCTTTATCAGGAGAGGGACAATGGAGGGCAGCACCTAATTTCACCAGGGACCAAACTCATTTTTGAGCAAACTGAGCTGTGTTTGCTGGTGATACTGCAGGGATGGATGTGAATGAACCAGCTGAGTGTTTCTGTCACAGTGAGGATTTATTATGCTGGGTTCCTTAGCCTGGCCTGCAGAGTCCATGTCTGCCTGAGCCTTTCCCTGTGCCACGAGGACAGGGACTACTGGTCCCTGAGCTGGAGATGGAGGTAAAGGGCCTTTTGCCCCCTTGAATTTTGAAATGAGACACACTTCACTTTTAAAGTTTGTTTTCCCCTTAAAATATTGGTTGCCAGAGCTACTTGTGGCTACCCCAGTGTACGATACCTTGGTCTGATGGTTTATCAACATTTAAATTTACACGAAGATTTTACCCTGTTAACTGGGATTCTTTTGAGCTCAACTGAAAAATGGGGAAATAGATATTAGTGTTTGAAAGTGCCACTGTGTAAAAAAAATGGTGTTTCTTACAAGTTAAATAATCTGCTTGAGTATTTAAGAAAACACATTTTGTACTTCTGTACCCCATTGCCCAAGTAACAGATCCTTAAAGCTTCTGCCTGAAATGCCATCCCCATGTGCTCCCCTACCTCTGCACCAGTCCCAGCAGGAGTCTTGGCCACTGTGGTTGGCAGTGATGAAGTAGAGAAATTCGATGGATTTCCGTTCCTGAGGTCAAACAAAACATAATTCATCCCCTGCTTCCTTTCCCTCCAACTCAAAGGACGTTCCCCAGCGAGCTGTAACGGGACTGAGTGGTACAAAATACCAAAGTACTGCCCCTGTCTCCAGGTGAAACAGAATCCCAGAATCTCAGAATATGCTGAGCTGGAAGGGACCCACAAGGATCATGGAGTCCAACCCTCAGCCCTGCACAGGCCCATCCCCAAGGGTCACCCCCTGTGCCCCAGAGGATCATCCAAACCCTCCTGGA
>JAYRBT010000038.1:10398391-10410432 GCA_036023395.1 Myiotriccus ornatus
CACACGGCTTCAAATCAAGGCCCTTCCCCATCCTCGTTGCCTCCTTTGGACCCTCTCCAATGGCTTCAGATCTTCCTCAAATTGTGTCCCCCAACCTGCCCCAGAATTGCAGGGGAGGCTGCCCAGGGCAGAGCAGAGCGGGACAAGCCCCTCCCTGGCCCGGCCGGCGATGCTGGTGCCCCCAGGACAGGGTTGGCCCTCCTGGCTGCCAGGGCACTGCTGGCTCAGGGCCAACTGGCCACCCACCACGACCCCCAGGGCCCTCTCTGGCTCTGCTTTCCAGCTTCTCCTTCCCACTCTGTCCGTACAGTGTTGAATACTGGGTCAAAACCTGGTGTCCCATTGGCATGTTTAGCTCTTCCTTCAAATAACTGACCCATGAGCTGTTCAGCAAAATGTTTTGGTCATTGCAGTGCTATCACATTTGGCCCTGAAAAATAATGGTGAAAACCAAAAAGAGCAGAAGATTCCATGTCCTTAAGTTTGTGTAAAAATTAGGGAAAAAATGAAGAAATCCTAATTTTTTTTAGCCTTCTGAAAGTTGCTGATGTGTAATAGCACACTCAGGGCCGGGCTGCTCTGCAACTTGGCTTGTGCTGCTGGCAGCCAGCCAGCTTGGAATAGTCTCTCAAAGTTGAACATTTGGTTCAGAAACATTGCTTAGCCCACCTTCTCACACGTCCTGAGGGTTTGGTAACAGTCAAACATGCAAAACAGTCAAACAGAGTTTTTGGGTTGTGCTTTGAAATACGTGCCCCTCTTACGGGACAAACCCCAAAGCTGTGACATGCCCTGCTCTATGCAGCGAGTGGCAGCACTGTGTGTGGCTTGGGAGGAATGGAAAAAAAGGAGGGAGAGATGTGACTTCAGGCTGTTTCTGGGGCTGAGGGTGAATTTAGCAGTCACAGGTGTCACTTTGTCCCCACAGCACCGCTGCTGGTGGAGCAGCACCCGGTACCTGGCTGTGCTCCTCACCCTGCAGCCACTGAAGGGGCCTCCTCACCGTGCTACTGCTTAAAATTCTGTTAATGCTTCTAATTATACCCCCAACCAGGGGTTCAGGGTTTGGATGTTGGGCAGGATTTGTCAGTCATGTGCTGAGAAGTGCTGGCTTTGCTGGCTTTGCTTCATGATCCACTTCATGATATGGTTCAGTGGGTATGATGGTATTCGGTCAGAGGTTGGACGTGATAATCTTGAAGGTCTTTTCCAACCTTAATGATCTTATGGTTCTGTGACTCTGATTCCATGCTTTGACCAGCTCCCCTTCCAGCAGCTCCTTCTGTGTTTCTCTCCTGCGTGTGATGTGTGACACTCCAGCGGGCGTGTTTGAAATGGGTTTGACGGGAATGCTTCCGGTGTCTTCCACCCTGGCTGGTTTGAGAGCCTGGCATTACATTTTATGTTTATAAAATAGTAAAAAAGCAGCGACTGGATAAATTCTTGAAAGAAATTTCTGCCAACAGCAGCCAAGCACAAAGACAGCACCTCTTGCCTGTAAAGCCCCTGGGCTGCAGCTCACTGGGGATGGGAGATTATTTTGGAGATGTCCCACTTAGGCTTTTCCTGATTTTACACACTTTTCTACCCCAGCCATGGCTGGGGACAGAGTAGTGGCTTCTGTGGACCCATGGTCTGAGCCTGCTCAGCTTTCCTCATGTTCCTACTCTTGCACCAGAGTGGACCAGCTGCCTTTCGTTTTTTCAAGGGCTTGGTCGTGCACGATGCCGAGTGAGAAGCAGAGGACACAGGAGCCAGAGCGTTTCCTGCTCAGTGTGTGAGGACTGACAGGCCTGGAGCCAGGCCAGGACTGCTGGCATCCTGTGAGACACCCTGAGCCAGTTCTGTACCTGGGCTGTGTAACACAGTGATGATGCTCTCCTTTCTGAGAAGGACTCTCTTCTTCCAAGAAATGCTGGAACAGCCAGAGAGGTGTTTTTCATTCAAGTGTGGTGGGCTGTGCAGCTCCTCCTGCTTTCACTTGCTCTGCTCACGGCCCTGGGAGAGCATTGCTGGAATGAGGTGATGAACTCAAACCTCCATGTGCACCCAGCAGAGTGTAATGGTGGAGCTGATGTGTCCACAACCTCAGCTGGACCAGCAGGTTCCACTCTGGTTCAAGATGTGTCCAGTCATCTCAGTCATAGAGTCAGGGTGGTGATGGATTCAGTCATAGAATCCCAGACTGGTTTGGGCTAGAAGGGGACCTTAAAGATTATTTCATTCCATCCCCTGCCATGGGCAGGGACACCTTCCACTAGCCCAGGTTGCTCCAAGCCCCGTCTGACTGGGCCTTGGACACTTCCAGGGATAGGGAGTCCACAGCTTCTCTGGGCAACCTGTGCCAGGGCCTCCCCACCCTCACAGGGAAGGATTTCTCCCCACTATCTCATCTATCCCTGCCCTCTGGCACTTCCAAGGATAGGGAGTCCACAGCCTCTCTGGGCAACCTATGCCAGGGCCTCACAACCCTCACAGGGAAGAATTTCTTCCTAAATTCATTCTTTCAGTCCATGTGTAAAGCTCTTTGGTGTTGTCTAGCTGGAAGATTGTATCTTCCTGGAAGTGTAGATGTGGAGTAGGGGGTGAGCTGTGCTCATGGAGCTGAGGAGGTGCGTGCAGTGCAAGTGGATGGAGCTCTGAGCAGAGGTGGTGGCCTCTGTGCATATTTGGGATGTAGCCTGGCGCACCTTCCTTTCCCTGAGATCCTGTAGGAGCTTTGAAACTGGTCTTAAGTTGCCTTTACCTTTTGCTGGAGTTTTGGAGGGCGTATTTATCCACAGATCCCAAATCTGTTTCCTTTTTCCCGAGCCTCTGTGGGCACTGGGAGGCTCGTGTCAGAAAGCTGTTGTTACTGGCAGCTTTCAAACCTGCAGCATAACTTTGCAAAGGGAAAATCTAGTGTTACCAACCCAATTTGTCCAAAGTTGGGCACAGGTTTGTGTGGAGATATCACTCTGAGCCATGACCCCACTGCAGTGGTGGTCCCAGGTTTCACTGGGCTCTGGGAGCATCTGAGCCCACGCAGTGAGTGTGTGACTGCAGGAGGAGCTCAGGGCTCTGGTTCCCATCCTCAAGGGCTGATTTAAGGGCCTCAGTTTTGGTGTGTTCTCTGTGTGCATCAGCCGCTCTCGGGTGGGTGCAGCTGAAGCCCTTGTTACACTGCAGTCTCTGCAGAATTTGAGTTGTTAAAAGCTCCCACCCTGCCTGGTACCTCCCCTCGGGTGTCCAGTGCTACTGAAATAACTGTGTGAGTCTCCTGAGCCTCTCAGGTGTGCCTGAGAGTGAGGAGGAGCACCTTGCAGGGGTTCCTGAAGACCTGGCACTGAACCTGCCATGGGGTCACTCTGTGTTTCCTGAGAGTGCCTGGCTGGGCTCTGCAGATGTGTTGATGTCTCCTTCAGATGGTGCTGAGCTTTGCTTGGAGGCTTTCCTGCTCTGGAAAGGAGTCCTGGAAAGTGTGTGTCCATGTGGGAGGAGGCTTTTTCTCAAAGTGCTCCGAAAGGTGAATGTGCTCCCACATCACATTTGTATTGTCTTGTTCCATAAATGAAAGAAAAAAGGATAAAATTTCATTATTCTCTTCCTCCAAATGTATCTCCTGATATGACAAAGAGCTTTTGCTGTCCAGCTCTTGCTCAGAGCTGCTCTAACGCTGTCAGTCTGCAGTTTTCAAGAAGGCCAAGAACTTTGGCTGAATGAGGGCCCTTTCCCTTGGCTCTGCAGCTCATCTACGTGCCCTGGCAAGGGATGTCTGAGCAGTCACAGGGTTACTGGCAGGAGAGCAAGGACCACCTTGTCCAACAGTCTGGAGTCCTGATGGCTGCAGAGTCACAGGTTTGAATGTCAGAGAGGCAATAAAGGCAACAGACCTTTGAACCAAAGTGTGTAATTCTGAAAATACCTTCTGGTTACACAGTCTGAGTTGTTTTATGTAGGCAACTTCACCGTAGAGTTCCCAGCAGTTTTCATCTGTTTGAATTAAAACTGGTGGAATGGACAGTGTCTCACTACATGGCTGATGTGCCACTGGAAGGGTGTTCAGAAGCTTTAAAGACAGGAGTTGTGTAGTGCTGGAAATTGGACTTGGTGATCTTAGAGGTCTTTTTCAACCTTAATGAATCAATTCTATGGTTTAAGGTTAAATACATAAAAATACACCATGGAGTAAGTATTTCACTCTGAAAACAGGTACGTGGGCAAGACGTTGAAGAGTGCATGTGTGGCCTGTGTAGTTGCCCTTTCCATCAGCTGATTTGGGTTGATATGTTCTACAGTTCATTCAAAATCCGTTAATGCTCTTTCAAAGTGACATTAACAAGTGACACCCAGAGTTGTGGCCCCTCAAAGTTGTGGGTAGTCACAGTTAGTGGGAGCTGTTCATGGTCTTCCAGCAGTGTTTCCCATTTAGCTCAAAGCTCTGGAAGATGATCAGGGAAAAATCAATCTTGTATCCACCAACACAAGCGAGCTGAGATTTATGCGTTGCGTCCAGATTTTATGTTTCCTGCAGGTCGCTGGAGGAACACAGAAGTGTCGTTGGCTTTGCAAGGGCACAGATTAGAACCTTTAGACAAAAAATACTTGATCTGGCAGTTTGCATGTCAAGCCCTTTGTGTTGGCCAACACTCATGTTGCTTTGCTTGGATGCTCAGCCACCTCTGCAAGGGCCACCACCTGCAGTTGCTGTCTGAGAACTGTCACTGCTGGCCACAAAAGCTCTGAGCTAGGTTGTGTGGCTGGGCAGGAATCGAGGAATCCTGCCGTTGCCTGCAGAGAAAATCCACTGGATTGATTACCAGAATGGGGTGGGAAGTGTCCCTTCTGTCCCTAGAGGTTGCTGTGTCAGGGGGTGACATGGAGCCTGACTTGGGCTGTTTGAAGGTCAGACCTCAGTGGAGAGCCAGAGAGCATGAGGTGGGTGGGGTGGGGGATTCAATGAGGTCTGGACTCTTGCTTGGTGGTTAAAAAGGAGAGGCCAGAACAGGGTTTGGGTCTCGGGCGTTGATGTATTTTTGCAGGTCCAGAGGAGATGTTTGGTAGGAGCAGGAAGCTGTGGCAGCTTTCGGATATTTCTGCTTGTTGAGTTTGTGTTTCTGCTCTCAGCTGATCAGTGTTACCTGTCCCCTGGGAACACTGCAGGAAACCTTCAGTGTTTCCAGAGAGAAAACTCTTGACAGACCCGAGAGAGCAGCACCTGGTTACATTGCAGTGGCTTGTGTGTCAGTCTGTATAAACACTCTTTGGAAAGCGTTCCCCATCACCGAATTCACTACCTGGATCCCTCCATCCTGGAACACCCTTCTTAGCTTTGGAAAGCAATCAAACGACCCTGTTTTCATTTACTAATAATTGCAGTAGCAGTGAGTGGTTTGGAGAGCCTTTAATATCGTTCCTTTCACTGGCCAGGTTGTGTCTATTGGCTGTTTGATGTTTTGACTACCCAGGAGAGGCTGCGGATGGCCCTTGGCACGTAGATAACCTCTCCAAAACAAAGGAA
Organism: Myiotriccus ornatus; assembly: GCA_036023395.1. Classification (NCBI taxonomy): domain Eukaryota; kingdom Metazoa; phylum Chordata; class Aves; order Passeriformes; family Tyrannidae; genus Myiotriccus; species Myiotriccus ornatus. The sequence continues at coordinate 10,403,892 of JAYRBT010000038.1, forward strand.
GGATTTTGTGAATAAAATGTAAGACTGAAATTCAAGAGATAAGTGTCTGGTGCTCACTAAATCATTTTCTGTGGTTCTGGGCAAGTTATGTGATCTGTCTTAGATTTTCCAGCACAAGAAATTAAGAGATACTGCTTCATCATCTCACATCACAACTGTCAATATTCACCGGTGTTTGGGAGACCGCAGAGTGTTTTAGACATTTTGGTTGGTGTTTTCATGGCTTTGAATGTTTAGAGTGATTGAGGGAGGATTAATTGAACCTCTGGAGCCCCCTTGCCGTACAGGAGATCTTCATTTGCATCATCCTTGTCCTCTTTAGAGGTAGAAAAGCACTACTATCTCTCAGCTTCCAGGTGGCTTTCTCCTGCTAGACCTGAGTGAATTTTTGTCTGCTGTAGATGAACAACAGTGGAGCATCAGCCAGCAAACTCAGCAGAGGTGCTGAGGATTTTGGTGTACAAGGAGATCAGTTGCTGTGCCATTATAAAGGTGGTTATTTCCAGGTCAGAGTTGAGGTACCCCACAATAAACTCTCAACACCTTGAGTATATTATGCTCACTCTGTGATAAACTCCTTTATTGTTGCCAGGCTGCCATCTTTCATGGGTGTCAAACTTCCTTCCAAACCAGCAATAAATAATAATAATAATAATAATAAAAACTTTGCTTGTATTTTATGTTTTTGAGCACTAACAATAGCCTTTGAAAAGTCCGGTGTTGCTTCCCCAGAGGTCTCCATGGCTACTCTCCATGCTGGGTTTTAACAGCCATGCTGGCTAATGCAGCAGAAACACATTTGGCTTTTCCTTTTGGCTGTAATGAATAGCAAACTGCTGCGTATTCATTAAGGGAAGCAACTTGCAGAGGTTAAGTGTTTGATTTCTGGAGCTGCCGTCTAGGGCAGTCATCAAAAATAAATTGGGCAGCCAAGGAGGAAAAGGGGGTTTATAAGACATAAAGTGGGAAGAAAATAATTGCCACCTCATTCTTTGTTTCCTTCCTTGGGTTTTGCAACTGTAAGTCAGGATCTCTGTGTAGATTTTTGTTAGATGTGATCAGATTTGCTGGAGAATGAGCTTTGTTTTTGACAGGAACCCATCTGACTAATTCGGCAAAAATAAACAGGCTCTTGGGCTGCAGTCACCCAGTCCAGGCAGGATGGAGGAAAATGGGCCTGGCTTCAGTGTCTGAGCAGCACCACTGTGAGTCCAAATGATGCTCTGTCCACCTTCTGCGGGCTTGGAAAGGCTCATCATCATCCAGGCACAGCCTCCCGCACTGCCCAGGGCAGCAGCTCCACAGTCACACCCATAGGGTTTGTTTGGCCCAGAGTTTCACCTTAGGAAAAGGTCTGTCCCCTTGGTTTCAAGGCTCTGGGAATGGTGTTGGTCTCTCCCAGGTTTAGATGTCCGTGTCCACATCTACGAGGAGGGATGGGCACATGTCAGGTACCTGCTGTAGGATATGAGGAGTTGGGTGGTGGATGTGCCTCCTTTCCTATCTTGGTTGAATTTGTTGCACATAAAATGGAAACAACACAAAATAATGATGTCACTGGTGGTGTCAGCACATTGCACAGCCTCAGAATCCTCTGCTGAACACCCCAGCCTCCTTCTCCGTGGCCTCACAGGGACCCTTTGCTCTCCACCACGACAAATACGTGGTTTCCAGCCCTTCTTCCAGAATAATGTCTTTCTGCAGCATGTTGGTTTGGGTTTGGTTTTATTTTCTAGTTGCACAATCTTTGGTTTGGCTGCTTAAAAATGCATCTTGTTTAAATGAGTCCAAGCACCCCCATCGATCCAGATGGCATTGTATTAGTGACCTGTCCTCTTTAATTATGTGCAACTAATTTTTAATTTTATGTTCTCTGCAAACATGACTGGGAATGATTTTCTGGCTGCTTGTAAATTGGTGATAGATATTGAATTCTTTCAGGGACTGCTTTCTCTTGGAAGAAATGAGGATTCACTCATTACAGTTAGTTTTCAGAATTTATCAGATAGCTGTTTTTTAATCCACTTAGTATGTGTTTACATTGATTTCTGGTTTAGGGCTTGTTTTTTTTTTAAATTTATTTTTTTGACTCAACATCTTGTGCAATAGTAAGCCCTGCAAAAATCTAAATCTCTGCTTCTAAAAGAGTTATCTTCCTCAACCAAAGCCATAAATCTTATCGGGAAGTAACGCAAAGTCTGTTTGATGGGGCTGGTTTTCTTTCTTCTTTCCCATGGGAAGGCATACAGGCTGAATTTCTTGCTAAACCATTTTTATCCAGGTTGGCACAGGGTGTTCAAACCTGCAGAGAAATTAATTTGAATCCCATCCCCACGTTTCTGTGTGTGAGGCGCGTGTTGGATGTGCCGTGGGTACAGGAGCGTCTCTCTTTGGTCTGGCACCATCACACAGTATCTGCCATTTCTTCAGAATTGTATTTTATCCACATTTTTCATTGAGGAGGACAATGTTATGTGGTATTTACAGAGAGAGGATGAACTGTGAGGTGTTTGGAAGCTCCATCTATGTTAAAAGTCCATCTTACTGGTGTGGCAGGACATGGTAGGCCTGTCCATCCCAAACCCACTCCTCGTTTAGGATTCCTCAGGGAGTCTGAGGAGGAGGACCTGGACCTGGGAATAGTTCAAGGGCAATGGAGGGATGGATATTCTACCACCTGCTCATGGTTGTGGCTGTGTTTTCACAGCTGGATCAGCCCTAGCTGTTCCATGTCCCTGAAATGCCAGGGCATGGGGGTGGCATGGTTGTCACCAAGGCTCATGGCACCCGGGACAATCAGAGCAGTCAAGACCTCTTGATTGGACTGGGCTGAAAGTGGGGTGGCAAGTTTGAAGTGTCTCCATATCTGCTGCTTAGATCCATGTCTTAAAGCCCTTTGCAACTCACCTAAACACTGCTGTGCCACCCAGAGGGGATGGTGTGTGTGGGGCTCAGCTCTGTGCCTCCCCCTGGGGTGTTCCACGTGGGATTTCAGTGGCCAGGAGGTGGAGGTGCCACCTCCAGCTGTCTGGCAGCACCCAGCACTTGAGTGACTGTGGAGTCATTCAGTGTCCCTCATTAGCACTGCTGTTTAGGAGTCAGTGGCTTCTCTTGGCAGCCCTTGCAGTGTTTGCTGGGGGAGAAGAACGTGGGTAGTGTTGGTGGGTGATATCTGACCTCCTGATGCCCCTCCAGGGAGGGCCCTGTGGTCAGACCAGCACCTTGCCTACAAAAGGTTTGTTGGACAAGAGCTTACCTGTGCCTTGGGGCATTGTTAAGAAGCTCAGGAGCCTTTTCCAAAGGGCATGGAAGTCAGTGGGACTTGATAAGCTGAAAGGCCTCAGCATGAGGTTTAGAGGGGAATAGGAGACTCCAAGTGTGTCTGTGTGGGTTTGAGGGTCGGGGAGTGCTGGAGGTAAAGAGACCTTGTACATTCTTCCCTGAGCTCTGGGACAAGAGGAGAGGCTGGGCAGTGGGGATCCCATGGATGTGTCTAGGAGGAAGATGAGGAGCTGGAGAGTGGACTGTAGCTCATCAGGGTCCTCATTTAACCTGTGTGGTGTTTCTCTGGTGGTGTTTTGGGCATGTACTGTCTGTGTTGCTGACCTTGACAAATACCCAACCACGGAGGGCATGGAGGGCTTTGCTTTGCTGGGTGTTTGCAAAGTGAGATGGGAGGGTTCACGGGCTGGAGCAGGGTCTGGGTCCTGCAGGGTGTGTGTGACCTCCCAGGTCCACGGTGAGCAGCTGACCCCAGCCCAGGCTGCAAACGTGGTACAGTGCCCGGAGTCAGGCCTAGGTTTAAGTCAGCCCCTGAGGCACCAAGGGGCTCGGCAGCAGGGTGCCAAGCTGAAGCACAAGCCCAGTGTGTGTGAAGGTCTGTGAATAAGCATTTGTTTTTCATGCATTGGGCTGAAATCTTTTGTTGCCTTTATGGGTAAAATGAAGCCTGGTGGTGAATCAGCCCCTTTAAAATTACACACAGTGCTGTAGATCTGGAGCCTACTGCTAGAAATCAGGGATGGTAAGAGCGTCAGAAATTTGAAACAGCTTTATTTGGATGCTGAAAGCCTCTGTGATTAATAGAGCTGGGGATAAGGTTTTTATTAGAGAGAAACCCCTGTAGTTTAGGGTAAAGCCAGGCCCCAGCTGATGGAATTAAGCAGAAGGATCCTCACGCATGGGATGGGCTGTACTGGCTCATTTCAGAGGCTCTTTGCCTCTCTCTGCCTTCCAGCACAGCCTCAGTCAGGGCATCACCTCTGGGTGCTGCTGCTTGTCCCTGAGGTCCCTCTGGGGACAAAGTCCTGCGAGGTTGGATTCTGGTGATGCTTTAAGGGAGCAGATAATTGACTCGTGGGCTGGAGAGACAGAAGAAAAGAGGGAAGTTTGGGGCTGTGAAGGCAAAAGCAATGCTTGGTTTGAGAAGAGGCACTGGAGGCACTGGAGTGAGAAGCACTGGGCAGAACTTCGGTGTGGTTCTCACGGAGCAGCAGATCAGAGAGAGATCTGTGTGGAGCAGCACAGCCTGTGTGGGACTTACTGTTGTGCTCCTTGGGGCATTGCCAGAGGCATGGGCTAGATGATGAGGAACTTGGAGAAGGCTTTAGAACCAGGCGTTGAGTGTTTTTTTGATGAATCAGAGGGAGAAATGCTAAAGAGTTCAGGAAAAGGAGAGTTGCAACATTATCATGGCGTGATATGACGCAGGAGAGGGATGGTGGCCTCCCGTGGGAGATGCTTGGGAAGGTGCTGATGCTCGAGGATTCCCAAATTCAGGGGTGACATCAGTGATAAAGGAGCAGCCTGGGAGTGATCTGAGCCTGCCCATCTCCTCCCAGTTGCGATGGAGATCGGGGCAGATGCTGACACTGGTGCTCTTGCCCGAGTCGTGAACAATCCTTTGCCCTATTCAATTTTTACTTTACTAAAATGAATATCATGGACTTCTTAATAGTCATAGGAGCATAAAAATCTCAGTGTATCACAATTCATCATGCTTTAAAAATTGAATTTCTGTTGAATTATGCCCTGCTGCTGCAGTGCTGGGGAAAAGCTCTTATTATTCATAACTATAAATACAGCGATGTCGAGATTTAACTGGTGCCTGAAGGCTTTATGCTGTACTTTCATATTGACAAAGCAAACACTCTTATGGATCGGTTTAAGTTTATGGAGCCCTTGCCCACTGCTGGAAGCAGCAATCCAGGAATCCCCCTCTCCAGTCCTGAGCCGTCTCTGAGTAGGCAGGAGGGTTGTGGGCACTTTGGTCCTTCAGGACTGAGATAAATGACCATCAAAAAAATAGGAAATTCAAAAGAAGAGATACAATCCTGGTTGAGTGAGAGAGGAAAACTCTTGGGTACCAGCTGGAGGACACGTTTCAGGACCAACACCAGCTTGTAGGGAGTGCCTGGGTTTGGGAGAGCAGAGAGCAGGTTACATGGACTGAAGGACAGGGAGAAAGAGGTGGACAATGAGATGGATCCCCAAAAACTGCCCGAATCTTCATCTTTATCAACACAGAGGAGTGATTGCACATTAATTAAAGAGTCCTCTCTGTAGAAGGGTTCTCACATGCTCTCCTTGGTGGGCATCGGTGAACACTGTAATGTTTAAAAGCTTCGTGTTCCTCCTTGTTCCAGCTGAATGTTTAAACAGATGTGATGTCTGATGTGGACAGACCTGGCTGGGTAGAAATTCGCTCAAGTTTATGTTTTGCTTTTTGAACATCTATTTTGGGCCTGAAACATGGAAAAGTCCCGTAATTTGGTGCTCAGCAGAGGCTGAATTTGAGGTCTTCACATGGATTTTACTGTGACACAAAAGAGAAGGGAGTTAATCTATTACAGGAAATAATTAACATAAGGAAACAATTCTTAAAAGCGGGATTGGGTAAATTTGGCCTCTAGGGACAAGGTGGGAAAGATTCTGATTGGATTTGGAAGGAATTTTTTGTGTGTGGTTATAATTAGATATTTACACATAGCAAAAGAAGTCTTGCTGTTGGATGTTGGTTATCGTGGCCCGTAGGTTGCTTGGAGTTTTGTTTGGTTTATGAACTCTTTTCTTAATATAGCAGTTGGGCCTTGCAGAAGTTTGGCAGTGACATGTTTAACTTTTGACTTAGTTTGGACATTCAATATTTTTCTTACAAAATAACTCTGATGCATTTTTGTTTTTAATAAAAAAAATTTAATAATCTCTCGGGAACTGAAATTCTGTATTTGAGAAATTGCAAAGCCTCCATTTTGGGCTTTGTTCCACTGAAAGCAAGACAGAAAATCAGTGATTTCATGGTAGTTCTATTTTCTACTGCGTTTCAAAACTGCTTTCTGTGTGGATGTATGGAGCCATGAGGAAAAAATTTTAAAAATGAGGTACCTGTGTTCGGGTCTGGGGCCCCTCTGTGCTGGAGCCAGGCTGGGAGAGCTGGGGGGTTCACCTGGAGAAGAGAAGGCTCTGGGAGACCTGAGAGCCCCTTGCAGGGCCTAAAGGGGCTCCAGGAGAGCTGGAGAGGGACTGGGGACAAGGGATGGAG
>JAYRBT010000038.1:10410532-10425128 GCA_036023395.1 Myiotriccus ornatus
CAGGTTGCCCAGAGAAGCTGTGGCTGCCCCTGGATCCCTGGGAGTGTCCAAGGCCAGGCTGGACAGGGCTTGGAGCACCCTGGGCTAGTGGAAGGTGTAAGGTCACTCCCAACCCAAACAAGTTTGTGGTTCTGTGATTCTATGAATGTTTTGCCCTATAGGAGGTTGAATCAGGGGCCTGGTTGTTGATGTGCTGGATGATGTGCTGAGCCCCTACAAGGGAAGGGGCTCAATCCATTTGTTTTCCTTGGGGTTATTTAGAAATCTTGCTGTGTGTGCTGGAGGCTCCTGCCATCCCAGGACCCACAAGACAGGGCAGAGGACTCATCTCTCATCCTGGTCTGATGTGCTGGGCTCTCTCTGTGCATAGGTCAGGGTTGTTGGGATGTGTTTGAAGGAGGATGAGGACAGTGCCAATGGCTGGGCAGGAAATTCCTTCCTTTGTTTTTTCAGAAAGATTGGATTTTTTCATGGAAATGACCTGTATCTGAACAGAAACCATTACTGTGGAGGAGTTTCTTTCCTAGTGAATTGAACCTGCTGGGTGGTGACTCCTGAAGCAGGAGCATGGGGGGTCTGTGCCTCTGTAATTCTTAATTTAATGGGATACTGCTCAAGTAGGAGGAGATTTGGGCACATGGAAACCAGATGTGACAGAGCAGAGCTCGCTGGGCTGGACTGGACCTTCTCCTCCTCCTCTTCCTCCTCCTCCTGCAGCAGCACTGTCAGGAACAGCACTCCCCCCTTGCCCAGCAGGGCCCTGGGGGCTGCAGGCACCTGTTTGGGGTGGCCACAGGCACATCCCTGGGCAGACAGGACGTCGGTGCTCCCGGGAGCTCCCACGTTGGCACAGGGACTTGGGGGGTGGCAGTGGCAGGTGCCAGCGGCCACTTCGGTGTGTGGGCTGTGTGGAGAGGGAGGTGCTGGCACAGGTGCTGAAATTGGGCATGCAGTGCTCCCAGAGGGTGATTCCTGCAGCGTTGCCCAGACAAACACTCAGGAGATGCCCCACTGTGCTGCTTTCTGCAGACCCAGCCTGGCTCTGCCTTCGGTGGTGACCATTAATTTGAAGGAAAACAGGAAAAACTGGTTCAGTGCACTCAGAGAACTTGAAAATTAGAGGACAAACATACATATGCCATGAGCTGGGGGGGTCCCCACACTGGCTGGGGGGGCTGGACCTTCCCCAGTCCCACTGTTTACACCCAGTATAATTGGGGCAGGGCTTGCACAGGCTGAGCTTCACCTCCAGGCTTGGCTGCCATGGTGTTGGTAACACTGACATCAGCGAAATGGGGACATGGAGTGGAAAGAGGGGCTGTGGCAGCTCCCGAAACCTCACTCAGAATCTTTAAAATTTTTTTTTTGCATGGAGAGATAATGTCAGGATAAGGGGGAAGGTTTTAAAGTAAGACAGACGAGATTTAGATTAGATATTATGAAGCTTTACTCAGGGGGTGGGCAGACCCTGGCACAGGTTGCCCAGAGAAGCTGTGGCTGCCCCTGGATCCCTGGAAGTGTCCAAGGCCAGGCTGGACATTCCATGACTTTTTTTCAGTAGAAGACCAGAGGTTTCTGACTTTCCAGTTTTGGAGGACCTCAGAGCTGTGGATCTTGCAAATACCAACAAGTTGATTTGTGAATCCCTAATGAGAGGGGAGATGCAGCTTGTCCCGTGAGCTGTGCTGGTGCAGGGGAAGCCATGGGGGGAGAATGCTCAGCCATGGCACAGGGACAGTAATCAAGTCAGGGGCCCTGGTCATGCCAGTGCTCACTTCTTGCTTCCAGCACATCTTTTAAATTCAGGAGAAGGCAACGTGTTTGTGCTTTGCATGTGCTGGCCGGGGTTTTTCCATGGGAATGGGCCCTTTATCGCTAAATCGGAGCCTCTCCGTGTTGGTGAGTGCTGCTGGTTCCTTCAGGGTGTCCTTTCACCTGACTTTCCCCAGCAGGGCAGGTGTGTGGACTCAGACCTGCTGGGCTCCCTGGTTAATGATTGCCCGTGACTGCTCATGGCCTGAGTGGGTGAATGCCAGGGGCGAGCAGGGAGCTGAGCCTGAGCCAGGGGAGCACGTCCTGGTGCTCATCCTGCATCCTGAGCAGCGCTCGGGCTGCACCACCACGACTGGGTTTATCCATCCTCCTTCCAAAGTCCTGGCCCTCTGTGCAGATTCAGAGAGTCTGAATGTGACAGGAATTGGAGAAATTGTAGAGCTGAGCCTCAGTGGTGGCTCCTGGGATGCTGCCCTGGTCCCCGGCAGATCGGCAGGCGGATGGAGGGGGATGCATGTATGCCTTAACTTGGGAGTATTTAATTTAAAGCCAGACTTTGCTCATTGCAAATCTGCTTCTTGCAAGGGAGAGAAACTCCAGCTCAGAGGCCCATGCCTCCAAGCAGGTTTTTAAAATTTATTAAATAGATTGGTTATTGCTAAAATGTGCTTATATCTGTGTGTTTGTTATAGATCTGTGTGCATCTTGATGGGAGTGGCTTGGCTCAGTTGGTTAGAGCATGGTACCAGTAATGCCAGGGTTGTGGGTTCAGTTCACTTCAGAGTTGGACTCAGTGATCTTTGTGGGTCCCTTTCAACTCAGACTGTTCTGTGAGTGTCTCAGAGGGTGCAGAGGTGTGTGGTGGGACCCGGAGCAGCTCAGCTGCCCTCCTGTGCCAGGACCAGCATTGCCAGGCTGGACCCAAACCCCCAGAGCCCCCACCCAGCAGCGCCTTCAAATTACAGCCTCCAAAGGCCATTTTATTTTTATCATTTACCACCAAAGCAGTTATTTCAGCAATGCCTGGCTGCTGCTCTTGGCCATTTCTGGCTGACCAGTCGGCTCCGTGTCGCGTGGTTTAATGATTGCAGACTTTGTGCTGGTTAAATAGTGCTCAGCAAGGAAACGGGGGGGAAAACCACACTGGGATAATCTAAGAAAAACAAGGATTATAGAAATGGCTCAGAGGCGCTGGCTGCTGGAAGCGAAACCGTGTTTTGTGGGTTTGTTGCTGCACCTTTGCTTGGAAAAAAAAATAAAAACTGGAGCAGTTGTTGCACTGGTTTGCTCAGCAGATGGGCTGCGCCATCAGTGGCACATTCACCCGTCTGGAAAGCAATTATGTCGCTTGGCCCGGGCTTGATTTGCACTTCTATTAGCACGGGCTTAACTACTGCTGCCTTTGGAGGGAGGCTGGATACATTAGTTCCCCTTGAAAGCAACAAAAAAAAGTCAAAACAAAATCAAGCCCGTGATGTGCCATGGAAATATTTATTTTAAAAAAAAAATAAAAAAGGGGAAAAAAAATCGCCATTTTTATCCAAAAATGTTTCAAAAACTGTTGTAAGGTGACCTTAAAATTCAGGTTATTGGTGCCAGTGCAAGAGAAAATTTAAAATAATGTAATGGTGAGCCGTGCTGGCTCCATGGCCTTTTTTACAGCGTCATCAGCTGTGGGAAGTTCTCCTTGTGTAGGTCAAGAAATTCACTGTTAATGTTTTATGTTTAATTCTCTCGTTATAAGGAAGGACATGACTCATGACACTGGCATTCCTGTGGTGCCAGCAAGAGCTGCTGGGAGAAGATCCACTCTTGGCTCGGGGTCCCCAGAGGTGGCCTGTACTAGGATAGGGACAAGGACAGGGACAGGAGCAGGGCCCTCTCCTCTCCCATCAGGCAGAGCAGGGGTTTCTCCTCCAAACAGCCCTGCACTTCCATCTCCAGTGTCAGACAAGAAATCCAGATGTGGGTGGCTCAGTACGTGGATCTTCCACGGGGGTGAAGCTCCCGGTCACTTATTTTAGTATATTTGCTAAATAGGAACTACCAGAAACAGCCTTAAGTGTTTTCTTTAACTTTTTTTTTTTTTTGAGTGTAAGACTTTATGAGCTTGAGGTATTGAAGGCTTTCCCAAAATTCCAGTGTGCTGGCACGTGGGATGGGATTTGCAGAGCACCTGTGTGGTGGCTCCTGGGAGTGGAGCTGGTGGCAGGGCACAAGGGGACAGCAATGCTGGGGTGTGGGTTTGCACCAGGGCTGGTTGTTTAAATTCTTCCCAACTTCCTCATTGCCCAAAAGCCTTTGCTTTCTCCTCTCTGACAGCAGTGCTGAGAAGGACACGGCTTGGAGATGCTTTTAGATTTATTTCCTAGTTGTGTTTGAAAAGTAAATGAGTGGGAGTTGCTGTTGACTCCACAGGGTCATGGGCACGTGATGTGGCCATGATTCACTGATGTTATTTCTTCTTCGTGTCATCAAAAAAAGGATAAAAAATCCTACGAACAGCAGTGAAAAGGCTGGTTTGGAGTTGGTTTGTGCCGTTCCTGCTCCCACCAGCTGCTCCATCCTCTCTGCCACGTGTTGCTGGTGCTGCTGCAGATGCTTCAGCTGGAATGAACCACTCACCTTGGCAGCCCCTGTTTGGTTGGGCTGTGTGTACCTGGCTGAGGGCACGGGAGGAGGCTGGGGATGAGTGCATGGGAAGGTCTGTCCCAGCACTGGGTGCTGCTCCGGTGCTGGGTGTGTGGGAGGGTCTCTCCCAGTGCTGCTCTGGTGCTGGTTGATGCTCTGGTGCTGGGTGCTGCTCCAAGCACTGGGTGCCTGCTCTGGTAGTGAGTTGCTGCTCCAGTGCTGGGTGTTGCTCCAGTGCTGGGTGCACTCTCAGCACTGGATGCTACTCTGACTTCGGGTGCTCCTCTGGTGCTGGGTGCTGTTCTGGCACCAGTGCTGCTCCAGTGCTGGGTGCCCGCTGTGGTGGCTGGGTGGTGCTCTGGAGCTCCGTGGTGCTCTGGAGCTCAGTGATGCTCTGGTGCTGGGTGCTGTCTTCTGCACTGGGTATCCTCTCTGGCACTGGATGCTGTGACTGGGTGCTCCTCTGGTGCTGGGTGCCTGCTTTGGCACTGGGTTCCTGCTCTGGTTCCCTTTTCTGTTCTGGCACTGGGTGCCCACGCTGGTGCTGGTTTCTGCCTTGGCAGTATGTTCCTGCTCCAGTGTTGGGTGCTGCTCTGGCACTGGATTCCTGCTCTGGTGGTTGGTACCTGCTGTGGTGCCAGGTGCTGTTCCAGCTCTGGGTGCTGCTCTGGCACCCATTCCTACTCTGTTTTTGGGTCCCCGCTCTGGTTTTGGGTGCTGCTCCAGTTCTGGGTGCCCGCAGGATCAGCTGCAGGGATCCCGGTGCTGGCCAGTGGTGGGAGGGCCTGTCTGTTTTTGTGTGCCATAACCCTCTCCATGTCCCTGCCCGGGAATGGGCCGGCCCTGGCCCTGAGGGCCATTTTGCTCCTCATTAATAGCTCTACTTAATCTCCACACAAGACTTTTCCTGTGGTATCGCTGTAAAACAAAGCAAAACAAAACAACCTTTCTTCCTCCAGTATCTCGAACGCACCACCCCCTCCAAACAAACAAAAAAAAATCCCGATTCCTCCTCTCCTCTGACGAACAATGTCTCATTCAGCTTTTTTTTTTTTTTTTTTTAATGGTTTTTAATTTTATTTTTCATTTTGGCCTGTGCCTCCCCGGGGCGGAGCTGGCAGTGGTGCCACAATGAACATTGCTCAACTCAACCAGCCCCTGCCTTTGACTCTTCAGAACTCTGCCAAAACTTTTATAAGTGTTTGGACCAAGATTTTCCAAGCCAGGTGCCTGCCTGAGGGGGAGATTTGTGTGGAGAAGTCGCAGTAAGAACTCCTGCCCTGGCTGATGAATGGGTTCAGAGGAAGGTGGGTTTGCTCACCTTTTGAGCCCCAAAAATTGATGGGGGTAGGGAAGAACCCGGCTTTTCTGAGTCCTTAGAGGGGATCTTTTGCCTTTTCCTGATCTTTAGGAGTTTTTGTGAGTTTGAGACCTTCCCACCACAAATAATCCCCCATTTCACGTGGTTGAATGACCCACCAGGCTCAGGTGGCCAGTTCGGGGCTGGTGCCATCACTGAGCACTTTCCTTCAGGGAAGGAGGAAAACCACTGCTGGGTGTCAAGTGGGAAACTGAGACAACACCTTGTATTTCAGGGATGTGGCCCTGTGGAAAAACACCATGATCCAGGCAGGTTTTTAACCTCAGGCTGTGAATACTGTGAATGCTCAGCTAGGGCCGAGGGGCTGAGCAGAGCATCCCTCCTGTGGCCTTGGGGTGCCCACAGTGCCCAAACCCAGGTGGGAAGGAAAGTGAAAGTATGAGAGGGAGAAAAAAAAACCAAACCAACCAAAAGAAAGAAAATAACGATAATTTCCAGAAAATATTCTAAAAATTTTGGTTCTAAATTGAAAAAAAGTATTATTCACCAACGTTGCAGAGTCACTGACCCCATCATGCAGTGGCAGCTCCCACCAGGTGAGGGGAGCAGCTGGAAATTTTCTTTTTTTCCCCTTTATTTTCTCTTTTTTTTCTGAGTCACACGGAGTGCTGGATGGGTTGTGGGTCCCGTGGAAGAAGTGACCTGTGTTCACCATCTCAGGGCTGTGTCAGAGCACGGGGCAGGCTGGTGGCTCATTGCACAGGGTGGAATCCACCCAAATTTTGGCAGTTTCTGACTTTTTGATTGTGCAACAATGTTATTTTTTCAGTGTGGTTTTGATGTAAGCCCTGCATAGGGTTAGGTTTCCAGTGTGGGCTTTGAATCCTGGAGTTATTTGATGGTGCTGTTTGCTGGGTGACCATGGTCAGTCGGACTCCCCAGGATTTACGAGCCTGTCGGTTGATGCATCCCCTTGTTTACCTTCTCTTACTTTATCTGCTAATTTCCGTGTTCTTTCACGTTTTTCCTTTCGACCTAATGCCTTAATTCTGGTGCTTTATTAATCTGTCTAATTATGTTGAGTTCAAGTTGTTTGAAATCCACTTATGTTGGTATAGGAAGTACTTACTGTATTAATCAAACGATCCAAGGTGGCTTCTCCTCTGAAGTCCTTAATTTGTGCTGTACATATTCCTGCTAATAACAGCGAACTTTGGAACAATGCACGTTCCCTCTGTGTTTCCAAGGAGACCCTGAAATACATTAATTCTGTGGGTTTTTTTTGAGTACACCAATAATTCACCCAGGATTGTGAGATGTTCCCTTGTGCGGACACATCAAACACCATCAGCCTCCAAAATCTCTGTGCAGGGTTGGCAAAGGGCTGGAGGGAAGCAGCTGCTTATCACAGGAAATAGTTTCCTTAAAGGTTTCAAATATATATTATATATATATTTTTTAATATGTGTTAGATATATAATATTATCTATAATATAAAATATACTATATTATATAGGAACTAGATATGTTGTATAATACTATTTGAAATAGCACACTGAGTATTTGATATTTGTATAATATAATAAAAATAAATAAATAAAAAGTTTTCTTAAATATTTCAAAATTTTATATAAATAAGCTTTTGGGAGCCAGGGTAAGGGACAGGACCCCAAGAGGACTCTCAGTTTGGATGGATGGAAAGCATCTCTTTTGCCATCAGCATTTTGTTTCTTTTTCTGGGAGAACAGAACAAACACTGTGGAGGAAGGTTTGCTCCATCTCTGCAAGGGCAGAATGGTGTTTCCCACCTGTATTTATTGAATTTTCATGAACATTTTCCCTTGCTGGTTCATTGGTGGTGGGGTTTTCCCTTAAATTTTGTGTCCTCCACATGCCCCAGTTCTGTGGTGAATGCTGGGCAGGGGGAAGGTCATGAAAAACCTGCAGAAATCAGGTTTAGCTCTGGTTGGAGCTGTACAGGTTACAGAATCACAGAACATTCTGGGTTGGGAACAAGTATCATCAAGTTCAGCTCTTAAGTGAACTCTCAAGTACGGGGATCAAACCCACCACCGTGGCATTATTAGCACCAAGCTCTGACCAGGTGAGCAGTGGGACCAGGGAAGGGAAAGTGGCACAGAGCAGGGCTGAGCTTAATTCTAGGACTGACAAGCTCTGCTGCTGGCAAAGTTAAATCTGTAGGGTTTAACTCAGAGGGGACCAACAGCGCTCAAAAAGCGGCATCTCAGTTGCCAAGACATCGGAGACAGCACCAGCCACGGTGACTGTGTGAAGACAGGAGAAATTATGAAATTTAGAGGCATTTAGGACATTGAACAGCACTTCTGCTGATGCCTTAAAAGTCTCTCCCCAGCCAGAGCCACCGCTGGGGACACCAGGGAAGTGGCAGGACCATTGACAACATGTGGCTGGTGCTTCAGCCTCTGAAAACTCCTGCTCTGCCTGTCAGCAGGCTTTGTCCTGTGCTTTTCTTGGGTCTGGCATAATAGTTAAGCAAGGCTTTGAGAAAGCTTTGAGGAGTGAGTTTAGTGTTTCTAAACAAATACAAAAGCGGGTCCATGCAGGAGCCTGTGTGGGACAGGATGGGTTGCCTTGGAGGGACGATGAGTGTCCTTCTGCCTTAGCATGTGGCAGTGACTCCAGACAGCAGTTATCACAATAAGGGTTGGGCACCAGTTTTTTTCTCCCCTCGTCGTGTTTGTGCTCCTCTGCCCCTGGAAAATGGTGATTTGGGAGCAGGGGTGTTCCCAGCTGGACCGGCCCTCACAGCACCGGGCACGTACCAGATCCCAGCCCCTCTCCCGAGCCTAAGTGTGTCATGCCAATAATAGCATTAAGGTTTCAAACTGAAGGAGGGATACTTTTTTTGTGTATGGTGGTTAATGATTAATTAGGTCAAATTCTCCAAAATTAGACTGCTGGAGAAGGGATGGGCCAACAATTTGCATTTTGACAAAACCTTGCGACAGAAACCGATGGGGGGCTGATTCCACCTCCTCCCCCTGCACTCTCCATCCCATGCCCCAAACTCACTTTTCCCCAGAAGAGGTTCATTTTTAAAATTGTATCCATTAATATCCCAATTTCCTTTTTCCCCCCCCTTTTCAAATCTTGCATTAAACCCCTGTAGATTCTGCTTTAAGTAGGCAATTAAGCTAACAACATAATTATATCCCTTAATGCTCATTTTAACCGGTTTAGAGAAGAAACAAAAGGGGAAAGCAGCTTCAAATATATGGAAATAAAAGCTCTGTTGTAAAGATATTTTTGATACTCGTGATAATTTGTGCAAAGTGCAGAGTTGGCCCATTAGAGGCTGCAGGGGAGCCTGGAGGTCACGTTTAAGAGCCTCACGGGCACTGTGGGGTTTTACCTTCTGAATGTCCTTTTCCTGAACCCTCTTCGGCTGCGAATTTCGGGGGATCCCAGGAGACTCCAGAGTATGTCCACTTCATATTGCAACATAGTGGCTGCATAGCTGTGGCCTGATAGGGTTTTCTTTTTTTTATTACCTCAGCAATTAGTCACCAGAGACCAATTCTGAGCCTGCAACTGCCGCTGCTCCGTCTGTGCGAGTGGCAAATCGAGCTGGAGAGGAACGCTGATGGAGTTACTGCAGCGGGGCTGTGCCGGGGCAGGGCTGGAGGCTGGCTGTGCCCTCGTGGCAGAGAGCAGGATCAGAGCAGGATCACTGCTGTGCTTTGTGCAGAGCTCACAGCGGCCGCAAAAATCTGCCTGTGAGGCACAAAGTTCTGTGGAGCCCCTCCGACCTCGGAGCTGAGGAGCTGCTTTGGCATCGCGGGTCTTGCTGGGGAACCCGAGTGCTGGGCTGGGGCCTGACTTTCTGAGGGTGACGGGGGAGGGACTGGTGGTGCTGCACAGGCACTGTGGGCACTGCTGTCCTTGGCAGAATGGGATAGAATCAGGACAGAATAGTTTGGGAAGGGACTTCTAAAGCCCATCTCTTTCCAGCCCCCCTGCCAGGACAGGGACACCTTCCACTAGACCAGCGTGCTCAGAGCCCTGTCCAGCCTGGCCTTGAATGTTTGCAGGGATGGGGCAGCCACAGCTTCTCTGGGCCACCTGTGTGTTCTACCACCCTTACTGAAAAAAAACATCTTCCTTGTATACAATCTAAATCTCCCCTATTTTAGTCTAAAACCATCACCCGTTGTCCTGTCAACTACAGGCCCTGCTAAAAACTCTGTCCCCAGTTTTCTGACAAGCTTCTTTAAGTACTGAAAAGCCACGCTGAAGTCTCCTTGGATCCTTCTCTTCTCCAGGTGATCACCCCCAGCGCTCTCAGCCTGGCTCCAGAGCAGAGGGGCTCCAGCCCTTGGAGTATCCCCGTGGCCTCCTCTGGACTCGCCCCAGCAGCTCCACACCTTTCCTGTGCTGTTGGACATCAGAGCTGGAGGCAGCTCTGCAGGTGGGGTCTCAGAGGTGCAGAATTCCCCCTCACCTGCTGCCTTTGCTGTGGGACCAGCCCAGGATGTGGTTGGTTTTCTGGGCTGTGTGTTCACTCTCCTTTGCCCACTCCCAGTGGAGGAGCCATTCCAGCAGCTTGGCCCATGTTTGTGGATCCTGTCTCAGGGTGCAGGTGACAGTGATCATCTACGTCTAGTGAGGAGCACCAGCTTGATCCTCTTTTCTGGATATTTAGGGTGGACACAAGACAATATTTATGTTTCTTAAGAGGAGGAGGCAGGGATAACCTGAGCTGAAGCATCAGGGATCCTTGAGCAGAGCCAGCAGGCTTGTGTGCTGTGTGTACTCACACTGGCTGTGGTGTGACACCCAGATTTCTGGGAGCAGGGAGAGAAACATTCAGACAGTGATTTCTTCAGGAGCTTCGATGACCTGCAGTGTGCTGGCTGACATGTTCACCAGTCACCAGAGAGACTGGCGTGGGTTATATCACAGATATTCCCCTGCAGAACCCACTCTGCAGACACTGCCCACCAGGAGGGCAGTGGGCACCTGGACCTGTGGGTTCATGGACTGGAGCTTCTGTTAACTTGAGGGAGAAGGCAGCTTATAGTTCAGCTTCATTGCATGAATAAATAACCATTAGTTAATAAGAATTCTCCATTTTCGGAAAGGTGGTCTGCTTTGAAACCACTGAGACAGGAACTAGAAGTTGTCTGAGTCATTCCCAGTGTGTAGGGGAGGGTCCACCTTAGGAAAGGGGTTTTGGGGTTTCAGCTGGCAAAAGAACAGAGTGTAAGTCATTGGATATTGGCCTTCTATCTGTACAATAAGTGGTAGATAAGGAAGTGAAGGAATTGGATGGAAGGAAGGGTGTCGCTCTTGTTTGGGTAGCATCTATTGTATGACTTGGTAATCAATATATAACCATGGAACCATTTAGTTTGGAAAAGCCCGCTAAAACCCCAGCCTGGGGTGTCTGCCCACCCCTTCAGGGATGTGTCACAGTGGGTGAGATGATGTATGGCATTTTTGAAGAACTGGAGGTGCCCTATTTAAGTTGCCATTTCACTAAAACAAGATGTCCTTGAGTGTTTGCGGTGGTGCAGCTCCCCCTGACAGCCCCTGAGCCCCCTGTCCTGCCCCTGCCTGGGGGGCTGTGTCTCTCTCCAGAGACCCTCCCCTAAACTCAGGAGCATCCTGTGTCCTCCTTTGTGTTTAGGACCATGTGGAGGCAAAGAGCATCAAAGCAGAGGTCCCTCACCCAGGATGGAATTTGGCGATTGGAGGACAGTCCCCAGTATCTCCTGGGCTTTTATTCACATGCTCTGAACTGTCACATGGTTTTAATCCCACTCTGTGAGTTTTATGTGCAGAAGACAATTCTTGGGCTGAGGAAATTTCCCAGATGCTCAGTAGAGTAATTCAGTGGAGATGCTGTGCTTCAAGCCAGTCCCAAAATCGGTGATAACCATATTCCTTGGGTACAAAACGGCCCATCCAGAAAACCCTGGCTGCTGCTGAGGTTATCCATGATCTGAGTGGGAATTAAAGCCCCAAGGGGAATAATTGTCTGTGATGAAGTGTAGGGGAGCATCAGTTTTTCTTTTCTGATGGAAGAGCCTGTGGAATCTGGCACACCTCATCTTTTTCCAGTCCAGCATCTCCTCCAGCTGGTGCTCAGCTGGACTGGGGCTGATGTCCAGAGGGATTCTGGAGGCATCTGGAGGAGGAAAAAGTCCTTGGCCTGATTTTTTTTCCCAGAGGTCCACACATCCTTTTCAGTGGGTTCGTTGCTCCTTTCTCAACTTGGAGTCCCAACCAACTCTGCCAGGAACCTCAGATTCCATTTGGGAATTGGGCATTGGCACTTAGAGATTTCTATGTCATCCTTCAACATGACCCAGGGCTGCATAAGAATTTTGGGGAGACAACTGCACCTGGCTTTTCTCTCTCAGGATTTGCAGCAGCTCCTGCTCTGCAGACTGGCAGAGAACTCATGATGCTGCCTGCAAAATTCAACCCTAAAAGGGATCCTGTAAGAACATTTGTACCTTTTTTGCATCACGTTGGAGGTTTTCCAAGACAAATCTGTCCTCTCTACTGGGCTGTGCAAATAATGGATATTTTTGGTTTTCTCAGAGCTCTGAAAAATTGAAAAATTCCCTCTCAGGTTGAGCTGGAAGATTAATAGATTGATTCTAATTTTTGATGTTGTGCAGAAAATAAGGAATATCTCTCTGGGTTGCATAGGCTCAAACAGAATCTGAGGCTTATAAGTGCTTCATTTAGATTGTGAGCACATCTTACAGTTCTCGCTTAAAAAAATAAATAGGATGTATTCTGCCTGTATGAATCAGAAAATTTTAAATGTCAGAGATTGTGTCACTTCCATTTTTCGAAAATGAGTGTCACGTTCTGCTGTGTGAGTGGTGCAGCAGGATGACACCGATCCATGCAGTGGCCGGTGTCGCTGTAGCTGCACTTTGGGCTGAAAATCATCTCCCTGCAGCTCTGGGCCCTCATTTGTTTCAGCTCCAGGAACGCTGGGGAATTGCAGGTCGTGCCAGTCGGGTTCTGGTGATGTTTGTCCCCTGCAAACATATTAAAACCCAGTGTTTTAGCCCGAGCAGTTGCTCGAAGATGGCAGTTTGGGAGTGAGGACAATGCGGGTTGGTGGTCCAGGGGGACATCCCGCTCTCCCAGGGCCGGGGGTTTGAGGAGCTCTGGGGGAGGGCTGAGGGTCCCCATCCCTCTGCCCCTGGGCAGTGTTTGGGTTGTCTCAGCAGGATCCCTCCTTCACAGGTTCAGTGGACCCAGGAGACACTGGTTGTCCCCTCAGTTCCCAAATCCCCATCGTTCCTGGGAAGCCGGCAAAGCCACCCACCCTTGGGAAGAGCAGCAGCTTTACACGGGATTTTGGTCTGGTTTTTAGTTGGACATATTTATTTTTTTTCTTTTTTTAAAATCTTGGAGGTTTGTTTGTTTATTTGTTGATTTAGATCAGCTCAGGAAGTCGATCTGGTGATATTTATAGGATTTGTGGTTGACTGATGGGAGTTATTTTGCAAGCAGAATTTCTAAGAATTCTACTTTCAGCCTGCTTTTTCTCCAGCTTCATTTCCTCCCCTTCCTTCTCTTTTTTCCCTTTTTACTATTTTTTCTTGCTTTTTTTTCTTATTTTTTTGGTTTTTGAGGGAGCCAGGCAGACTAAATTCTTTCTGAATTTCCCCCCTGTAATTACTGCTCTTTTTTAAGTTTGAAGAAATTACCCAGCTTTGTGTGCCTTCCCCCTTCTTACTTTTAGAGCAATGTGGTTTGACTTTTTTTTCCCTTTCCAAAGTAAAATTACCACCATTTCATGCTATTTAAACAAGCCAATCATACAAAACTGGGGGAGAAGGTGAGGTCCCACAGTTACCCTCCCACTGGAGAATGTCTTAGTTTCAACTCCACAGCCTGTTTCTAAATGAGACAAGAGATTTTTTTAATAAGGATAAAATTCATATTTTATAAGGATAATATTTATATTTTCCAAGTGGACAGCCTTTCCCACTGGCACTGGGAGGAGTCTTGTGTGCCAGCCTTGGAGGGGACTCTTGGCCAAGGCTGAACCTCCTCATGGTGCTGTTCCTAACAGGGTCTCTCTGTGATATTTATCAAATTAGGCTTTTTTTAAAATTCTAGATCTAATTTTCTGCCTTGGAGTGTATTTTTCAGATGTTTAATTTTTCATGATTTATCTCAGATTTAGGCTGAACATCGTCCTTGCATCTCTGCAGTGCTGTTAGTTATGGAAGGACCAAAAGCATTCTTCAAAATTCACCACAAAAAGATGTAAAACATTACTCCCACTGAAACCCAGATGACTTAACCTTGAGCTGGAGCAGCTCCTCTGGGACAGGCCCTGTGCAGGTTTAAAGGGCAAAGTTTGAGCCTTGTGAAAGCCTCTTCCAGGAGGTGCTTCCTCACCGGCTCCTGGTGCTCTGGGATCCACCACCCTGGGGCTGAGCTTGTCCCACCAGTGCCCTGCTTTGAGATGCTCTTGACATCAGCTGGGTTTGTTTTTACGTTTTGCTTTTGCTTTGGCCAAACCCTGCTGAGCTCTGCAGCCATCAGGGTGGCCTGGGGGCTCTGCCTCCACACATCTCCAACCACCATGAGGCCCTGCTTGTTCTGGGGGTGCACAGGCTTGTTTTGGGGTAAATTAAACTGTTTGTGTTCAAGATCAGGTGGTTTCTCAGGTTGTCTCCCGTCAGCTGAGCTGTGGTGAGAGAATCATCAAATCACAGAATGGTTTGGGTTGGAAGGACCTTAAAGATCATTTGGTTCCACTACTGCCACAGGCAGGGACACTTTCCACTAGCCCAGGTTGCTCCAAGCCCCGTCCAACCTGGCCTTGGACACTTCCAGGGATGGGGC
>JAYRBT010000038.1:10425546-10443346 GCA_036023395.1 Myiotriccus ornatus
CCAGTCCCTCTCCAGCTCTCCTGGAGCCCCTTCAGGCCCTGCCAGGGGCTCTCAGGTCTCCCTGGATCCTTCTCTTCCCCAGGTGAACCCCCCAGCTCTCCCAGCCTGGCTCCAGAGCAGAGGGATCCAGCCCTGGGAGCATCTCCGGGGTCTCCTCTGGATTTGCTCCATGTCTTTCCTGTGCCAAGGAGGCCCAGCTGGGTGCAGTGCTCCATGTGGGAGTGCAGTAGAGGAGGAGGCTCCCCCTTGCCCTGGTGCCCCTGTTGCTGGGGATGAGCCCAGGACACAGCCCCTGCCTGTTCTCCCAGCCCTCTCCACTCGTGAGGCGGTTCCTCTGAAACTCAACTTTCAGGTCTTTCCCACCCATCCTGTGAACCTGCAGCTGGGAAGGGCTGGAGCTGCTCAGGTGGATGGTTCCTGGGGGTTCCTGCCTTGGGAATGCCGTGCAGTGGGGCTGTCAGATGTTCCAAGAAAGGCAGGAGATGTTCCCACTCACAGCACCCCAACAAAGTGCGTTAAACTTCTGTAGTAACACGGGGGGGATTCCCTGAGTAAATAAGTCCTATTGTTATTTTTTTTCCCCTGTGTGCACTTGTAGCTTGTTAGATATGTTTGCTTTATCCACTTGGAAAACTGCCTGTAAAATGGGATTTTTTAAAAAATTGATTTCCTGAGAGTTTCCTGTGAAATTGGAAGCCTGGAAAAATGGGTTGGATTTCTGAAATGCTCTCCTATGGCTCCTTCACCCCTTTTTGTTTTTCCCCCCACAAGTAAAAAATAACAATACCTTCCTGCCCCCCAAGGTTTCATTCCGTATACATTTATTCTTTAAAAATATTTCCAGCTGTTTCTTTTGCTGGGAAACTCATACCAGCTGTAAACAACTGCTCCGTGCACATAATTGTGTTGTTTTGCCCGGTCACTCTTATTTTCCAGCTCTTATAACCTGAGAGTTCAGAAGGAATCAGTAATGCCTTTTCTCCTCTTCACCCTCAATTTGATTATTTTTCTCATAAAGAATGGAGTAAGGAGAGCACTGAGCAACAGGAGATGGAAACAATATTTTGATTACTTTTCAGTTGCTTATAATCAAGGAGTAACTCTTTAAATCCAGACCAATTTGCTGCATTGATTTATTCACAATTTTAATTTCATGACTGTTTCGGGAAAAAGCAAAGGTACACGAGGTTGAAGCTTTTTCATACTGACTTAAACATTTGTAGTTTTAGGTTAAAATTTATTTAATGTTCCCTTTCTCTGGTTACTTCTGCTGGCGTGTGCTACTTGAATCTCCCTGGGCTGCCAGGGGAGAAAAATTGAAATTCAAAGCACAAATTCTGCCAGTACTTTCAGCAAGTTCATAAAATTACTGCCATGAATATTCCCTTGACTCAGAGGCAACTTCTCACAGCCCTTAAACATGTCTGCAACTACCTGGAGTGAGGGGAGTCAGTGGGAGTGGGAGGCCCTCGTGGGTGGGGCTTTTCCATTTCAGGAGGGCAGAGCCCTGGTGGGGCTCAGCTCCTGTCCAGCCCGTGGTGGGATTTTTCCCTGCCTTGCTGATTTTGGTGTTTTCACCCAGCTTTCAGTCCCATGTGTGCCTCCTCCAGCAGAAATTCGACCTCTTCTGTTTAAAACTCTTTAGAAGAACTTGTAATTCTGAGTTCCTGAGACAACTCAGCAATGAGGTGGATGCAGGCAGCGCACCCAAGGTGGTAAATGATTATAAAGTAGGAAAATAATAACCTAGACAAGAAGTAAATCCAATGAAATGGAATGAGAATAATGTCTAGACTTTAATTGTGATTTTTAATTATTATTATTTGCCTACCTTTAGTTCTTACCTCCATGCTGCAACTTTCTCTGTCCCAGATAAGAATGTGGGGAGAAGCCTGAGGGAACCCAGTTTGCAAGACCAAGCGAAAAGAAAACCTAAAAAGAAGTTAAATAAAAATAATTCTTCTGCCTATACAAAGAGAATTGAAATCAGCAGAGGGAGGGTGTCACTGTGAGAGCAGAGGGGACCATTCCCATCTTGGCTTCTCCAGTGAGACCCCTTGCTCCTGCTTGACCTTTGTGTTGGGCTGAGCAAGGATGGGTTTGTCATTAGTGTTTGTTGCTAATTAGCGTTTGGGAGGCACCTGGTGCCTGGGAACTGCAGAAGGTGAGTGGTGAGAAGCTGTTAATTATCCCCAGTACCACAGGGATGGGCACTGGAGAGGGGGTCACTCACACCTCCGTGGGTGGGACTGGAGGACAGCTCTGCCTTCAGCTGGGACAGCTGGACCGGGGGCCAGAGCATCTCCTCCATCGTTGCAGTTGCTCTCAGTGGAAGGTCCTGGGTGCCTGTGCCTGTGGTGGTGTCAGGGATGATGTTCTCTGGCTTAAGGCCTCCCTTGACACGTGTCCTGTTTGGGATGTTGGGCACCCGCAGGAAGGGGAAGTGGCCAAGCTTGGGTGATGATGTGTTCCCATCTAGAAACCGCTCTGATTTCTTTTTGGCTGAACAGAGTCTCCAGCAGCCGTTCCTGTGCATGTGTCAGGGTGGTGGGGGGGCTCAGTAACCGTGTGAATTCAGGTCTGCTCAGACACGGGGTGTCACAGCCACCTCGTGGGGAGGGACATTCCTGTGTCCCCAGGAATCCAGTGCTGGGACGCTCTGTGTGTCCAACAGGAGTGCTGGGACAGCTCATGTCCCTGCAGATCACAGTCACCTCAGCACCCTCCCAGGAGTGAACCTGGGAAATATCAACATCAAAGTACCTCTTTCCAAAGCTTGGCCCAAGTGATGGGTGTGACTGGGAGTAAATGAGCAGCTTCCTCTCAACCTGGAGACCTTCCCATACCTGTGATGGAGCTCAGACACGATCTCTGGTCTCCACATGGGTGGGGGATTTGGTGCCAGTGTCACAGGTGTCGCCTGTCTTTGGCAGTGGAGGTGTTGAGCATCCCTGGTGTGCCCCTGGCAGGTTTGGTTTGTAGCATTTTTGGGTTATAAATCATCAGTGCCTCCATCATCCCTGTCCCTGGCTTGGCAGGAGCCGCAGGCGCTTCTTCGGCCGGGATGGGACTCGCTGCCTTTGTCTCCTGCTGACCTCAAGCAGCAAACCCTCCCCTGGGCTCATCTCTGAGGGTTCAAACCTCTCAGATTCGTTTTTTACCATCAGGTTTCCCCCATCACTGCAGGAACAAGCTCTGACCTCCCGCGGCAAGGCAGCAGCTGAGTACAGGGACGAGGATCCCTGGGACACTCACAAGGAATTCTGACGCTGTTTTCTAAAGCTGCCTCCAGCCTCCCCTCCCTGGCTCTTGGTGGTGTTGCCCTAGGGTCAGGACAGGGGGTGTTTGCAGACCCCACGATGGATTTTGAGGGCTGGGGAACCCTCACTCCGGGGCTTGGCTTGGCCTTGAAACCGGGAAGGTGCCTCGGGTAGAGCTTCCATTCCCTCCTTGCAGATATTTTTTGTTATTGTTGTTTTTGTTGTTTCTTGAGGGGAAGTTGCAGCTGAGGAAATAGCCAACACATTCCTCTGCCCAAGGACTTGTTTCCCTCGTGGAAAATTCATGCCGTTTGGAGACGACAGTTGTGGATTGGCAAAGGCAAAGGATGGGGAGGGGACAAGCCTGAAGCATCAGAGATCATTGTCCTTCCCGCAGGGGATGTGCCAGGAGAGGTTCAGGTTGGATATCAGGGAACAGTTCTTTATGGAAAGGGTGGTTGGGCACTGGCACAGCTGCCCATGGCAGTGGTGGAGTCACCATCCCTGGAAGTGTTCAGGTGTGGATGTGGCACTCGGGGACGTGGCTTAGCGGTGGCCTTGGCAGTGCTGGGGGAACGGTTGGACGGATGATCTTGGAGGGCTTTTCCAACCTTAACGATTCCATGATTCTGTGGTTCTGAGCACCCAGGCACAGCTCCTGCTCATCTCACCCATCAGTGTGGTTTCCTTCTCTTTATAAACTTTGGGGGATGTCACTGGGCTGGGAGGGGTGCGAAGGAGGACACGGGGGTGATGCAGGGACTGGTGGTGCCAGACTGGGGTTTGGGGCTCCTCAGCATCTGCTCTGTTGGCAGGAGGAAGCAAAAATCCAAATTAAAAAGGGGCACGGGCATATTTTTGGGTCCTTGTGCTCTGCAGATGTTTGGGTGCCATGCAGGGCTGCTTTTTCCCCCCTCCTATTTAATAAAAATTAAATAGGAAACTGCCAGTGTCTTGCCCTTTGTTTAAAGAGAAAAAAAAGGCAAAATAAAAAAAGCACTTCCTGCATTTTCTGTGGCTCTGAAGTTAATAACACCAGACAGTGCAGGTAGCAGGCCTGCAGTTATTTTTATGACACATTCCTGTGTCAGACCTGTTTTCAGTTGCTTCTCTCTTTGCCAAATTTTAATTATTTGGGGTGAAATTTTCCACTCTGGGCTCTGCTGGCTCCTTAAAAAACTGAGTGTGTGTTTTGTGTTTCAACTAAAATTATTCAGCTGTCTCTGGGAAGGCGCTTGGGGGAAGCAGGGGTTGGGATTAGGGCTTTTTATCCTCAGGTAAAACAAACAACTCAGCCCTTTTTACCGAGTGGAGAGGGAAGGTGCTGTGGGAGAGGAGCTGGGGCGAGCGGGGTCTGCTCCTCCTGCCACCCCCAGGCAGAATTAGGGACACCTCCCCTCGGGATGGAGTTGGAGGCCAATCATGGGGGGTGGCTGTGTCTGAATAAAGAAATAAAGGGATTTAAACCCATTTTCCCCCTGGGGAGGACTGGGGCAGTGGCAGTGGGGGGGTCCCAGCACTCCTGTCCCGTGGTGGTGGTGGGAGCAGATCGGAGCGTGCTGTCTGTGGATGCAAATCCAAGCCATTTGAATACTTGTTTTTAATCATAATTTAATTGATCAGGCAGCAAGCCTGTGCTTAAATCAACCGAAATATCATTTAACATTTTTGTTGCTCTTAATCACTTTTTGTTTTGCTGTAACTGTTAAAACATTGGGGATCTTTTCCCAATATAGTGTAGCCCTCTTGATAAACACGGACTTCTCAGGTCACTTGTACATCTGCTTGGACCCCTATTTTTTGACACTTTATTCTATTAGGAGATGTTGACTGATACATTTCTTATTTATCACATGATTTGCTTCTTGCTTATGACTTGAATCAGGAGCATATGGCCCGAAACCACATTCTGCTCTTGAGCATTTTAATTTAAAAGATATTTATTACCATTAGTTAAACAAAAGTACCTTAAATGTACCCAGTATGTACAAAAGCAACTTTAGGAGTCGTATTTTAAATTGTAAATGGTTTTATGGGGGAGATTATGTGACTGATTCTCCAGCCTGTGTTTCAGTGCCCCCTGTCTGGCCTCCTCCCTCGCTGGCAGATGAAAACTCTGCACCTCTGCTTTTCCGACTAGGAATGAAGAAATTCCCTAAAAAATTACTTGGGTAAATGGGAGCACAGGAGATTTCTGTTCCCCCTTCCCAAAGATGTTACTGTGTTGGAAGTTGCTCTACCCCATTTCAGCACATCCTGGTTAAATGGTGATTTCACCCCTTTGACTTGCTGATGCTTCAAGAGAGCTGGAGAGGGACTTGGGGCAAGGGATGGAGGGACAAGGGGGAATGGCTTCCCCCTGCCAGAGGGCAGGGCTAGATGGGATATTGGGAAGGAATTCTTCCCTGTGAGGGTCATGGGGCCCTGGCACGGGTTGCCCAGAGAAGCTGTGGCTGCCCCATCCCTGGGAGTGTCCCAGGCCAGGTTGGACGGGGCTTGGAGCATCCTGGGCCAGTGGAAGGTGTCCCTGCCCATGGCAGGGGGTGGAACGGGATGAGCTTTAAGGTCCCTCCAACCCAAACCAGTCTGGGGTTCTGTGATGATTTGCATGGCCTGCCAAAGGCAGCAGCAACCCTCACCACTGGATTCCCAGTGGACTTCCTGCAAAATAAATGGGCAAAGCTTATTCCAGCCGGATTTTCAAAGACACTTGTGCACATCTTTTCCCTGTGCTGAAGGAAAGCCCAAGTGGAGCCTGGGGGATGAGGAGGTGGCCTTTCAGGTGGGGTGGTGGCCTAGAGGACGGGATGATGCCACTGTGGCTTGGAGATGTTCTGCTGAACACTGAGGTGCCCCTTGCCCAGGCTGCCCTGAGGAATTCCACCGGGTCCTTCACCAGCCCCACACCAGCGTCACCACCGGCGATCCCAGTCCGCAGTCTCCGGTTTCAAGGTTATTTCTGAGATTTGCTCTGTGACTGCTGAGGGTCAGAGACACCCAGGGGTGTGTTTGCACAGAGAGCTGAGGAACAGCAGATGGCTCACATAGATCAGCCCATACCCACTTGGCTGAAATATTTCCTATGTATTAAACTTGTGATTGTGTTTATTTTGCAAAGTTTGAGGAGAATACCCTGGCCCTTCCTTATTGGGCTTTTCCCCCTGCACGTACCGTGTACAATCAGAGGAAATGATCTTCCCATGCTTTGGATGGACATGTGGTCTCAAGTACCACAGGTGCTGGAGATGTGGGATTAAATCATCCTGCAGCCTTAGGATGGGCTGGGGTTTGCTGCACTGGGTGCTGAACTAAACTGAGCTGTTCCTGAAAAAATTGGCAGATAATTGCATGTTTGGAAACTGGAACAGTGTGTGAAGGTGTGTCCTGGTGGCACTTTTGGTGGGAATGTCTTTCCACGTCCATGGAGAACTTAAATCTTGAATAGATCGTCACATTCTAGACTAGAAAACTCAAGTAAACCATATTTCCATGCAGAACTTGCCCCTTCTGCTACTGGATCACTGACACTTTTTCCTGTGTTTTGTTTTCACACCTTAAATAGGCCACACCAAATCTTGACAAAAGCTCTGTCTGCTGCAGCAAAGGGTAAGAGGAGGGGAGAGGGGAGTTTGCTCCTGATCCATGGTCTGTTTTACCAGGAGACCATTACAATGTGCAGGTGCAGGTTTGGTGCTGGACCAGTTCTTGAAGACTGTGTTGGGATAACATCCTGCAGAGGGTCAGAATTTAGGGGAGGCTGGGGCAAGAGGATCTTCAAGGTCCCTTCCAACACAAACCAGTCTGGGATTCTATGGATGGGCCTATTTCAGCATCCAGAAACCTGTAAGACAGGTAGATCTGATCTCATCCACACTTGGTGTCCAGCTCATCTTCAGGATCATCTTCAGGAGCATCCTGGATGTGAGAAACCATCTAGACTGAGAGCTCTTACCTCTTGTGGTGCCTTTTTTCCCTCTCTTTTTCTTATAAAGAAGGTTTTTCTCGGCTTTGCTGCTGAGGAAACTCCCAGCACTGGTGGGGTCCCTGCTGTACCTCCCTTGCTGTGCCCTGCACGCAGGTCGTGTCCTTTGTGCTGGTCTGGGCTGTGTCCTGAGAGAGCAGAGGCCACGCATTGCTGATGGGAAGAGGTCAAAAAGCAAAAAAATGGTATTGTAAATAAGAATAAAAAAGACAGAGAAGTCAGGCAGGGCAGAGTGGGGAAGGCAAGCAAAAATGGAAGTAAGTAATAAAATGGTGTGTTGGCCCCAGAAGGGGCCGTGCAGGGGGTGGGGGATGGTTGGGGTCCCCACGTCACTTATCGCAGCAATTCATTCTCTCAACCCCAGATGCAGATCTGAGAAGGACCATGAAATGGATGCCATGCAGGGTGGGGTGGGGTGGGAGGTGAATCACAGCCGAGGCACAGCCAAACACGGGTGTGTGACCGGGAGGGAAATGCAGCACTGGGACACGGCTGGGTGGGTACGGGGCCTGTGATCCTGCACAGCGTGCACCCAAAATCTGTGTGTGTGGGAAGAAGGTCTTGCTTATGTGGAGGATGAATGACAATGACTTTGCAATCTCAGAGAGCTTTCTACAGTTGAGGTTGGCTCTGTGCTTCCCAAACAGGACTATTTTCATTTTTGGGACTATTTAGTGGGGAGGTGCCGGGGGGTGTTCAGGCAGGGCCCAGGCTGTGCCCTGGGCTTTGTCCTCAGGATTTGGTGCCTTCCATGAGCACCAGGCCTGGTGACCCAGAGGGTGGTTGGCACTGAACAGGCTCCCCAGGGCAGTGGGCACAGCCCCAAGGCTGCCAGAGCTCCAGGAGGGTTTGGACAACGCTCTGAGGGACAGGGTGGGATTGTTGGGGTGTCCTGGCAGGGCCAGGGGTTGGACTGGATGGGATTCCAGCTCAGGATATTCTATGGTTCTGTGATTTGGCGGGTTGTTTTCCTGTGGAATTCTAATGGCAGGAGCCTGGACAAGGTCCCTGTGATCATGGATGTGGCTCTGGTTGTGTTGTGCACAAACTCCAAACAGACAGGAATTGTAATGGGCTCCATCTCTGGGGGATTCCGAGGCCCCAACACCCCACAAGGTTTCTGCCCTGGCTCTATAAAGTCTCCCTTCCCCTCTTTTTTTGTACACACAGATCTAATCTTCTAGAAAATGCCCCGAAGGTTTGAGCAATCTACCAGTTGCAGGAACCCATAAAGCTTTTTTTTTTTTTTTTTCCATTGTGTAAGCATGACAAATCATTAATTTTTGATTGATTGCTTTGAATTATGGGTCCTCTGACATCCTTTCTGTAGCTGAACAGCTGTATAACAAATGAACATATCAGTGCTCACAAAAGATTGGAGATCTAACAGAAGCAATTACATTGTCAGCTCCTCCCTTCTGGCTTTTCCCAGGCAATGGAGGGAGGAAATTTTTTAACAGAAATTCCTCAAGTGGCTCACAATAATAATAATAATCATCATAATAATAAAAAAATACCTTTTTGTAATTGAATTAGATTTTTATCTCTTCATTTCCAGTGGATTTCATATCCTTTTAGAAGCCAGGATGTGTTTCTGCTTTGTGTAACTTGGAGAATCCCTTTGAAGAAAATTTTACATGAAGAATTAAAAAAAAATAAAATCAAATTGCAATTTTTTTGGTTGCTATTCCTTTAAGATTTCAGAATTGCACCAGTGCACTAAATGTGACCTCCATAACTTTTAAATTAAGAATTTATGCTGGCTTGAAATTTATGAAATATTTCAGCATGAAAGAAAGCCTTTTTCCCTCAGGAAAATTGAGCAATAAATCACAGCACTCTCGATTTACTGCCCTACAGCCAGCCAAAGATAGGATTTTTTTCCTTCCCCCCTTCGTTCTGAAAAAAAAAAAAAAAAAAAAAATGTAATCATATAAGACAGCTTAGCTGCTATCCTCCCACTCTCTAGAATTTTTAATTTCAGCTGTTTCTGCTTGGATTTATTTCCAATATTCCTGCTCGGCTTTTCAATTTCCTCAGTTATTAAATTTTAATTCAGTGCATTAGCATTTAAATTAAAAAAGGGTTTATTTTATCGAAATCGTTGGCTGGCCCCCATCCTGCTGCACATGAATTGCCTGTTTCTGCCATTTGCACAAAATGTGAAATGCAGCTAATATCTTTTAACTTGTATTTGCACAAATTCAGAAATAAAATTTCTGGGTTTGGAATAATATTGTCTTTCCAAGGAAGGCTCATCAGTGAGCGGGGAAGGAGGCAGGAGGAGACCCCGGGCCCTGCCTGCTCAGCCCCTGTGGCCTGGAGGGCTCGTTAGGACGTCATTAGGGCGTGGGTTCCTAACGAAGGGAGGTGGCTGGGCTGCCCCTCCAGCCCAGGACTTGGCCACAGCCTGGAATTTGGCTGTTTCTGCCTTCTTTCCCACCTGAACATGGCATGTTTGTGCGGAGGAGGGATCGTCCTGGTCGACTTTGGTTGCGCAAGAGCGACCGGAGGGAATCAACTCGGGAGGTGCCTCCGTGGAGGGGCTGGGGCTGAGACCCTTCCCCAGTGTCCCACCCCCCAGGGTTAAGGGCCAGTGGGTCCCACCCGTGCCAAGGACGGGCCACGTGTGTAACTCAGCGTGGAAAACCTGCGGTGCTTGGGTGCAGCCTGGAGCTGGAGGGTCCTGCAGAGCAGCCTTGTCCTTCTCAACCTAAACAGCCTTTTCTTTTGGTGTCTTAGGCCGACGAGAGCAACAGCAGCGGGCAGAGGAGCTCTTCCAGCAGGTAGGGATGGTCTTCTCTGCTGGCGTGGGGTGTGGTGGGTGGATGTGGCTCTGCGTGGATGTGGTTCTCCATCTCGGAGCTGGGGGTGGGGAAGGGTGGCTGCAGGACAGGGATGGGTGGAATCTGTCCGAGCTCGGATCCGTACTGCCATGTTTGGGTTTCCCTAAACATGGGTGTAGGAGGGATTGTTCCGGCCTGGGGGGCTGCGAGAAGAGGTGGTTTGTGTATGGTGTGAGGTGGCACAGCTGAGTGTACAGGCCATGGCAGGATGAGGCTCTTGGATGGAGACCTTGGGCCATGTGTGGTTGGGTGTGGACCTTCCCGCTCATGTAGGAGGAGAAGAGAGGGCTGTCCCATCACCCCAGCCCCCTCTGATCATGCTAAGGGGTGTCTCTGCTGCTCCCAGTCCTGGAGAGGGACATGCTGAGGTGAGTCTGCCCTGTGCTGTGGCCTCTCCATCTCCTGCTGATGCTGTGGGATGCCTTTCCTTGCTGGGTTACCCTGGAGATGGTGCTTCTTGGTCCCTCTCCATCTCTTTACTCGATGGAGTCACTCCAGAGCTGTGAAAGTGTGGAATAAGGGGCCCATTTCCTTCCTTGGCCAGGCACAAATTCCTTCTGGTTGGGTTTCCACTGGAGCAGAGGTGCGAGCTGAGAGCAAAGGGTGGCTTTGGTGGCAGTAGGATTTACCTGGTCTCACGAGTGCTCGAAGCCAATCCCGGGTTGCCTGTCATCCGCAAGCCAAGTGGCAAACTGAGCTCACAGGTTTAAAAGGTTTTGTGGTAAAAACAGGTAGGAGATGAGAGGTGACAGGCTGGAAACTGGAACAACACTGAGGAAGCACCAGGGAGGGGAGTGTGTGACCTGGGAAGGGGAGTGGCTGCAAGGAAGCATGGAAATGTAAGAGCTGGAGAAGATGGTGGGAAAATCAGAGATGCCATCACGTGGTGGGATGATGCACAGCTGGGGGGGGGAAGTGCTGAGCGCGTGGGGCATGTCTGTGGGTCACGTCAGCATGGAAGGGGGACAACAGACAACAGCAAAGCAGAGCCACCTTGGCTGCTGTGTGTGGTGTGGGGGCTGCACCCCCTCCTGGCAGCATCTCCTGCCACCCCTTCCCTCACGAGGGGCACAGCGGTGTGGGCAGCCCCCAGAGGCACAGGTGACACCGGGAGGGGGTGGCAGGAGCCCTGTCTGTGCATCAGTGTGATCTGTGAGGAGCAGGGCCAACCTGGGGCACGCAGACCGGGTTTGCCAGTCACCACTGCAGGGCTTGTCACCGCTCCCCTGCCCAGGGCAGGGTTTGTGGAGCTGACCCTGGGGGGACAGGAGGCTTTGCCCTGGGCACTCACTACCCTTGGCAGCACAGCAGGAGCACCAGTGAGCACCACTGAGCACCACTGAGCACCACTGAGCACCAGTGCTCCTCTCAGCTCTGCTGACCGCCTTCAGCTCAAGGGCACTTCGTGTCCTCCCCTTTGCACCTCCAGTGACACCATCTCTCCACATGCTGGACCACCCTCCTCTCCCCTCCAGCGACTTGAAAGCCCTGCAGAAATTTTATTCCTCAGGTGAAACAGGTCCTTCCATGTTAAAAGCCTGCTCTGTTCTGATCTCCAGACCCTGTGGTGTGGATCCTCTCCCCGCCTCCTGCTGCTGAACGTGCTCAGTCGCTGCCTGGTTCGAGCGTTCCCACCACGATGGCTGCTCCCTGCCCACTGCCCTGGCTCTGCCAGTGGGGTGTCAGGATGGAACACCCTCATTCCTGCCACTGTTCTGCTCCGGTGGCACTGGCATTGAACACCTCTGGGAGCACTGGGTGTCTGTCACAGAGAAAAAGTTCCCTTCCCCGGTTTGGGGGGACTCCTCAGGGTGCTCCAGCAGTGCTGGCTCTTGGGATGCTGGGAACTAGCCTCAACAAAGTGCTGGAAGGAAAGCACAGGCATCACTTCCTTGCCTTGCGTTCTTTATTGCAGCTCTAACTCAGTTGTGCAGCTCTCACCAGAGGGTTTCACAGAGCAGGGGGGAGTTCACCCCCCCTGTGGCAGCTGATCCTTCGGGGTGTCCCTATGGGCATCCTCCCTGCCCGGGGGTGCCCTTGGGGCTGAGCACCCTCCTGGTGTGAGCAGTGCCCTTGCCAGGGCAGGGATGGAGCTCCCAGCACTGTGGGATAAATTCCTGCCCTTTGTACACCCAGAGGAGTGTGGGGCTGCTCATTGCTTTTCTCTTGGAGAAAAGGGGAAGCAAAACACACTTTGTCATCTCTCTGACTGAACAAAAGGTGGTCAAAGAAAGGAAAATGTCCAATTCTGTTTAAAAATAATAGAACAGAATCAAAATGTAGTATTTCAAAAAAGCTGTATCACTAGCTGAAGGGTGAAATGAGGCTTTGACTAAATTTGTGAGGTTGTCAATGCATGGAGATGTTTTTCAGAATTGTTCCTTGAAACCCTCTCTAATTGCTAACTATTGAGGAAACTTTTAACAATTAATATCAGTGAATAGAATAGAACAGAATAGAATAGAATTAGAATAGAATAGAATAGAATCAAGTGAAGTTTCCAGGACTTTTAACAATTATTATCAGTAAAAATATAATATAATACTATAATCAAAATAAAGTTGCCAGGACTATCTTTTTGCAACTGCTTTTTTTTCACTATACCATGCTTGATCTTAAGTGGTGAGCATAGTATTGAGTTGATCCTATTTTTATTTTCTTGTTGTACTGAATTGATTTTATTCTGTTTCAAGTAAATGTTGATGGCTCTGGAGGCACAAGGGTTTATGATCTCACCACCCCAGCTCTGCTGGGCCTGGTTTCGCCTTTGGAAGGACAGGGGTCAGTGTGTGCAGCTGAGAGTTCGTGGTGGCAGAGCACTCTCTGTTCTCCTCCCCCATTAACTTTGTGTGGCTCCTGCACCTCACTGAATGCTCAGCAATGGGAAATTTTAAAAGGTGAAGAGAATTCTTAGGAGCACAGAAAAAAAAAAGCCCTTCCTTTAAGGGAGCAGGAAGAGCTATTTGCCTTGGAGAAGATGACAACTAAGAGACAACCTGACAAAGCTGTGCATGTTTTTGAACACTCCAGAAAAGGAAGATCAGAGGCTTCTTTCTTCCTTTTGCAAGGTAAAAAGAGACAGTCAACAATATTAAAAGGCAGCAAATTAAAAGCCAATAAAAGGCAGGATTTTTCCTTGCATGATGGGCACTGTTCTGTTGGAGTGTGATGCCAAGAGTCGGGTGCTCAGGGGGCTGGGAGGGGACTCGGATGGAAGATGGATCAGTCGATGACATGGGCTCTGAAATTCATGGAATCACAGCAGGGTGTGGGTGGGAAGGGACCTTAAAGATTGTCTCATTCCACCCCTGCCATGGGCAGGGACACCTTCCACTAGCCCAGGTTGCTCCAAGCCCTGTCCAGCCTGGCCTGGGACACTTCCAGGGATGGGGCAGCCACAGCTTCTCTGGGAAACCTTTTCCACCACCTCACCACCGTCTGAGTAAAGAATTCCTCCCTAATACCCACCCTAACCCTGCCCTCTTTTAATTTGAATCCATTCCCTCTTGTCCTACCAAATAAAGCCTAAAAGTCAGGGCGTGGGGAGCGGGGAAGAGAAGGGGGGCGTGGAGTGGCAAAATACCTCGGGCTGAAAGGCAAGGGAATGGTTCGGTTTGAGCCCGTGAACAGCAGACCTGCCAGAGCAGGCGCCAAGGGAGAAACATTTGGCTGAGGGAGAGCGTTTGTGAAGCTGCTACTGAGGGAAGTGTGAGAAGGAACCTTTAGGAAGCCGCTGCCTCGGTGATTTTCCAGGAGAGCTGCGCTGGCAGCAAAGCGGTTCTGAGCTTTGCAGGGCTTGGAAGGCTGCTCAGATTAATTGGATGCACCATTTCATCGCGGAACGGTTCGGGCTGGAAGGGATCTTGATGATTATCTCATTCCACGCCCCTGCCGCGGGCAGGGACACTTCTTTGTGCCCCAAACCCCTCTGGCTACTGTGTGAGGCAGCAGAAGTGAGGTGGGCTCCTCTGGGTCGTGGTCTTTGCCGTCCTAAAATCTCAGGGGGTTAGGTAAAACACGCCCTTCCCCTCTGTGAATCACCTGCTCTGTCCTGGGGAGACCCAGCCCTGCAGGAACCCCTTCCCCAGGGCGTAGGAGTGGTGTTGGGAGCTCTCCATCCACACATCCCCCCCCGCCTCCCCTCGGGTCGTCTGGAGCATTTGGGAGCCAAGAAGTTGCCAAGGCAAGTTTGATTCAGCCCCTTGTTCCCTGACACCGTCTGTGGTTCTCTGTAAATCACTAACAGATAATAATTTCATATTCTGGCTCTGCGTGTCCCCTGCCTGCTGAATAATTACCTTGTTTTGTGCGAGCCGTGAGAGGTTTTCACAGATAATTCATCCAGCGGGGAGAGGCAGCCAGATTTTGGGCTGGAGCACATTTTCTGGCCACCTGGCATTGCTGCACAAAGGTCTGTGCTGGAGCACAGCTGCCTCCGGAGGGAAGTGCCGTATCCAGGACAGCCGAGGGCAGGGCGAGCAACCAAACCCGGCTGAAATCCCAGCCGCCCTCCCTCGGAGGATAATTTAGCTTGGCAAGCCCAGCCCACCCTGAATTGCTGGATGTGTGGACAGATTGATCCCGCAGATCTGGATGCTCCCTGCAGCCGCAGAGAGGCCGTTTCGCCGGGAACAGGATTCCTCCCGGGAGCGGTTTGTGGCGCTGAGCTCGGCCCGGGCTCGCTCCCCACGGCCTGGCCCGTGCTGGGTGGGGGGGTTGGAGCCCAGCGTGGAGCTGGGATTGCCTCAAGGTTCCCATCCCTGTCCCGGGGGTGAGTTGATGTGGGGCAGGAGGAGAAGGGATCATCCCCAGAAGCAGGGGACTTGCCAGTGTCACTGTGCCGAGGGGGCTCCAATCACAAAATCACTGAGGTCGGAAAAGAGCTCTGAGATCATGGAGTCCACCCTGTGCCCCATCCCCACCTTGTCCCCCAGCCCAGAGCACTGAGAGCCACGTCCAGTCTTTCCTTAAACACCTGCAGGGATGGGGATTCCATCCCTTCCAGTGCCTGACCACCCTTTTCGTGAAGAATGAGACATCTCAGCCCTGTCCTACACCCCCCAGCACCCCAGCAGAGAGCACAGTGTCCTCTTTAACATGGACTCCATCCCATCACAGGAAGGGACATTGCTGAGCTGAAGCCACACCCCACCACGACTGACAACCCTTTGCTGAGCATCTTCGTGAATCAATTCCCAGGAGAGCAGCAGGCAGGACAAACTGTTTTGAGGCTCGGGAGAGCCTGTGAGGTGGCCAAACAGGCTCCCAACTCCAGCACGTGCCACCACCAGCTCGGGCTTTCTCCAGAGGGATTGGTGTGCAGGCAGACACCACCTGTGCCCGGTTTAAGCACCGGAGCACCAACCTTTTGGTTGGCAGGTGCCAAAAAGGGGCATCTGGACAAGGAGGAGACCTTGAAGGTGGCAGAGACCATGAGTAGAGGACAGGGAAGCTTCCAGTGCCACCACCAGCCCCGACCTCAGGAGACAGGTGGAAGGACTTCACCCTGCAGATGAAGGAGAAGTTGGGGGTCTCAAGGGGGTGTGTGGGAGGTGGGTGCCAAATCCTCTCACCTTTCACTGTCTGGGCAGTGCTCGCTCCCCTAAAACACCAACCTCAGCTGATGTTTCCCCATCAAAGCATCAAATCTGGGGAGTTTCCTGCTGCTCTTCAGGCAAGGTGCCTCTTCCAAAAGCAACCTTAAATGCAGACCTTCAGGCCGGCTTTGCTTCCAATAAGCAGCGGAGTTTGGAGTGGCTGTGCTTTGCTGTGCTCTGCAAAACCTGGAGCCACTCCGAGGTTTGGGTGCCCAGGGAAGTCTGGAGGTCACAGCTCAGCCGGGCTGGGAGCCAGAACCCACGGCTGGCTCTGCAAACCTCCCTCCAGGTATGTCCTTTCTTGTTTTCTCCTTTTTCAAATATCATAAATGGCTCTTTTTTTTTTTTTTTTTTTAAGTTCCCAGCCATCCTGAACTACCCACGCTCGGAACTGCAATATCCCTCCTGCCACAAACGCAGAATTTCGGTAAGTGCTTCCTTGGGGGGGTGCAAAACCTCCAGCTCTCAAAGCCACTTGCGTGTTCAGCAGCGAATTCAGGACATCACCTCTCCAAAGGGAGCCTGAAAGTCACGGTCCCCTGAAAGTCAAAGCATGTTTTATTGACTGCAGTCAAGAGAATCAAAGATCCGGAGACCTGGACTCCCACGGAATAAACCACATTAGTCCTGCGCGGGGATCATTCCTCTCCCAGGCATGAATTCCAGTCAGCCTCCCCTGCTGGGAATGATTAAAGACCCCTTTAGCAATCAGCAGAGTGTCATACAAGCAGGTGAACAAGTGAAAGAAAATAAGGCGATGTGTTGACCTGCCCCCCCCTCCGTGGGGAGCAGTCACATTGCCGGGGTGGAAGCGCAGCTCCCTGGGTGCTGCCGGCTGTTTGCTGTGCAAAATTGGGATGTGGCCACGGGGGATGGCACTCCTCAACTACCAAACCCTCATTCTGGGGGAAGGCAGAGCCTGTGCAGATGCAGATACAAGCCAGGGGTGATTTTCCCCGCTCTCCTAGGCTCCCTTTCTCTAGCTGCTAACTGTGCTCAGACTGGGGAGGCAAACTGGGAAGCTCTCAGTGGGAGCTCTGGGCTGCCTGCTGGGGGCTGCAGGGTCGGTCGCAGAAAAGGGCTGTGGTTGGTGGCGGATGGGTTGAGGCCGGTTGAAAACACCCCAGCAAGACACAGAATCACTTCTGCAGCTTTTTATTGCCAGAATCCTTCAATCCCTCTTCAGAGGGCTGGGAGCATCCTCTGACCTCCCAGCTGAGCTGCCCCACAGTCACCTCCCGGTGCCCCACATCCCTCTGCCAGCTCCGCATCCTTCTGGAGCCGCCCGGGAGGGGCCATCAGGCCAGGATGGGGAAGGAGGCGGCAGTGGCCACGCCGCAGTTGTTATCCTTCATGGCCATGAGGATGTAGCCGTCGTTGCCCCAGTAGGTGGACCAGGAGTTCTTGATGAGCCAGTAGCCCTTGCCGTGCAGGACCCCGTAGCCCACGGCCAGCACGGCGTGGTCCAGCGCCCACGTCTCGTTCCCTGGACGGAGGAGAGGAGAAAACAAAGCCAGCTCAGTCCCTGTTATGGAGCTAAATCCCACCCTACAAGTATTGTTGCTTATCCCGGTGCCAGTGAGCAGGATACGGAGCCTCCAGGGGCCAGGACTCACCGCAGAGGGGCTCCTCGTAGACTCCGTTGGCGTAGAAGGCGAAGGACTTGTGTGAGGCGTCGATGTTGACGGCCACGGGGCCGTGCTTGACCAGCGCAGCCTTCAGGGCCTCGGCGCTGCCCGGTGCCACGTGGGCGTAGCCGGCCAGGGGGGCCACCAGCTCCGACTGGTTACAGTGACAGTAGCCATTCTGGAGCGGGAGGGGGCAAAGCTGAGGTGGCACCAGGGTCCTGGGGCAGGGTGGGGTGGCGGGGAGGTGGGAGGGAGTGGGGCAGCTCGGGTGGAGCATCCAAAGTGGAGCTTAAGGGCCGATGGCTGGTTTGGGAGAGCCTGGAGGGAAGGATTAGGGAGGGGGTGGCACTGAACCCACTCCGAGTGGCACTGCCACCCTCACCTGCCCCAGGTAGGGCCCGTAGGACTCAGTGCTGGCGATGCCACCGTGTTTCTTGATCCACTCATAGGCTCTCCACTCCTCTCCCCCGTCACAGGCGTAGTTCCC
>JAYRBT010000038.1:10446006-10458178 GCA_036023395.1 Myiotriccus ornatus
GGGGGCTGTCCCTGGTCCCCCCAGAGCAGAGCTCAGTCCTGCCCCTCCTCTGCCCCTGCCCAGGCAGTTGGAACTGCCATGAGCTCTCCCCTCAGCCTCCTCTTCTCCAGCTGAACAAACCACATCCCAAGGTCCTGTCTCCTTTCCTGTCCATCCTTTCCTGTGCTCTCTCCATCGCATCATCCCTGCCCATGCCATGTTGCCATCACCAGTTTGGTGGCCCAACCCAGCACAGGCTCCTCATGGCCTTGCTGGGGACTTGTGGCCATTTCAGGCAGTTCTCAGCCCCTCAGTCATTCCTAGTCAAGCAACATAGAGCTCTTTCACCGATATAAATAAACCCTTAATCTATTCTCTTTGTTTTTCCCTGAATTTCTTTGTCTCTGTTGACATTTCCACGCTTGAAAATTTAAAGACGCTGGCAGCTATTCCATTATCATCTTAAATTCAGTTTTTAACCTGCATCATTTGTGTGTCGCATTTTTCATCTGACTGAATTCTTTTGCTTTTGGCAAAGAGAGCGCGGCTGTTTTGTGTTGGATAAGCCAAATTTTTTTTATATTTGGTTAGACTTTCCTCTTCAAGCCATCCTCAAGATATTCCTAATAAGGAGTGAAGGGAATTTGTTTTGCTAATACCTTAGGAATTCTTTGTGGCTCTTGACTATTGTTCTGGTTTGTGTTTTAATGTTTCATTTCTAGAGGAGAGGCAGCCTGCTTTGGTCCTGGAGTTCACCTTCTCCGAAGGATTCGGAGCTGCCGAGCGTCCCTTGAGGAATGAACGCACAATTAAATTCCTCTTTGACTTCCCGAGGCAGAGTTTGCTGTCAGGAAAGGTTGTGTGTTTTTCTAGACCCAGATAGCTGGAAAATTAAGTATTCTGCTTTGTTTGTTTGTTTTCCCTGGATTTTAGCACTGACAGCACATGTAGCACCGAGTGTTGCATGAGGTTTTTCGGGGGTTTGCAAAGCTGTTGCCTCTGTTTTTAAGAGCTGGCTGCCCTGAGAGGAACGTGGTGATACTCCTTGAGGCACCTCTCTTCTGAAAAGCCTTCAGGTCCTTCTAAATTTATGAGTTCCTTATTAATATTGGTATTTATTGAGCAAGTTTTTTCAGGAAAACAGAAATGGCAGTTACTGTTACACTTCTGCCTGCAGAAGGATGTGGTCTCAGGTTCTGATTTCAGTTGATTTTGGGAGGAGAAAGCAGAAAACATAAATGTGTCCCAGACAAGGACAGGGTTTGGGCTGCTTCTCGTGCCCCAGAGATGTTCTCTGTGTGCCCACTCAGTGTGGTGGCTCCAGGCCCAAGTGCTCGACTTGGAGCAAGGACCTCACAGTGCTCGAGAGCTGCACATTCACCCTTGGCCAGGATATGAGGGATGAGCCTGTTCAGGAAGATCATGTGTGGCAAAGAGGGGACCCACCAGCCTTGTGAAGAAAACCAACCAGTCCCCCAAGAGTGCAGCTGTGGACAAAGCAAGCACAGAGACTGGAAGGAGCTCTTGCAATGTAGCAGAGACCCTGAAGTCCTTAAATCATGAGGTTCTCAAGAACATGTTGCATGTGGAAGATGCCCAGGCGCTCTGAGCAGCTTTCTTTGTTTTCTGTTCTTCAGCAGGTCTCCACTCCACTGCTGCTGATGGAGGAGCGAGTTCCCATTCCCTAAAAAACGTCAGAATATGAGTGAACAGGATTTTCCTATAATTTTGCTGTCAGTGATTAAATCCATACTTTGGGAATTCACATTGGCATCTTGGAAAATCGTGAAGAGAACTGAAACCTCCTCATGGAATATGAGGGACCGTGAACTTGTTCCACTCTGTGGCCAAGTGAAAATTTGGGGTTCAGACACAGCACCAGCGTGTGCTGCCACTGTGTGTGTTACCAAGAGTGCTGGTGGCACACTTGGTCCTGCTTGGGTGTCTGTCCTTTGGAATGTGGAAGGGCTCCCAAACGTTAATGGAAAGAGT
This sequence comes from Myiotriccus ornatus, assembly GCA_036023395.1. Lineage (NCBI taxonomy): Eukaryota > Metazoa > Chordata > Aves > Passeriformes > Tyrannidae > Myiotriccus > Myiotriccus ornatus. The sequence goes on from JAYRBT010000038.1 coordinate 10,447,978, forward strand.
CAAGGATTAGAAGGAATATTTTAGTGTGCGCACAGTTAATTTAAGTAAGTGTTTGCTTTGATTCATTCAGGAGGCAGCAGAAGGGGTTGTTTTCTCCTGTGGAGGGGAGATTCCCAGTTAGAGAATCTCTTTTCCATCAAACCAGAGGCAGCAATTCCACACTGGAAGTACAGTTTCAGAGAATGATCACTCAGAGGAGGGACCCAGCAATGTGATGGTTATTCCAGCGTTTTGCACCTGAAAAATCAATACAGCCCTTCTGAGTGAGGCACCAGCTCAGGCTGCAGGTGGAGTTTTGACAGAGAAACACCTCTGTGAGCTGTGACATGGGAGGGAGAGTTGGTCTCTTTGCCTTTCAAGCTGTGAGGGAACATCTGAAGCTGGACCAAAGGCCTGGAGATGGGAAGCAAAGTGCTCAGCTGTAACACTGGAAAAGTAGCTCCTGTTTTTCCCTCTTTTAACCCTGAACTTGAACATCTCTTTGCCTGGTGGTGTCTGCAGAAGAGATCTCCCCGATGGAGGGCACCAGGCAGTTCCTCTGCTCCCTGAGCTGCTCCACTTCCCTCCTCCTGGTGTGTGGCACAGGGCCCCCTCCCTGGGCTGCCTCAGGGAGCTCATGAGAGCTGTGGGGACGGCGTGGGGAGGCCACCACAGCTCGTTTATCAGACGAGCAGATTTTCAATCTACATCTCTCTTTTTCTGTCCTGCTTTCATCATCTCCATGTAAAACGAGGGTTCATTTACATCTGCTCTGTCTATTCTGCTTCCCATAGCCCCAGTCAGGACAGGAACCTTCTGGTTCTTGTAAAACCATGGCAGACGTCTGTAAATTGAGCCCAGTTTCAGCCTCCCCTGTTTTTTGCTTCCTTTGCTTTCTGGCAGCTGAGGCCTTTTGATCTGGCATGGGATGAGCCAACTTTACCAGGAGACAAGTTGGAGCCTCCCCTGGCGATGGTGCCGTGCGGGTGGGCTCTGCAGAGCAGGTTCCTCCAGGCTCCTGTCGCACGGCCCTCGTGGCTGTGTTTGAGTCCTTCCTGCATCTCCTTGGTGCTGCTGCAGAAGAGCTTCCCAAGGGCAAAAAGGGTGTTTCAGTACTTTAACTGGCACACACCATCCTCTGCTGAGGAGGTGTCACCACAGAATCACAGAATGCCTTGGGTTGGAAGGACCTCAAAGACCATCTCGTTCTACCTCCTGCCATGGCAGGGGCACCTTCCACTAGACAAGCCCTGTCCAACCTGGCCTCACTGATATCATCAAGGCAATCGTGATTTGGTTTTCCAGCTTGAGTGGTGTCCAGGAAAAACCCAAAAATGCTCCACATTTACTGCTGGGGGAAGAGCCTTCGTTGTTTGTAGGTGTTGGTTCAGAGCAGTGTGTCCTCCTCCACATTTGTTTCCTTCTCCTCTCCTTTTGAGGAGCTGACGTTGAGGACTGATATTTCACTGATCTCACTTTGCCCCTCCCCAAAAGCTCAGCAGGATGTGTGCTGTAAAAATAGCCTCATTAGAAGCCATCTGAGTACACATGCAATCACAGATCACTCAAAGGGAGCACAGAGCAGGCATGTTTCTGTTGCTGTCTTCAGAGAATTACATGACAAATTATTCCTAGCTGGAAGAAATGTCCTTTTATAATTGGGGTTTTTTCTCATTCTTTCATAAGGGAGGAGTGTGTGTTTTTTAAGTAGCTTTTAGTCACTTTCATTATTTATGAGGATGCTACTCCAGATCAGAAAAAGCAAACTGCAAACGCGAGTTTCTTGTGGCTGCAGCAGCTGACGGGCCCTGTTTGCTTTCACTCATCGCTGGTTTTGCTCATCACAGCCAGAGAGAAATGCTCTCCAGTGGAAACAGCACCACACTGCAGCTTTCACCCCTTCTCCTCTCCTCCTTCCACAGGAGACCAGCTGGAAGGAGCTTTGTGTCCTTCCCTCTGGAAGAGCTCCTGGCATTGCCCTTGGGTTGCTGCTGCTGAGGCATCACCCAGGCTGCTCAGCTTCGCAGCCAGAATTGTGCTTCAGACCAATCCTGTTCTGCTGCATCATTGATCTCTGCTAAAGCCTGAGGCCTTCACAAACTTCCTCAGGTGTAGGGCCAAGGAAGCTGGACCTAAATGGGTCCAGGAACCCATTTTTACCCCTACCTTTCCAGTTCCCCACGATGAGTCTTCATTAAGGCCTCCTTAAATCTCTTCTGCCTTCACACACTTGTGTTTGACATGAAAGTGGCCTAACGTCATTGGAAGATGAAAGTCTGCTGATCAAAGGAGGCAGCAATGTTGAAATGAGCATTGTGAGATGGCAGAGCTGGTAATACAGTAATTGGCTGTGTGGCCTACTTAGTCAGAGCAGTGATACATGTGAGTGCAATGTTTGTTTGCCTCTTTCATGTTCTAAATCCAGAGAGTCTGTTCTGGAAAGTGAAACAGGACCTTACCTGTCGCAGCAACCAGGCACGGCTCCGAGTGAGAGTGTGAACAGTGTGTGATCCCAAGGCTTATGCTTCCTCTCCTCGGCAAGGAAGAGCCTCTTGGATTGCCAAGGTCCACAATTCAGTAAAGACAAGACATGAAACAGCAAAGGAGGCTGGTATTCCCCAACCTTTGACCCAGGAAGGGTCAAAGACATGGAGAAGGTGCATCCTGTGGAAGGAGGTAGGGGTTAAGCCAGAGTGCCTGTGCACTCTGCTCCTCTCTGGTCTCATTTCTCTGAGCAGTTTTTGTGCTGTGCAAGCAGTGCCTTGGTTGAAGAATGTCCTCTTCCCAGGAACATCGTGCCATGGATGTTAAATGCAGGATGGCCCTGCAGAGGGAACTGCAGCTGATCCCTGGGAGGCCACACTTGAACATTAAAGCTGCATTGTTTCATGCAGAAATGTGGTGACATGAGGCTGGGACTGTGCTCAGAGCCACCAGGAGAGGGATGGCTGAGGGGCCCAGCAGTGGGAGATGCCTGAGGCAGGTTCTCCCTTGGTTCCTGTGCGCTGCTGTCTCCACCAAGTGGAGGCTCTGACCATCACTGGTCCCAGAGTGTTCCCCAGCAGTGCTCTGCAGGGGTTCAGAAGATGGGGCTGGTCTCTGTGCTGGGCCAATGTCAGCTCTGAGCCTTGCGGGCACCTCCTGGTTCACCTTCCAGGACTTAAACTGATGTCCTGAAAACTACAAGTCCTTTTCTCCCTATATGCCCTCACCCAACCCAGTAAGACCTGCTTCCAGCCTTAGGATCTGCAGATCTGAAAATTCCCTGCTTTTCTTCCTCATCCTCTCTCTGACCCTTCGCAGCAGGTGTGCCTCAGCTCTGGTGGTGCTGCAGTGGGACAGGAATGAACCACGTGGTGCCTGATTTCTTCCCTCCCCGGGCAGGATGTTCTCTGTCACTGTGTCTCAGGGGCAGTTTCTGGAGAAGTATATTCCACATGTCCTGCTGCTTCATCTCTAACTGGAGGCTCTTTGTGCTGCCCAGAATCAGGGGAGGCAAAATTCAGCATAACACCGAGCAAGTGCAGCCTCATGGGGCTTGCAGGGGATCCAACATCCACGGAGCAACGGGCCGGGCAGGAATTGATGCGTCCCTGGTCACCTCCCGTGGGCCAGCACGTGTGGGCCATGCGTGGTGGAGCCTGTGGTGGCTCTGTCCTCCCAGTAACCCTGGCTCTGCTGTGGCTCTGTGTACCCCTCCCCATCCTGCCTGAAGTTTTCCAGTGTCACTCATTTCCTTTCCTTTCCCATTTAGCCTGAGGATGTCGGTGCTCTTCCCCAGCCAAACCAGGGGGTTTCAAACTCTGCTGTCCCATGAGGATTGTTCCCTCAGCCCAGCTCCCTAGGGACAGTTATGCCCCAGCCAGCAACTGAGCTCCAGCAGCCTGGACTGACCCTGGTTCTGCTCCAACCACAGGAGCACTGCCTGGATTTCACCTGAGACCACAGGGAAGTGGTGCTCGTTCCTGCTGGGAGAGTTGTCTTCCCCCATCACTGCCTCCTTCTCCTCTCCAAAGCTGTGCAGCCCCAGCAGGGGCACCGAGTAGCTTTTGGAGACCTCAGACCTTCTCCCAGGAGTGTAAGAGCTGCTCCATTGGGTCCTGCCATCTGCACAACAGCTCTCTGACCCCGTGTCACCTGGCCTGGAAAGGGGCCCACCTTTGTGCTTGGGGAGCTTTTTGGTGTCAGTGTCCAAGAGGAATGAGAGATTGATCTGTCCCTGGATGGTCACTGTTCTGTGGGACCCCTGTCAGTGCTGGCAGAGCCCTGGGACAGTCGATCCTGTCGGGGATTGTTTCTAGTGTTCAGACAAGTTCTCCTGCGTGGTGTGTCCATCAGCCCTTTGGGGGCTGTTAAGGATCGAGGTGAGGGAGATGTTCTCCACATGCAGGGAAGGTAGGAGGATCCATCACCTTCTCTGCTGTTGTCAGCAGCTGGTGATGCCCCTCTTGTGCATCACTTGAAGCAATCAGAGCCTCCTGGCTCCTCTGTCCCCTGCATAGCACATCCAGAGGAGGAGGCAGGAGGGCTTGGGACTGTGCTGCTGTTTGATTACGTTTATTGTAAGGGATTCTGCAAAGCCATAATGTTCCTCTGGACACTGAGCTGGAGAAAGTCTGCAGCTGAAGTTTGGCTGAAGCTTGACATCAGCCAGTGGCTAGAAAATCTCTGTGAGATATGAAATAATAAGAGCAACGTGAGAACACAGCTCTGCCTTGTGAAAGGAAACAGCAACAGCCACGAAAAGGGAGCACAGACTGTGCTGGTAGAGCGGGACTGGTGCCAACCTGGTGCTGGTCAGCAGCAAAGTTTGCATTTGGGGGTGTGTCCCTGCAGTTTGGGTGACAGAGCCCTCAGGGCTGTGAAACAGGACCTGGCTCATGCAATAAAACACCAGCACCTCGGGCTGTCAGCAGAGGATGCACGTCCTGGGGCTGGGAGCGAGAAGGGGCAGGAGCTGGGTGGGACCAGGGGATGTGCCAGAGACACAACTATCAGCCCTTCTTAGATGGTCACACCTCTGTCTGTGTGGGGGTACAGACACACACACTGGCACCTGTGTATTTTTATAGGTACAATTAATCGGGAAAAAATCCTAATGCTTCTAATTTATTCCCTTTTCAGCACTTTAGAGCTCTTTCCCTGGGTCTGAGCTGATGGGGCTCTGTGCAGATCTCAGGGGGCTCTGCCGTGTCTGGGAGGTGACCCCACATCCCCTCCCGGACACGGCAGAGCTGCAGCCACACCCAGCTGTAACCTGGTACATCTGCTGCCTGCAGCCCTCCTAGAAAGTGTCAGAACACAGAGAAGGACTCTGTTTGTTGTAACATTGGTGTAGAAATCCAGTGGTGCCATTTTTTGTTAAACTGTTTTAATTGTTTTTCACGGGATCAGCGGGGCTTGGGGACCATGAAATCTTGCAGAAGGCTTCAGGCATTTGGGGCTGGTGTCCTTCTGCACATCAGGTACCTGCTCAGGGTTAGAACATGTGGGGCAATGAATTGTTTTCAGTTCCTTTTTGAGGTTTAGGTCCTGCCCAAGGGCAGACAGTCCAGCTGGGAAGTCACTTCCTTGGCAGAGACGGATCCAGAAAGTCAATGGGTGTGAAGGGCAAAGGTTTTGAGGGTCCATTGGCCTGGTCTGATAATTTATGTATTCCTGCAGCTTCAGGCCACCAAGTGTGGCCAGTGCACATCTGTGCTGAGCCAGCAACCTGGGGCCAGCCAGATACACATCTCTGGGTTTGAGAACTTGGGGACATTTGTTCTCCCTGAGCATATCCTTTGGAAAGTAGTTATTCCAGAGGACCACCATCCATGCTGATATTTTGTGCCTCATTTCAACTGGTTCCAGCTTTCAGGATGAGCTCGTAGTCTACTCTTCCCTGCCAAATTAAGGAACGACAGTGTTTTCTCCCCACGAAGATTGATAATATGCTGCAATCGTATCATCTCCTAGTCTCCCTTTTGGCGTGAGAAATGGATTGCAGTGTCATGAAGTGTCTTTTCCCCAGACTTGAACCATCTCAGTGCTGCTTTTTTGACCCGTCTCCAGCTTTCTGCTCACCTCTGAAACACGAGGGTGCTCAGTCTGTCTGCAGCCTGAGGGGACTGGCTCCACCACAGCTTCCTACTGGCAGAAAATGCCCTCCTAGTTCAGTCTCGGGTTCCTGTACCTGCAAACCGGGTTAGTCCTTCAGGTCTGCGTGGCTGCAGCGTGACCTGCCCTGGCATCACAGCTTTGGGGGGCACCCACCTTCCTGGACTTGTTTGATTGTTCTACAACCTCTTGTCTTGGGCAGAGCCAGCTACAGAGAGAGGGATCCACTGGTGTGGATGCAAAGTGGGTGAGATCAGAAAGTCTTTATGTTTTTACCCCATTTATAATCTCAGAAAGCCGCAGCCTCTGCTTCACTGCCACTTGTATTAGTTTTTAATTCCATGTCCCCTGGCTCCTGCATGGATTTCCATGTGGGTTTGTCCAGGACTGGCAGGTCCAGGTTGCTGTACCATCAATAACTGAGGTGTTTTCCCTTCACAGCAGAGCTGGCTCTCACTGCCCGCCCCCACCTTCCACCCTCCCAGGGGGAACTGTACTGGTTGACTTTGTTTTTCCTCCACAGTCCCCATCAGAGAGTTTTTCCTATCCACCCAATTGCTGCCTTTATCAGTGGTTTGCATTTCATAGCTCTTTGATTTGATTGATTTGCAATTAATCCCACCCTTTTCTGATCCCTGAGTGTTTCGTACCTTTCCCTTGGGAGAGGTGCTGAGCCACTCCATGTAGGGTGAGATTGATGGGCCTTTGGGGCATCCAGTAATAATTCCATAAAGATAGTCCAGTTTTCAACCACATTTTCTCTGTCTCAGTTTATCTTTCTCCCTTGTGAAAGCCCTGTATGATTTTGGGAGCAGGGGGGAGTATGTGTGAGGAGGCAGGAAATGAGTGGGAAGGCAGGTCAAGGCTAATTCTCTCTGTTTAAGGGCTATTAATTGTACATCTCTTTCCATAGTGAGATTGAAGGGAAGGAATAATAAAATATCTGGTGATAGGATGGGACTGACCCATTTTGAAATAGCAGCTCCATGTCTGTGTTGGACGCTGGGCAGTAATTACTCTTGGTTCCTCTGCTCCCTCACCCCTGTCCTCCCAGGATTACCCACTGGGATCTTCCACCTCCAGATGCAGTGTTTTGCTTTCTCTGTCAGTTCCACAACCAGTGTCAGAACCCATTGCAGGTGTTGGTTTTCTGACATTTTAATTCATACTTTATTCTGACTTTACGCTCTTCCAAGCAATGGGATTTCCTTCTCTGTTGCTGTTACATGATCAAACAATCATCCATAACTTCAGCCTATTTTTCACTTTATTTTGCCTGTTACTTCTGCCTAAGCCATTTCCAAACACCTTTGGCTGTTCCCAGTGTTTACATGACTACTAAATATGTCACAGTCTTTTCTGTTTCTGGCTAGTGTAAGCCATTGTATATTTAGTTCTTCTGATATCTGCACAAACTGAAGCAGCAATTATTTTATCTTTGTATTGTGTGCTGGAGTTTAGTAATAACCAGTATTAAAAACCAGGAGCCCCTAAGGAGTGGTGGGATGATGCACTTGGGAAAGATGCTCCTGGGTTATTACCAGGTCTCATGCTCAAGCCCCCTTTGCCTTTTGCCACCACAGCACTTGTTGAAGTTGTTTTGCAGTTTTGAGGTGCCCAGTTTCCTTTTCTAAGGGGTTTTGAGTGTTTTTATAGATTATTTTCTCCCATGAATTTTCAGCTTTTTCTTTCCAAGATGAAAACACATGTTATTCCTTAATCTGTTTTTGAACACAGTGGATCTCATCTGCCTCTCCCCATCCATCACACTTTCTGTCATCCTTGATAGTTACATGTCCATAACAGGATAGTCTCCCTAAATATCCTCATAGTGTAGATGATTCCCTTTGATCAGCACCATCTATGTTAAATAAAGCCATGGGAATACCACAGGATATCAGGCTGCTTGAAGGGGTAGAAGAGAGGATGTGATGGACAAGTGCACAAGTGCTCCAACTTAAAAATGCCAGAGAATCAGAGACTCATTTAGGGGGTGGAAAAGACCCTTAAGATCATCCAGTTGAACCACTAATCCAGCACTGCCAAGTCCACCCCTGACCCCACGTCCCCAGTGCCACAGAAGAGCAGGGCTTTGCTTTTGCATGTGTGGACTAGTCTTGGTGCAGTACCTGCTGTCAGAACTGCAGGAGCTGTGCTCTTGGCCTGCTGGCAACCAGGTGAAGTTCTGTGCTCTTGTTTAGGTCCTGCTGCTGTTGCTTGTGATGGTTATTTTCATTATTAGCAAATGCTTTTGTTGCTTTTGTCTGGGTACATTTTAATTACTTCCCTTGTTTGACAGGCACACATTCCTACCCATGCTTATTTTAAATAACCTGCATAAACCAAGGTACCTTGCACTGGGTCCTGGTATGAGAAAGTGAGCACTTGACAGTGAGGATTCATGTTGTCTCCTCTTTTCCCCATTCAGGGAGTGTTTGAAGAGGAGCCCACAGAGCCCGAAAGCAGAGGGCTCCGACTCGATGACATCTCAGTCCTCACCCAGTGAAGAGGCTGGAATGATGACTGAGGTGAAAGTGAAGACAGAGGTACCAGATGACTACATTGAAGAGGTGATCTGGCAGGATGACACCAAAGATTCCAAGAACAACATCAAAGATGGGCCGGGAGATGTTCCCGCGGAGATCTGCGTGGTCATAGGTGGGGTCCGCAACCAGCAGACGCTCGGTAAGACATGGGAGCAGCCACCCCCCCGTTCCCTGCCTGTGTGTGGGGACAGCAGAGCTCTGCAGAGCTGTCCCTGGGCACTTGGCTCTGCTGGAGGACCCAGAGCCAAGGTGCACATGCACCTCAGAGCCCTGGCTCAGCATGACTGACCCGCTGTAACTTCTGCTGGGTGTTCACGTCTGGTCACCCCAAAAGGCTCAGCCAAGATCAGAAAGAAAAAGCTGGTTCTCTTCTTTTGGCTTGTTCAGTGACTTGCCCATCAGGCACCTGGGCCATGGTGGGCCAAGGGCTTGGTGGTGTGTTTGACAGAGATGAAGCAACTGGGAGGAAAGCCTGAGAAACTGCTGAAATGTTTCCAGGAAAGTTGCCCTGTGGAATGTGGATGCTTTGTGTAAATAATTAGATTTAGCTCTAAAGAAGGTTTTACAGGTTGCTGTTTGTTTTTCTGATCACTAGTCACGTTATGGGAATAATTTTGACTTTGGGCTGGCTGTGGTGTGCCCCTTCCAAAACAGTGCTTCCTGTCCCCACCCCACCTCCAGCTGGGATGAGAAGGAGCTTTTTCTTTTTTTCTGTGAACATCAGACTGTCTTCCCCTCCTGCTCCAGGGAAAGGGGCTTCCTGCAAGAACCTGGCAAGGCCCCTCTCTTGCACTTGCCTCTGTTGGCTCTGACCTGGAGCAGCTCCCTGTAGTGTCTCTGAGAGCCAAAGGCAGTTGCTGATATAAAGAAGGAAGAGCAGTTGGACCATGTTTCCTTCGAGGGACTCAGAAGGAAGCTAATTAGGGTTCCCCTGTGTTGTAGTTGGGGTTGCCTTGTCTTGCAGGGGGAAAGAAATGATTTTTAATTTTCTCCTGGGTTTTGCTTGAACATTGTCCACACTGCTGGAAAGAAACCTGGGAGGTGTCCTCAGCTGGTGGTTGTCTCAGAAGCATCATTGTTCTTCCTGTCCTCCTTTTCCTGCCAGGACAGCCACCAAGAACAGCAGGGTGGGAGGTCACTGCTGTCTGTGCAGGGTCAGAATGTCTAGGGAAAGCCTAGAAGTGCATAACTTTTTCTGACTTCAAGATCTTGCAGTTTGGAGGAAACATTCAGTGTATTGTCAGAGTTTTTGTTCCAGCATTTGCTGCCCAGGCTTGCCCAGGCTTGGCTCCTCCTCGGAACCGATTCAGGTGAGTGAGGGGCAGGTCAGGCTCATTAGCAAGTGCTAGGGGAGGCTACATAAGAGCCTCCAGGAGCCCACAGGAGCAGACAAACAGGGGTGTGCTACAGCAATTTGCAAGGCCTTTCAAGCAGGCAGAGCACAACCAGCTCCCACTTCTCCTAGGTGAGTGTGCTTTTTAAAGCTAGCAATGGTTTCCCGAAAAACAAAAGCCGTTGCTGCTGTTAACACTAGGAGTGTGTCTGCTCAGACACTCCCCTCGAAGAAGGATGCAGCC
>JAYRBT010000038.1:10475772-10495914 GCA_036023395.1 Myiotriccus ornatus
GGGTTTATTGGGTGGGTTGAGTTTGATGGGGTTTATTGGGTGGGTTGAGTTTGATGGGGTTTATTGGGTGGGTTGAGTTTGATGGGGTTTATTGGGTGGGTTGAGTTTGATGGGGTTTATTGGGTGGGTTGAGCTTGATGGGGTTTATTGGGTGGGTTGAGTTTGATGGGTTGTGTTCAGAGCTCATGTCCCAGGTCGGGCACACAGTTCTAAGAGCTGGGCTGGCACTAGTGTTGGCTCAGCACTGCCCATGGAGGGCCTGTACTTGGGAGCTGCCCTTGGGTTAGGAAGAAAAGCCAGGATGGTCTCCATGCTAACAGCCTGTTTCTGGGCACATTCCCAGCAGGCTGAGGGGAGAACGAGCTCCCACCAGCACAGCCCTGGTCTCCAGGGTGTGGTAGTCTTCACTGTTTGCAGATCTGTAACTCTGCTAGACAGGCTGGAAGAGCTGGGGGGTTTCACCTGGAGAAGAGAAGGCTACAGGGAGACCTGAGAGCCCCTTGCAGGGCCTAAAGGGTTTCAAGAGAGCTGGAGAGGGACACTGGACAAGGGCCTGGAGGGACAGATCAAGGGGAAATGGCTTCCCACTGCCAGAGGACAGGGTTAGATGGGATATTGGGAAGGAATTCTTCCCTGGGAGGGTGGGGAGGCCCTGGCACAGGTTGCCCAGAGAAGCCAAGGCTGCCCCATTTCTGGAAGTGTCCAAGGCCAGGTTGGACGGGGCTTGGAGCATCCTGGGCTGGTGGACGGTGTCCCTGTCCATTGCAGGGACTGGGATTGAATGATCTTAAAGGTCTCTCCCAACCCAGACCATTCTGTAATTTTGCTTCTGTGTTTGTAATACTCAGGCTACTGGATTTTGGTATTATTCTTTTCTGTAGGAAAGAGGAACTTAAATACAAGAACATAACTGGCTTGCAGAGCTCAAAGGTAGACTGGGTTTTATGGTTGCCCATGAAATTCATCTGGGAGTTGTGTAAGCACCCAGGCTTTGCTCTGCATGCTCTGCAGCTCTTTCTTACAGTGCTCAGCCTCTTTGTCCAGCCTAGGGTGGAATTTGGGTTGCTCTGGTAAATGTTAATGTGACACTTCCCTAATTTCACTTTACCAGTGGCCTTTCAACACCTGTTTGTGCAATATTAAATGTTAACAATTACAGCAGGTAGTGCTCCTTGTCCATAGTAGTTTTTTGCCTGTCTGAGCTTTGGATCACTTCTTAGAGGAGTTTGGAATTCTTCAGGCAGGCAGGAAGCAGCAGGACAGAAAGAAAGGGACTTGCCAGAGGCAACCAGCGGGCGAGTGGCAAGGGAAGAAAATGCAAGTCTCTGGGCTTGCAGCCCAGTCCCTGAGTGCTGTGGGATTGCAGCTCTGTGCCCTGAGAAAGAAACCAGAAACAAATGCGGAGAAATGGGAGGGGAAGGATTGCTGAAAGCTGAAGGTTTCTCAAAGTACAGCTGGTGCGTTAAATTCAGGTATGTCTGGTTTAGTGATTTGGGACTTAGTGAGTGTTCCTCTTCCCAGGGTAGACATCCTGAGCCTGAGGGAGCAATGCTGATTGATATTGTGGGGAAGAGTCTTACCATTCTGGGAAACTTTAGATAAAACGCTTTTAAAAGTGGGAAGAATCAGAGCGAGGTGATTTTGGGAGCCTTGAATTCTCTCCTGTGTGTCAGTCAGGCAGGCTGTCAGAGCAGCTTCCTGACGTGGGGTTTGCCCTGTTCTGTTTCTCTGGTGACCCCTCTTTTGAGGAGCAGAAGAAACAAGTTGCAGTTTAAAGCAGGCAGCGCTCACGGGCAGTACTGGCCATGAGTGACGTTTCTCTGTTGGACTGTTCACCTGCCACCAGCCAGTTACTCTGGGATGGGCAGGAAGACAGCATGGGAAAACAGTTCCACAACAAGCCAGTTCAACTACTCTGCCTGCTTTCATTCCTGGGGGTGTTGCAGTTTGTTGCTATGGCAATTCAGTGACATTTGCTGGAGGTTGGAAGATCACTGATGGTTGTTTTCTGGTAGGTCCTGTCCTTTCCATCTCTATTTCCTGTATTTCTGTACATGCAGTTCTGTTCAAAAGGCAAAGCAGGATTTTGTGCCGTTCCTCAAAAGCAGGTCCCAGTGCTCAGGCTGCCAGCAGGTCACTCCTACACGGCTCTCCAGTGACCTCCACCATTTGGGAGATGCTTGAGGGCTCAGTGGACAGATCCTGTATGGAAGCCCAGGCCACCCCCACAGCCTCCTTCTCTTGTGCCTTAAATTCTGGCATAAACAGGAGCAGCTGTCAGAGGACATTTATGCTCATTGTGACCAGACCCCCAGACTGACACCTCCTGGGCCAGATCCCACAAAATCCCGAATAACACAACCTGTTTTTCCTTTGTGTCCCTTGGCCTCTCTGCTGTGTTGAGCCCCTTTTCCCTGTTCGCAAGTAATTTTTGAAAATCTCCATGATCATCTCACAGGTGATGATACATCCAGGTGTTTCAGACCTCCCTCAGGTTGCAGGAGGAGCAAAATGTGGTCATTGGAATTTGTCTGATGATGTTATGTCATCTCCACACAGCCCGATGAGCAGCTCTTCCCAGCCCATCGTGGTGGGAAGTTTTTCCGGAGTGGGTGGGAAGTTTTGGCACTAAAGAGAGACTGTTCTGCTTGACTCTCTCTGGGAAGGAGGCAGAAGTCTCTCCATGTTGCCCTTTGCAGGGGACGGAGAAGTGACTGTATTTCCTGGAACGAAAAGGATTTTCCAGAGCCCTTCACGGTGCTGTGATGGGTCACTGGGGAGAAAGGTGTTGGGAACTGGCCGAATCCAGGGCGAGCAGCAGCCCCGCCATGCCCGAGGCAGCAGCACAGGGGGAGAGGGGCTGTGTCTGAGCCATGGCCAGCAGTGTTGTACCCCCAGCCAGGCTGGCGCTCCTGGGGAGCAGGAGTGTCCTGGGGAGCAGGATGCGGTGGCAGCTGGCAGAGCACAGCCCCAGTGCTGAGCTGAGGAGCAGCAGCTCCCACGCCGTGCACAGCACAGCAAGAGGCCTGTGGGCTCCCTCTCCTCTCCCACAGACAAGGTGGGTTTCAACGGGGTGAAAAAGCGCTCCCCCGTGGGCAGGGGAACATGGCATGGGCAGGGGTCAGTGAGGGTCCTCCTGGAGGAGCTGCCCGAGTTTGGGATCCCGCTCTGGGGAGTGCTGGAAGGGCTTGAGGCCTGCTGCAAAGCACTGACCTGACTGGGATTCATGTTCATCAGGCTGCATATGAGGGCCTGCTCATTAGCAGTAGCCACTTGTTGCTCATGACACTAGAGTTCCTGACTCTGAGCTAGCGTTGGAATGCACTTTTCCTTCTAGTCATCTCAGGAGGAAACTTCTCCTTGCACAAAGGCAGGGGAAAAATCACTAGGCTGAATTGTGTCAGAAGTTGTACCAGCCGTGGTGTGGCTGCAGGCCCAGGGCAGCGCTCACCCTGCTGTGCTGGGCACTGCTGAGACCCCACCTTGAAACCTGGAGTCAGCTTTGGGCCCCTCACAACGAGAAAGACATGGAGGGACTGGAGTGTGTCCAGTGAAGGGAACGGAGCTGGGGAAGGGTCTGGAGCAGCAGGAGGGGCTGAAGGAGCTGGGGGGGCTCAGCCTGGAGAAAAGGAGGCTCAGGGGGGACCTTCTGGCTCTGCAACTCCCTGACAGGAGGGGAGAAATGGGGAGGGGTCAGGCTCTGCTCCCAGGGAACAAGGGCCAGGAAGAGAGGGAATGGCCTCAAGCTGCACCAGGGAAGGTTTAGGTTGCATATTAGGGAAAATTTCTTCGTGGAAAGGGTGGTCAGGCATTGCAACAGGCTGCCCATGGCAGTGGTGGAGTCCCATCCCTGGAAGTGTTCAAGTGTAGATGTGGCACTCAGGACATGGGTTAATGGTGAGCTTTGCAGTGCTGGGTTAATGGTTGGACTCAAAGGTCTTTTCCAACATAAATGAGATTCTCTGATTCCTCAACTCCTCAGGCATGAGGCCTTTCCCAATTCTTTCCCTTCTAGCCCCAGGGGACTTTGTGCCAGCAGCTCATCCTAGCTTCTCTTTCCTGCAATTAATGGAAAGTAGTCTTTCCCTCTGTGGCCAGACTTGATCACCTTCCCAGTTTATAGCAACTTTTTCGTGTATCACGTGTTGCTGTCCCTGTTCTGGTTGTGTTCATGCATTGGAGGTATGGTTTGTGTAATGGAAGGTTCACACAGCTACTGGATCCTAGAGAGAAGAGCAGGGGTGTGTCTTCAGGGGAGGGACACGAGGAGCCTTTGGGCTGCAGCACAGGCTGTGGAATCCTCTGCAGCTCAGACTGACCCTCGTGGGGACACTGAGACATGGCTGCACTCTCCTCTCCAGTGACACATTGCTGGAGTCACACCAAACTCACACTGCAAGCTGCATTTAGAAAATGCTGAGAAGCATTTCAGCTCCAAGGCTGCCAGTTCTGCCTGTGCAATCTAGGCAAGGAAATGCCAGTCAGCACGTTTTCCTTGAGCTGTGTCACACAGTAATCCCAAGGAAGGCAGGGATGCACAGGACCTGCTGCAGTGTCACAGGGATAAAAATAGCTGCTTTTAGGGATAAATACCCTTATAATGCCAAAATGATCTTCAGAGGAGGTACTTTTGAAAATTAAATATAAATATATATATATTAGATATAAATACATCTTGAGCTTTATTTTTCTTCTTCCCCATTTGTAGTAGTACTTACCATCTGCTAAACGTTCATCTGGGTCTGAGGGTGTTGTAGACTGCAAACAGAACATTTTTCTTGGCAGCTTCTCAGCCAGATGCAGTCGGAGCATCACCTGTGTGCAGACGAACATCCACGAGCAACGTGTGTCTCCACTGCAGTTACAGGGAGAAAAAAAAAGAAAATGGCATTATTTTTTTTTTTCCCCAAAATGGAATACACAGTAAATATTTCACAACCCCATAAATAAAAAATGATTGATCTGATTTTTTAAAAACATGTTTCCCTTTGGGCTCTGACTAAGCGTGAGAAAGTTCAGGCTGAGAGGGAGTTTATTTGGAAAAGCAGTGAAAGGTTAGAAGCAGGGATGTGGGCTGGAATAGCCTTGCAAATGTTAACTGTGGGGCTAACACCTTGCATGTGCACAAACGTTTGGAGGGCTGTAAATTCAAACCATGGAATTAACATAGTCAAAACTGATGTTTTCTTGCCCACACCTTACTCATGCAGGATATGGTGTTAGTAATGTTCTGACAGGGATGGGAAGATGGGGGTGGTTTGTTGGTGTTAATTGAAGGTTAAGGAAGAACCTTTAGCATCTCTGTTTCTTGCTTAATTTAAATATTCAAATTTGCAATCTTAATGTTTTCTGAAAGTAAGTTTTAGCTTTTGATTTCCTTTTACTTTTTTGGGGAGATACCTGTGCCAAAACTGGGAGTTCACTGTTGTGCTTACTAACACCTCAAACGATGAAAAGCCTGATGTAAACGGTGTGTGTGCACACCCACGGTGAACCATTAGTCATTCACAACTCTGTGATTCATTTTTCCAATGTCCTTATTTAATAATTCTCCTGCTCCTTGGGGAGAGCTATAAAAATGGATTTTATTTTCCTAATGTGTTTGCATTTTAAGTAGGTGAAGTCTCTTTAGATTCCCATTTGCCAAACATGGAGATGAATATGTTCATCTTCACGTTTAGATGACCGATGGGCTGAGACCAAGAATGATAAATTTTGGTGCAGGAGGAGGAATTAAGAAAATAATGAGGAACTTGGTTCTGGGATCTACAGCATGAAGAAATTTTGAGCTTAAGGCCCAAGATATTTATTCCAAGATATGGGAAGGTTTAGGCTGGATCTCAGGGAAAGGTCCTTCCCCCAGAGGGTGGTTGGCACTGAACAGGCTCCCCAGGGCAGTGGGCACAGCCCCAAGGCTGCCAGAGCTCCAGGAGGGTTTGGACAACGCTCTGGGGAACAGGGTGGGATTGTTGGGGTGTCTGTGCAGGGCCAGAGGTTGGACTGGATGGCTCTTGTGGGTCCCTTCAAGCTCAGGACATTGTGTGATGGGTCCCCTCAGAGCTGGAGCTGTTGCCTGTCCCAGAGCCCAGTTCCTCTGCAGCTGCAGGGCCGGGTCACTCATTCCCCCTGCAGTGAGGTTTCTCTGGCAAGGTGCAGTGCTGGCCTTTGCACCCTAGCACAGCTTACTCTTGCCCTGAGTTCACTACAGGGCTGCAATGGGAGAGTTCATCACTGCAATCTCCCAGGTTTTCTGGAACATGACAGTTCCATTTGCCTTTCTCTCTCTGTTAGTCCTGACCCAGCCTTCATGTAACAGCACCAACCTCTTCTTTGAGGGGGGGTGAAATTGGGAACAGTTCCTGGACCTGTTGTAGGGTAAATCTGAAGTTGCTCGCTCTTCTGACATAACTGTTACGCTGAGGGTTCTTTTGGGATGTTCTCACTTGGGTATCCTGCCCAGTGTCTTGCCTAAGATGTGCTCAGGAACATCACACACAATTAAGAGTTTAATGTTCCTGCAAGTCCTGCAGTTCCATAGCTCTGGAGAGAAGCAGTTTCTCTGTGTATGGTTTTAATCTGAGGTTTTACAAGAGGAGATTTTCAGGTTGTCTAGATTTCTGTGAACTTCCCATTATCTTATACAAAAAATTGCTAATGTACCCACAAAAATTAAATTCCTACCCCTTTTCTAGGTACTGACCAAATAGACCATGTTTACAGAAATCTGGATGCAAACAAATCTCTTACAGAGTTTCTAGGCAAGAAAATTGATGGAGAAATAAATTTATTTCAATAAAAAAAAGTATCAGTTTGTCCTGAAGATGCCAGGAGAGTTCCACTGAAGGCAGAAATAGATCCCCCCACTGTCTGGTGAGGGATACACTTTCCATCTTCCAACATACGTTGAAATTTAGCAACAGAAAAGGTGTATAAACAGCAATACCGTTAATTATTCCAAATTCTTCTCTCAGCCTGACCCTTTTTCTGTTGAGCTGCTTGTTGGCATCTCAGCAATGCTGAACCTGAGCAGCACACAACAAACCCAAACACTGCAAGTATTTTGAGTATTTAAGTTCTCAGCATTTTGACTTCTAAGGATCTTCATAACCAGGAAAGGCAGAGGGATACAAGGATCACCTTCCTGGCACCTTTTCCTTTCAGCCTCAGCAGAAAGGTTGGCATTCTCAATTACCTGGAGAGATTACAGAGAGGAGGGTTCTGCATCCCCCCTGCCTCATTTTAATCTCATTTTGTTCTGTAAGAAGGTCTGTGGAGTCAGGATCTCTTCTCCAGCGCTGCTCAGTCATTTAACTAGCACTTTTCCTTTCCACTTGGGAAACCAGGCAGTGATTCCCATCTGAAAATCACTTGTCACGGACAAGTGAGTAAGAAAAAGGAGAGATGAGGTTTGCTTCTCTTTTCTGAAGATCTCTGTGCTGCATCATTTGATCTGACCAACTGTGAGCTATGTAAGTTTCGTGTTCCCATCCAGTCCAGTTTGATTCCAGAAGGGGGTTTTGGTGAAATGGCCTTTATTGTGTGTTATGCAGAGCTCCACAGTGTGGGCTGGATGGAGATTTTCACTTGAGACAGAGACTCAGATCCTTATCAAATAAATCTCCCTTCATTGACAGGTTATGTAGGTACAGATGCACCTGTTTAATCCTGCAAGGAGAGGTACTTCATTGTCAAATTGCTGGTAGTAGCATCTTATCATACCCATTTCACCATTCTTTATCTTACACTTAGTTACAAATAGAACAAAAAAGAATCCAACCCTGCCCCAAAGGGACACCAGAATGAGGAATTAAGAAACAGGATCTGCTGGTGTCAATTATATTGTCTGGTGTGTCTGAATTTTGTCATGGAGCCTGAATATCCTGGTTCATGGTCTGCTTTGGGGCATGATTGTAAAACACTATAATATTTTTGCTTTAAATTGTGGATATTTGCTGTCTGTTTGGATTCAACTTGAGCATCCTTTTAACTGAGGGAGAAGGAAATTCATTGATGTGTAGCATCCTGAGAACACCTAGGAATCCTCTCTCTTGAAATCCAGTGAGTAGTACCCAAAATACCTTTTCCCCAAAAAGTCTTTTTAAAAACAATCTAGAGTTTGTGACCATCAGGCTGTTCTGAACAATGGTTCTTTCTGTCAGAAATTAAATCGGGATATTCCCCTCTGCAGGGAAGTTCCTGGTAGTCTGGCATTAAGTTTCCAAACCTGGTGGGATTACATTTAAATCTCCTTTGTGATATGTTCAGCTTGACATGGTTTTGATAAAGTATCACAGAACTTATAGAATTCTCTGGCCACTGACTTGAAAGCAGCTTAAAAGTCACTGGAAGGTGAAATCAGCCCTGTAGCTGCTGATGCACCTGCAGCAGCTCTTCCCGGGAGCTGGGCCTGGCTCTGGAATGCTTCAGGGAGAACCCAAGCACCAGCCTGTGGCTCCAAGTCCTCTCACTGTCTTTTAGCTGCTTGCCAGCTGGAAGTTGAGCTGACACCTTGCACCATTTTCTTGGTCATTTCAGGGGATGTGACCCCTCTGTGAGGGTTTGGGGTTACCTTATTCTTGGCTTGGCAGTTTGGATCCTGGGGACTCCCCTGTGGGAAGCACCATGTTAAGCCAGCGTGTTCCTCAGTGTCTCCTGTGTTCTGAGCAAGGCCAAATGTCTGTGGGAAGGCAGTAAATGATTGTGAAATGAGTGATCTTGAATAGTTTGCCCACAGGGAAAATTTTTTCATAACCCTCACTTAGGAGCTGGCTTGTGCCTTTGTGTGTGAGGGTTTCTGTCCTTTCCAGATTTCTGGATTTTATTACTATTTAATCCTTACTGACATAACTCTGGATACTTTAATCCTCTTAAGAGGTTGCTGCTGACTTTGGGCTCAGTCCTGCTCCCTTTTCAAGGAATTTTGCCATGAGACACCTTTAAGCTGAGCTCTGATGTAAATTGCAACCGATTTTATTGGCAACCCTGTCCTTGGCTGTAAAGTGCAGTGGTGAAGCTGTAACCTCAGTGCAAGGCACAGCTGGAGGGGGAGGAGGTGGAGCTCTGTGTCTGTCTGCAGACCTGCATTCTGCCCCTCCTCACTGCCAGCCCAGGGCCTAGAGAGAACCCCCCAGAGATGCCAAAGGCTTAGGCCAAAGGAATTGGCCGTGAACCTGCGCGGGGAATGTCCTGCCAGCTTAGGAAGACATAAATGTGTTCCTTTCCATCTAGGTGCCCCTCTGGCTGCGGAAAGGGAGAAGAAGCCTCTCTCCAGAGCTGTCTTTGTGCTGCCCTGGGTGGAATCCACAGAAACAAGTGAGGGTCCCAGATGTTTTTTCTCCCTGATGTGTTGTAAGGAAGCAGTGGCTGCACTCTGAGTCTTCTGGGGAGGCTGCTCAGGTGGTGTGTGCTCTAGAGACAGCTTGCAAACGTGTTTCCCAGTGGAAACATGCAGCATGTTCCTCAGAAAATGCCAGCCTTTCCTGTTTCTTTGCTTCAGGTGGATTAGTCATGGTCACTGGCTCTTCCTGAAGTGTTGTGGTTGCTTGTGGTTCCCTTCAGTGAGGCAGATATCCCAGGAAAGGTGGTGCTTTTTCCAGATGCTGCCACACAGCCATTCCCCAGCTGCAGCCCTCTGGGTTTGTCACCAGCAGGACTCCTGAGTGCTCCAGCACCTGCCAGCAGATTTTCAGGAAGCAGTTCAGGAGTGTGAAACTGAGTATCAGAGCATCTCATGGCCTGTGCTGTGAGCCACGGGCCCAGGCTGGAGGGATGATGCTGATACCTCGTGGTCATTTAAGCCTCGCTCAGAAAGCCTTTTTGGGCGAGAAACATCACAACCTTAAATAGAGAGATGACAGATAAAGGTACTGCAGCTGTAAGAAATCCAGCCCCTCCCCTTCCAGAGCTGCTGCTGGGCTTTATGAACTGTTTTGGAGACCTTGTTTCCCAAGGTGAGCCAGGAATGTGGAATTATGGAATCACAGAATATATAATTTAGATTTCCTGCTATTGGGTGCTTCCTTTGCCATTCTCAAGCCTCCTGGTGTAAAGGTGCCACCTGACCACGGAGCAGGACAAGCAGTGCTGTCCAGAGTGCCCTCTTCTAATTTTCCTGCTTGTTTTTTTGAGTGGGACCTGTAACACTTTGGGATTTGGGGAATAATTCAGCTGTCCCTACCAGACAGCTATTTCTGCAGTGCTCTGCAGGAGTAGGATCATTCAGGATTCAAGAGTACCTGCAGAGTGCCAGTTGCCCTGGGAGCTCCTCTATCAAGTAGCTTTTGTGAATTCTGCCATTTGAAAGGTCAGTGTCAGTTCTGGGTTAGGTGAAAATTGTTCTTCACCTTGGAGGAGTCCTTAAGGAGCTCCTGCAGCTCTGGACCCTTCATGGGCTGTGCTGTCAGCATTGCAGGGATGTCAGCTGGGTGGTGTATGGAACTGCTTGCAGTCTGGGTTTCTGGGATGCTGTGCAGAGCTCTTGGTTCCCAGTGGAAGCCTGTTTGTACGCAGCTTTTGTGGTATTGGGTTCCTGCACTTAGGAGGGTGGGGTAAGTGATCTGTATTTGTAGTTTGTGATACAGAGGTCTTGACCTTTCAACACATTTCTGATTACTCTTGTTCCCTTCCTGGGTTTCTAGAGCAAAATCCACTGAGACCAAGTGCCCAAGGAAAGAAGCCTCCTGTCCTGCCTGCCACTGCTGGGCATGTGTTCTCCACCCTCCCTCCTCCTGCCGAAATGAAACATGTACTTCCTTCTCTGTGCAGTATTTGAATCAAGCCAGGAAAATATTCTCAAAATCTTTAACGCAGCATCTGGGAGGACAGGAGAGTTGAGCTGGCTGCTCAGCCCCAGGGCAGGGGGGTGCTGACAGCTGCAGGTCAGTGCTAACACAGACCACACGACAGGAGCCAGCCAGCAGCAAAGCTGGAGATGGGCAGAGAAGAGCAGCGTGTTCCTGCTCTTTTATTGGAGTGCATTTGCAGCAGAAGGATCAAAAATGCTTTCAGACCCTGTGGAGTCATCTTGGGGTACTTGGAACACCTGCCTGTTTGCCATCTCAGTCCACCAGTCCTTCATAGCTGAGGAGCTGCCTTGGAACAAGGCTGTGCCTTGCCTTTTCTAATAGCAAGATGTGGTGCTTTATTTTGGTGTGTGTATTAAAGATTAAATGTGGGCTGACTGATTATGCGAGGCTGGCACTGCTTAAACTTCTCTCTGGAAGCACTGCTCCCCTTGAAAAGACTCCTGATCATGAATGGGAATGATACCTGTTGGAGTTTGGTTTTTAACTGGATGTCTTTGAAGCCTTTGGAAGTTCTGTTTGCAGCAGGGTGGTGTTCTGTAGGCCTGTGGCCTGAATGCCAGGTAGGGACAGCGCTGACCCTCCGTGCTGATGGGCTGAGGGTTGTATGTGCCTGTGCTCGCAGTGCCTGCTGGTGTGGCTGTGCTTTTGGTGGAGCTGCACTGCGTTGGTGTCTCCCTGGTGATAGCAGAGAGCTTGAATCTGAGCAGACGTGCTCAAGTAGCATTAGTTTGGCTCTGTCTGGTACCATCTCTCCAGAGGTTTAGGGATGGGGTTTCAGTGTTTGCAGCCGCTTTTCCCCTGAAAAGCTGTGTTGTTACATACACTGGATGTGGTGTCCCAGCTGGATACCTTGATGTAGTAGTTGTAACCCAGAGCAGGGAAAGTACACTGGAACCGGCTCCCCAGGGCCATGGCCAAGGCCTGACAGAGCTTAAGGAGCATTTTGGTAGTGCTCTCTGGAATGTTGGGGCTGTCGTTGGACTCCATGATCCTTGTGGGTCCCTTCCAACTCAGGATATTCTAGGACTCCAGTTCGTAGTGCACAGCTAATTCTGCTCAGGGAGTTTCTAGCTAAGAAAGCAGTTGCTGCTGGGATCAGCCCTGGAGGTGTTGGAAGGCTGTTGGTAAAGATGGCTCTATTGGGTACAAAGGAAGGAGTCTGGCACGTGGGGGCAACCCTGAAGAAGGGCTGTTGTTCAGAGAGGTAAAGCTTGGCTGCACATGGGCAGCTCCTGGTGCTTTCCCAGTCCTCCATAAAGCTCCTCGTCTGGGGCTTGGCACCGTTTACTGGGTGTTCTCTGTGGAGCCGAGATCAGTGCCAGTACCAGCTGGAACAAATTCCTGCTTCTGTGTAATCTCTGGAGGTCATTCTGCCTGCAGGAAGACAGTCCCCTAACAAAACCAGCAAAGCCCTGTTTCCCTTGGGCCGTGCTGTTAGTGTTGTTACCGTGTTCCATTTTCCCTGCACGGCCCAGGGAAGGAAGTACCCAGCATGTGCCACTCAAGGCTCCACTGCTGACAGTGAGAACCCCACTGTGTTACAGACCACAGCTGGCTGTGCCTGTGTGTGAAATGGTGTGTTAGTTAGTTTTCCTCTATTCTAACAAGTTTCCTTATTTACTGAGCACTTTTCTTCCAAACTAAGGCCATAATAGTTTTCTTCCTCAGTGTGGAAGTGCTTGGTCTTTGGGACTCCTTTGAAGAATTGATCTTCAGTTCATCTTCTGCATGGCTCATTGTCCTTCAAAAAGGAGCTGGATTCCTTTTGTTGAGGACACCAGTGAGGTGGGACTGATGATGTTATGAGTTTTCTCAGCTAATAATTGACTGTGGGGTTTTTTGCAGCAGCCAAGCAGAATGAAGAGCAAAAAGTGATTCTTCTTTTAGTGCTGAAGATCACATGCTGCTGGACTGAGTGGTGAACCCAAGTGAGCAGTTAGACTGTACCAACACATCCTAGCTTAAAATATGGAGTTATTTTTAAAATAAAATTATGGAGAAGTAAAATAAAATGTGTACACTCTGGTGTGTTCAAATATGGTCAGGAAGAGGTGAAAACAAGGCTTTAACTTTGCTGATAAAATGGATGTATGGGATACAAACAGCTGAGCTGCTGAATGGCAACTCCTCTGTGGAGCTGTGGTAGCTGGTGTCTGCACTCCTTGCTCCTGTTGGAGAGTAAAACATTAATTTCAAGATCCTTTGTGGCTACACCAGCTGATGTGTTTCACTTTGTTTGCCATGGGCTCGGAGCACCAACCCATCAGCTGCTGCAGTTGGCTGACAAGTGCAGGGCTGCAGGAGAGTGACTGCTGAGGGATGGCAGGCTGTACCCCAAGGGCTGTATATCAGGCTGTACCCCAAGGGGTGTATATCAGGCTGTACCCCAAGGGCTGTATATCAGGCTGTACCCCAAGGGCTGTATATCAGGCTGTACCCCAGGGTGGTTGTCAGGCTGTTCCCTGAGGTGGATGTCAGGCAGCAGAGGGTGGAAAAACCCCACCAAGCTGACAAGGGAAATCCTCTTCCCACAGTGATGTGAGAGCTGAGCCAAAGACACTCTTGTCTCCACTCAGACCAAACCACATTCATAACCATTTTGAGCTGTTTTGCATCTGTCTGTCTGCCCCACACAGCTGTGCTGAAGGGGGTCAGTTGTAGCTGGGATGAAGTGGGGGTCATAGGGTACAAACATGCATGAAATCAAGCTTCACCAGTCCTCCTTCCACTGAGCACTGTCCTGTGTGTCTTGGATTCCTGGTTCTCTTGGCTTTGTTGGCTCTCTTTGGTTTTGTGGCTCTGACAGGATCCTGGATGCAGTCAGGAATCAGTGAGAACTGAGTGTGCAGTCACACCCAGTCCATGGTGGAGTTGGCATATTGGGACTTGGATTTCTAAGAGCTCATACACTGACTCTGTGTTTAGTTGTTCCGCTTTGTCCCCATCCTGAGCAGTACTTCCCTGCTGTAGCACTGAAAGGAGGTGTCAGCAGGGCCTGCTGCTCTGTGTCTCTTGTGTGAGGTCTGTGTAGGCTGCCCTGCAGAGCAGATAAATCAGGATATACCCCCAGGGGCACATGGGGGGCAGGACGAGACCGTGGCTGTCTGCACCTTCAAGTTTGACAGAGCACGTGGGATGGGTGTCAGTGCATGGGGGTGTCTGACTGAGCAGTGTGGTTGCACTGCTTGACTTTCACCTCAGAGTTTCTAAAGTGGTCTGTTTTCTTCTTCCTACAGACAATTTTAGGTACACATGTGACATTTGTGGGAAAAAATATAAATACTATAGCTGCTTCCAGGAGCACAGAGACCTGCACGCCGTGGATGGTGAGTAATGTTTTGACACTCAGATACCCAAACTAGGATGGGAAGTCTTTGGGGAAGAAAACGTGGTTCTGCAGGACCGTGTGGCCCGTGATGTGCAGGACATTTCACAGCCTGTCTTTGTCGTGGAGACACACCGTCCAGCTCTGCAGGAAGGAGTTTGCTGTGCTTGATTCTCTTGGTGTGCATCAAAACAACACCCCATGCTGAGGCCTGCGGGCTCTGGTCCTGTCTGCAGAGAGGTTCCTGGTTAGGGTGGATATCCTGGAGTGCCCCAGGGTAAATGGTCAGCCTGGCTACTTGCTGGGAAAGAGTGGGTTGCCTTTTGGTTTCTGACTTTATAGGTTTGTTCCCAACATACACCTCTGAGAGAAACCACATTTCAGAGTTGGGAAATGCTGTTCTGTTGTTGTTAATCACCCTAGTAGTGAACTGATGGGCAGTGGCCCTTACAGGCTCATTTTTCCCCTCTCTGTGGCTCTAGATGTGGCCTAGGCTGGTGACACTTGGACAGAAGCAGATCTCCCCTGCCTGATGCAGTGTTTCTTTATCCTACAGGGTGGGAAAGAGAAGCATCAACATACTGACTTTGGCTTGCCCCCTCCTTAGTGGGCATCCAGAGCTCCTCAGCTCAGAGCCCACAGGCACTCCAGACCCTCACTGTGTGTGCTGCAAGCCTCTGAGTACTGCCCCTCACTTGGCCAAGGATGGAGCCCTGACAGAGTTCTAGAAAGAGGCTCCTTGGGAAGCAGCAGGTTTTGAGCAGCACTATCTCAGAAAAGCAAGTGGTTTTTCACAGTACGTGGTGTCCAGAAGAGTGGCTGTGTTTAACTGGAACGTGTGGACATCTGAACGTGCTCTGAGGACAGCCACTGTTCTCCTGCAGGGCACCACTGCCAGCTCCCTCCCTCCTGTGAGGAGCCAGCATGACATTAGTAGGACTGAGAGTTACTCTGAGGGGAACATCTCTCCTTCAGTCAGTGAAGTCTCACGGCCGTGGTCCAGGAGTCCTGTTGAGGACACAGCAGGGCTGGAAACGGCCCCTCGGGTGCCCCACCCGACACTGTGCCAGTGCCTGAAGGGGCTGCTGGTGTTCCAGCACACACAGGTGTGAGGCAGCTGTGCATCTGAACCTCTCTGGGGCTGTGTCAGTGTCAGAACAAAGGCCTTGAGGATCTGTGTGGATTAGGGCTGGGCATGCTCAACTAGTTCCTGTGTGGATGCTGCTGGGAAGAGAAGGGACTGGGGCACAAAGCCTGGTTTATTCCGTGGGGCTGAACTATGCTGAGCAGTATGTGAAATGCAGGAGGAAAACAAGACCTTTTAAGAGGATTTAATTTCTGTTTTGTTTCTTCCCCTCCTTCTTCTATTCTGTGTTAGTTTTTAGTGTGGAAGGGGCCCCAGAAAACCGGGCAGGTAAGCCGAGCTCCTTTGTGTGCTTTATTTCACAAACCTTTTCAAGCATTCAGTAGCTCAGACACAGAAGGTCCAGTTCTGAACTTGGAAGAGTCAAGGGAGTTTTGTCATGGATTGCAGAGGGACAGGGAGTGTCCTCTCTCCCTCCCCCAGTGTCTATAGCCAGTAGGTTGATGCCCAGCCCTAGCAGATACCAGGCTTTTGTTGCACGTACAATTGATCAGGCTTCAGAAAATCAAAGAAGCAGGTGTTTCATGTCTTTGGTGCTTTAGTGAATTGTTCAAGGTATAAATGAAATTCTTTTATAAAATGGGTTGGGTTCTGATTTGTGGCTAGCTGTGCTGTTAGCTGGTAGAAGTCTCAGGGCAGTATTTGTTAGGTGATTTGCTTGCAGACTGCATTGCCCTGCCCACTGTCAGCCAGTACAGCAGTTTCAGAGGGGAGATGCACTGGAAGAAAATCAGGAAATATGGATCAGACGTTGCAATGTGTTTGTTCAGTTTTTCCTCTGTTTTTTTTAAACATTAATACCTACAAGGCATGTTCCTGGGCTGGAAGCAGGGATAGTCCTGGGGCACCCAAGGAGGAGGAGGAGGAGGAGAAGGGACAAGTCAGACAGAGGGGTCATTTGGTTTATAATTCCTGTCTTCACATCTTGTTGCAGATGGAAATGTCATACAGATGCAGGAGCATTCAGTGCCCGTGCAGCTGTAGGAGGCAGCCCTGAGGGTGTGTCAGCTGAGCTGCTGCTCTGTTCTCTTGCAGACCCCTACGACCAGGCCGTCATCGCCGCCGACGAGGTCAAGGAGGAGGAGCCAGAGCCGTTCCAGAAGATCGGGCCAAGTAAGAGCTACCACCCAGCTTCAAATGGCAGAGGAAGCACAGGGGGGCACAGCTGCCCTTGGCTGGAGTACCTCTAGGAACACCAGGAAGCTCTGCTACACAGAGCTCTTGGGACTTGATATGTTCAGGTTCAAACGGTCATCAAACACCAGCAGCCCTGGCCCTAAGGACTGCAGTTTGTGATGTTTTCTGCTCAAGAGCTCTGCAAAGGGAAGAGGGAGAGGGTTCGGGGGAGAAGCAGTCTGGCACCAATGAAAGAGGGCCTTAAGGTGGCAAAGCTGGCAGGAGATCTGTTCACACTGCCTTTGTGGTGGGTCATCAGAGCAGAGGGAAGCAGAGAGAGAACCAGACTGCCAAAGCGTTTCTCCAAATTCTTCACTTTGGAAATGATTGATTATCCCTGGGTTTTCCTTTGGCTTGCTGTCAGTTCTGGACTGACAATGGCAGGAGCACGAGCAGGAGGGGTCAGTGTGGGCTTACACTCCATTATTTCCAGTACCCCTAAAGCAGGAATGAGCACTGTTGCTCCTGAAAAACCTCTTCTCCTGCAAGAGAACTCTACAATCCCAATATAAAAGTTCTCTAATACTGAAGTTTGACTACTTGTTTCCTGGTTTGACTTTTCCTGTTGTCCACACATCACAGACTTTCTATAAACAGAGGACAAAACTGTGCCATCTGTAATACAGACTTTAGAAATGGATCCTCTCCTTTGTTTTCCACTTACTTGCTGTAATTTTGGGGCAATTTCCTGCAGCTTGTTCAGTTCTGCTGGGCTTTTTATGCACAGTCCATCCCTCTGGTCACTGCCTTGAGCTGTTTCCTTTTTTGGGAAGGATGTGTGGAATACAGGGGAGGTGAGTTCCACATGTATGAGGAAAGTGCTCAAGTTTGTGTCACCTGGCCAGTTTATCTGTAAAAAGACAAGAATTGGGGGTTATGTAAGAGGGCTGCACCCCTTCCTGATCTTTGTGCTTGTGTCATTTCACAGAAACTGGCAATTACACCTGTGAGTTCTGTGGGAAGCAGTACAAGTACTACACTCCCTACCAAGAGCACGTGGCCCTGCACGCTCCCATCAGTGAGTATCTGCTGTTCCACTGCAGGCTCTGATTTACAGGGGTTGTGCTGAACATGAGGGTGGCGGCAGAGAGGTCATTCTTATGGGTCCTTCCCCTGGAGCTGTGGGATTGCAGTGGGCAGGACATGGATCATGTGCTGCCCAGGGACTGTAAAGCTGAGCTGGGATCTCCTCTCACAGGGACACTGTGAAGTCAGTCACCAACTCGTACCCCAGTCCCTGCAATTCTACACATGTTCCTTGGGGGTTTGAAGGTTTGATTCGTTGTGTAACTGAAGTGATGCACCAAATTTGTAGGCTCCCCTAAATAATAACTGAATGTACATGTTAGGGAAGAAGCATCTTTCTTACGAGCTTCTAGGATGTTATTTCAGACAGTGAGTTGAAACTGGGTTTCAAAATCATGTGCTTGACCTCTTCAGCCTGCTACTAAATCACAGGCAAGAAACCATTTATTTCAGGGAGCTCCAGAAAAGGCAGTTCTTGCTGCAGCCTGCACTGTGGAGGGACACCACAATCTGCCCTCCCCAGACAAAGGGGAGGTTTTAATGAACAGTTCTGGAATTCAATGCAAAATTTGAGTAAACTAGTTTAGAGAAATTCTTGCTGCATGCTGGATTTGAATGCTCTAAAAGTATGCAGAGAAGTTCTTTGCACCTGAACTTCCTGCTCCTTTCCCAGCATTGCCCTGGGCTTTGTTGTGAGCCGTTGTTGCTGTTCCTTGCCCGGGTGTGTCCTGCTCCAGCGTTTGGGATGATGGAGAGGAGGGACGGACCGAGCTCATCCCTCCGGGGGTGCCTCCAGCTGCCGCCAGCAGGGGGGGCGCGCGCGCCTCCCTCCCCAAATTCACCCTCAATCGGGATTTTAAGGGATCCTTATAAGGCACCTTTGGGTTTATGGGAACACAGTCCACCAGACTGCCACTTTTAAGGTGAGTCAAGGTTTGGTGGCTCTTGACAGCTCCCATGCAGGTTCTCTGAAGCTTGGAGATAGAGCAGGATCAGGGCAGAAGGTGCAGGGCACAAAATGACCAGCAGTGACTCAGTCTGTGCATTTGGACACCAGGTCTCTGGGGTCACTGGTCCCCCAGGCAGAGAGCTCAGGAGCAGTGAGCTCTGGGGACTGGGCATTGGGGATTTATTGCCATGGATATGTTTTCACCCTCCCAACCATCTGAAGCAATAGCTGAGCTGCTGGTTCCAGTCCAGGCTCTCCAGCAGAAAAGAAACCCACAGCAGTTGCTCCCTGAGACGTGTTTCCGTGGAGTGGGCCCTGCAAAGGCCTCCACAGGCCCTGCCCCTCTCCTGGGCAGCTCAGGGTCCTGCCCAATCCCTGCTTTGTGGCTGCTGGGGGCAATTTTGAAGGAGGAGGAAGAGCAGGAGTGTTCTTTGGAATGCTGGGGTTGAAACCATTCCTGTGCCCTGGTTTCTACTGTGAAAGAAAAGAAGCTGCCTCTAAACTGCAGACTAAATCAGCAGCCAGAGATGTGCAGATGAGTTTCCAGTGCTTTCAGATATCTCTAACTATAAGGACACTTAAGGACAGATCAAGATAATATTTTCATAAGGTTTAACCCCTTCCCCATAAACTTTTCTTTTTCCTTTTTTTTTAACCATTTTTTTCCTCTCCTGGTTTCCATGGCCAGTAAGAATTATGATTTACAATGACAAGACACTAACCCTGATGAGGATACAGGAGAGGGCATAATAAGCTCCCAAAGCAGACTGGCCAGTGCATTTGCCCCACCTTCCAACTGCACCCACTCTGCTCTTCCCAAAATCCAAGGTCTTGGGAGGCAGCTGACTTTTGAAAAGCACAGCTGGCTTTTTTGAACACTTGCAGTCAGAAGTAAAATGAGATAATGTCTTTACCCTAGTTTTGTTCTTCTGGGTATAAATCAAATGCTGAAAAATTAGTGATAGTAGGAATGGGTAAAGAAACCCCTTTAGCATTTCCACATCAGCTTTCTGAAGTTTGAGTACAAGCTTCCCTTCCAGAGCCTGTCCTTCTGTTTTTCTGTGATAATGGATAAAAAAATCATTGAAAGTGGGCTAAAACAAGGACTGGAATCCTGCAGGGTCAATAGGAACGATTGTAGAACAATTTTTGGTCAGTGCTGCTGTCTGGAGAAGAACTCTGCTGTGGGGTTCCCTGGAATTATTAATGCCAAATGTCTCCAAAGCTCACTTTTTTGAGTGACGAGTAGTGGTTTTTTCACAAGCCTAGAACTGGGCTATGACTCTTTAAAAATACACATTTCTCTGCTGTTTCTGTCAGCATGTTCACTCTTTCGAAGGAGGCTGTCAGGGACTGTTTGCAGAACAAAAGTGGATTGTAGCACAACCATTGTCCCAGTTTTAGAAATGCCTCTGAGTGGAGAGGCATGGGAAGGGTTCAAAGATCTGTCTGTCCTTACTCAGGCTCTGGCTGCTCTCTAAGCTGGGACTGATTGAACCATGTTTGCAGATGACTGGGCTGTTGGGATTGCTTGGAAAGATGGAGAGGGACTATTTGCAAGGGTCTGAAGTGACAGGACAAGGAGGAATGGCGTCAAACTGCCACCAAGTAGGTTTAGATTGGATATTGAGAAAGAATCGTCCCCTGTGAGGGTGGGCAGGCCCTGGCACAGGTTGCCCAGAGAAGCTGTGGCTGCCCCATCCCTGGAAGTGTCCAA